>VWZX01007619.1:12981-87449 GCA_013399015.1 Galbula dea
GTTTTTTTTTTTTATTCCCCCCTTCCCCTCATCCCTCAATCTTCCTCTGTTTTATTATTTACTGTGGTAAAAAAACTTCTAGGGGGGTTTATTTCAACAGTTCTATTTAGTTTAACCATTCTGTTTTTGAAAAGTGAGGACATAGTATGCTTGTACAAATTCCCTGCAGCTGGGACATGCTAGACTTCTACAGCTGCAGTCTTCGTTATCAACCTATCAAAATCCTAGTGCTATCTTTCAAGCAAAGCTGTGAATTATTTATCCCTTTGGATTTGAATGTTTTTATAAATGTCAATGTAGCTGCAGTGTGCAATGAAGCCAATCATTTAGCTGCCCCCTCCATTATGTGAAATAATGGTGCATCTTTTGTATGGACACTACTGATACAGAAGTGAATGAGCCATGAAATCAAGGTGTGAATCACTGCAGGACTATCAGCTTCCTTTCCTCCTTCCTTTTTTAGAATTTTTCTTGGAACTAGGTTCTTGGTTATGAATTTATAATATTTGCACAATCTCACAATTTGTTTCTCAGTGTGGTATTACCCCTTAGAAATGAGAGATTTAGTTCATGTCTACCTTAGACATTATGAAACGCAATCTTTACCAAAACTGAGGTATGATAAATGACATATATAAACATATATTACACATACTGTCACTCTTTGTCATTTTGAATTGTTTAACAAAAAGAATAAGTGAGTTTAGTAACTCGAAATGTTATTTTATAACCACCACCTTTGAAGGAAACTAGAAAAATAAAAGAAATTTGCTTCTGTTTTTCTCTCAGAAGTACCACATCTTGTTTTCTTTTAGTGACAGATGAGTTTTAGGTTTCCATTGCCAGGCTGTGTTTTCACATGAAGGGTAGGAGGGAGAAGTAACATACAATGAGTAAAAAGTACTTTTGAAAACAAAGAAAAAAGGTGTGTGGTGATGAATAACTTCTGATAAAATCTTTCTTATTTTTCTAAGCCCTTAGTGCATTTTTCAAAATATCCTGCATGTCCTGCTATTGGCATATAAAAAGCCCTAGCATTTTTCCTTACTAAACTAGTCAGTTCTTGCATTTTAATAGATTCCAGTCATGAGGTAATAGTAGAAAAACTGACCAGGCTATCATTTGTTTAGATTTTAGGTGTTTCACTGTGTATTGTAGAGCTGTACCTCACTACTCCCACTGTAGTACAAAAGCCTGTATGAAAGTAGCATTTAAACTTGGGAAAAAAAATGGTGCTTTAGCTGTGTGATCACAGTGTTTCCAGGCATACCAACTGAAGGCTAGTTCTGGGTTTATCTGCTGAGTTATGCAGTGCAGCTTGCCACAGATGGGTGAGGAATATGCGTACTTGCCTCAGGGCAGAGGGATCTGCTTGGATTCCCTCAGACTGACATCAGCATGATTGTGTAAGATTCACAGTTAACATTTCCTTCTGTCATGGTTTTTATTGTTCTGCTTTTTCTTTCTCTCTTAATAAATACCTTTTAGACAGTAGTGCTGCAGCAAAACACATGCTGGGTATCATCAACAAGAGCAGTGCCACTTTTGTTTGAAGAATTGTCTAAAGTTTTCATTGTACTGATAGTAGTTTAGTCTTTCTGGGTGTCTGTTGAAGGAAGGGAGTTGTGCTCTTGAACTCTACTTTCAGAAGATGGCTAGTGAAATATATACCAGAAGCAACAAGATCCATAAGTCTGATTAAATGAGTCAGTGTTATCCCTTATCTTAGCACATTTGCCACCTGCGGTCAGTTGTGCCAAGCCAAAGGAGTACAGTTTCTACTTGGCACACTTTTTCCTACTATGCTCTTCTGTGCTGAGACCACTGAAAAGATCCTTATTGAAAAGGGGTTTTTAATTTCATTTTCCAGTTCTATATCTAATGGAAAACTGTCTACCAAATCTGTTTATAAATCACTCTTCTGTTGCTGCTGTGTTAAAGTTAATGTGGAGATGGTAGTTTGTCCAGTGCCATAAAAAACTGCAAGTTACAACAGCCACTTTCACCCAAAGAGATGTCCCAGCTTACCTCACCTTCCTAAAAATACTTCCTCTCTCTTTCTCTGGGATTTCTTTAGTAAACATATTAAATAAGAAGCTTTGCAATGTCGTTTGGTAAGCATTTCCTGGCAGCCATCCGTTGTTCTGAGATAGCTCCATATTCCTGTGCTAGTATGCGTAGGTCATCTGGACTATAGAGTTGACCTGAGTTTAAAATATCTAAGACTCTTAGACCAATTCTCCAGACTGGTCTGCAGTATGACCCAACGGGATCTTACATGAATGTATAACTTTGTCACTGAAAGCAAAGCTAATTAAATTATGCTCTCAACAGTATGTATTGTCCACATTTATAGGGCCCCAATCATTTCCGGGTTGGGAGAGAACTTAACAAACCATTATGTAGATTAATGTACATAAAGCCTTTTTATTTACACTGAGTTAGTGTATCATCCCTCTAGCCCCTTTCATTGACCAAAACTATGTGATGCAAAGAGGAAAGCACCTAAAATTATAATGAATAAGAGCTGGATGAATGTATAAAGGTCTCCATTATTTTTACTTTCTTGTAACTTTTGCATCGCTTTTGTGTCATCGGAAAGATCCAGAATATCATTTAACCCTTATTAGATCTTCTGTCTTTATTTACTGTAAAATATCATTAATTTAAAACAACAACAACAAAAAATCTATTATAGATCTTGAATTTACCAATTTTTCCAGGCTACCAGAACTGCTTTTACTTGTAGGTCATTTGGAGTGAATGAGAAAGTTATCATTGATTTTACTAGGAGCTAGGCTTTCAATCATTCCCCAAATGCAGAGAACTGTCAGAAAGATTTACGGATTTCCTACTAACTCCCTGGAGTATACAGCTGATTCAATTAAAGAAACCTGTGTGCAATTCAACACTTTTGTGTTTACGCTCAACAGCACTTCTGCTCATAGCAGGAAGAATTACACAGATTTCATTACCAGTCACAGGAAGAACATAGATAATTCCTAACATTAGCATTATGATGAAGAATTGCCCCAGTGTGTTTAATCTCAGTATTTTCATGTGAGTTCTTGTGGTATTTCCATTTTCATAGTTCCCACCTAGAAGATAGTGTCTTTCTCTAGGACCTAAAAATTTTTTTCATAAGTTTAGTCATTCTTCTTACTCTTCCCAACATATTCTATTTTTTTGCCAAGTTGTCATTTTAAAAAAACCCAAAACACACTTTAACCTTCCTGCCTGTGTGGAACATTTAACTGCTTTTCTTGAGAACAGAAGTCTTTTAAGTACAGTAATACATTAGCAAACTGTAAAGAATTTGATCTAAAATAGTATTTGAAAAAATCTTTAAATACACTCAACAAAAAAACATATGTAACAAAAAATCCCATAAACCTTTGAACCGTGGTCTTTCTTTTGGAAACTTTTGTCTCTGAACATGAAAGAGGAGATCAGGCAGTTTTTATATGTAACTAAGGCAAAATTCATTCCCAAAACTTTTACTCAAGACATAGAAAGACTTCATATAGAAAATAAGTACAGAGTTTAATAGACATATTCTTGGAAAGGCTAGTTCATGTACCTAAATAATATTTCACAGTTTTAAGTATAAACCACATAACAAGCATGTAGATTGTGGTTATATTAAAACACTATATTTCCAATATATTTGTTATAAGAAAACAAGTATTGGAGTTTCTTTTTCTATGGGAAATGGTATACAACCCTAAGGAAATGCTGATATATTCCTCTACCAGCAACTATTTTGAAATTATCAATAATTACCCCAAGCATTTATTTAGACATCTTTAAGTAGGACCATGCAGCATTTGTAAGCACCTCATACAAACAAGTTGATAAAAAAGTGGATATATTTAATAACAGTTCTTTCTGTGATTAATTGCATTATAAATTGAGTTTTTTTAATTCAGCTCTTTGGCCAGAAGAAGCAATAGGTTTTTTTTCTCCAGCTATGGTTGATGCAGTCTTTTTCCTTGTAGTTGCCTGTAGATTTTGCAGTTCTGATTAAACCATAGTAAAGTTTTTGTCTCTGTCACACTCAGCTCATCCAAGGCTGCTGGAAGTCCCGGACCAGTATGTCTCCTGAGACAGAGGCAGGTTGTGGTACCAGGCTGTTGCTGTGGGTTTGGACCTTGCCGAAAGTGTAGTGGTGAATTTCCCCAGCTCTTCTCCAAAATGTGCCAGTTACAGTCCATCAATTGGTTCATCACTGCCAGGACCAACCATGCTCATGAGGCAGGAAGAGCCAGATGAACCTGTGACATACAGGAGCTGGAAAAGTAAAGTGTACAAAAATAAATGTGCTGCAGGTAGAATACATAGCAGTAATATAGGATCTTTCTAGCTACTGACTGAGAAATCAACTCAAACGTAACCAAAATACGCTAAGGATTTTAAATGATTGACTTTTTGCCTTTTATCCTCTTTGTCCTCTTTATGCTGGGTACTTTTACAAAGAGTTTCACAGGTGCAGCTTAACAGTTTTTCAGTTCTTTACATCCCGCTTAACACAAATGACAGGAGATAGATTGTTATTTTAAGTAATAGCTAAATAGTGTCCAGGCTTTGTATAATAAGCTCTGAATCTGTTCTGTTGAGTAGTGCCTAGGAGTTTCCCATATAACCCTGGAAATATCTGTGTCACTGTACTGAATCTGGGAAAATCTCCAACGAAATAATAAATGTTAAGGAATCTGGCAGTTTGAACCCAACTCTCTCAAGTTTTACCCTGTTGCTCTGATAGGGCAATCCACAGAAACCTGATCTCAGTTCTCACACAGGCAACATGGTGAGAACTCTCCTCTCCGCTGCCCTAAAATAATTGACCTTAGCATGAGTTTTAGCTCAGATAATCAACAGTGAAGGCATATTTCACCAGAAAACCTCAAACTCATGTTTAAAAGACCCAACAGATGTATTTTGCAAGGAAGAGGGATAAACTAAAAAAAGAACAGGAAAGTGAGAGGCTGAGGACTGGGAACATTAAGCCAGGGAATTAAAAATAACGAGAGAAAGGAAGATTTTGCTTTCATAAACATCTGTGCTTGTGTAACTAGAAATGCAACAAGAAGAACCAGTACAGTGAGTTACTTGTAGTACATATATTGCGTATTCTTCAGAACTAGACAGGGGCCTCTAGACTCAGTGCTAACAAAAAATTAGTATCAAAACACTCATAAAAAGGAGAATATTTTGTCTTTATTTCACTGATGTTACAGGTTTCCTTTCTTTTGGGTTTGTCCCCCTTTTAAAGCATGACTATTTTACTGGTAGCTGAAACCAACTATAAGCCAGTTATTAATATTTCCAAAAGAAGGCTGTGAAACACACATAGATAGATTCTTTTTAGCTAAGAACCTGTGGTTTGCAAATTGGAAACAAACTGGGGAGAGATTTGATGGCTATGCACAAATCTGCAGGGTTACTTGATCCTAGTGCTTTTGAGTGTTCAATTCCAGATTTGTCAGTTTGCATTTTAAGTCTCATAGGAAACCTTACCTGTCTCTGATCCAAAGGGAACGCTGTATTGCCGGAACTATTGCTAAGAATAAGATCCCACAAAGTTAAGGCAGTATATTAGACCATGGTGATTTAGACAGCTTATTTTCAGCCAATATTATGTTCTTACAAGGACATAGTATATATTTGATGGGATTTGTTTAAATACTACAAGATAGTGCTCATTCAGGTGCTGATGAAAATATAAGAGCATACAGAAGGTCGTTTAAGGATTGAGAAGTGTATGAGAAAATCCTGAGACATTTGATACTGTCTTCAAATGAACAGGAACATGGAAGGACCTTTGCAGCTTGTTGCACATGCCAAAACCCTCCAGATCAAATCAAACAAAAAGTGCTATTGCTACTAGTTGAGGAAAGGCAGATTTTTAAAACAAATAAGAACTAATTCATTCACAGAGGGAAAGCTCTAAACTAATTATAGTTAACAGTGTCCAAACATATTTTATGAGACTGAGTATTTTATGATTTTCCATCATGGAGGAAAGGTGACAAGCCACAGCCCTTCCCCTGTGTTACCATTTCCTGGAGGTGATGGATTTGCTTAGTGATGTGCTTAATCCCAGATACCAAGATGCACACAACAATAAGCACTGGACCTGCAGTGTAATTCTGCACTGCCTTTCTGTGTATCTTTCATAAATTGAGGATTTTTTTTTCTTATTAGTGATTTACTAATTTCTGTGCAATGTAAATAGTCAATATACAATAGAATAATTTGGATATGTGCAGTGGGAAGAGTCTGAGATGTGCTGAGACATGGTGGTGGCTAAGACCAGTCTGTTTCCATTTCCCAAAATCTCTCCATCCTGCTAGGAAAGATGACAGTGAGAGCAGGTCTTGACAGTGACAGGGTTGCCTGGGTAACCCAAGTGCATCAAGTATTTTGGTGTGATTTTCACCGCCCTGAAATAATAGCCTTACCATAATTTGTTTTTTAAACATGGCAAACATAGTATAGTATAGTATTCTTTGACAGTGCATCTTATATAAATGGTTGTGAATTTAAGAAATTTAAACTAAGGTAGCAGTTTACATACAAAATTGTTACTCCTTTTAATCTCCAAAAGTTAGTAAATTTATTGTAAAAACCAGTGTTGACATGTCCACATAATAAGCCTGATGCTATAGACCCCAACCCATGTTAAAATTATAAGATATAATTTAGTTATTATCTGGTTATGAATATTTTTGTGTTACAGTAATGTGACTTTTTAAATACCTCTGTTATTAAACTTTGTCTTGGAGAGGCAAGATCTGACAATGAGGAGAAAAAGGGGGAGGAAAGCAAGGTGGGCACAAGACTGTCAGAGCTGCTATTGTATGCAGAGTGGAATCAGGCATGGAGTAAGGATGCTCTCTGCAAGCTTAGACACTGAACAATCACCATATACCCCAGATGCATCTGGCACCCTCAGGTCCCTTGGATGTCTTTGGGCCAGAGCTGGCTTATGCCAGTTTTCCACGGTAGTGTGCAGGGAGAAGGGTCGTTGTTTTCTCTCTTTAAACTGTCTGCTCATGTTATTACATCCATACTGCTTGTTCTTCATTTAAGGCCATAGTACGTTTCTCTTTGTCATCAGTCTCCAGGAGACTAGAAGAAAAACAAATTAGGAGATATGTGATGTGTGTGCACAACACATTTACAATCAAAGCTGTTGATACATACATGAGTGTGTGTGTGTGTGTGTGTGTAGGTATCTATTCAATTATTTAGATAAACTTGATTTCTCTTTGTTTTGAGAATGAGGTAGGCACACTTGTAGACATTCGCAAAGGTTGCCTGTGTGAAAAGTTCATTTTACACTGTGATTGAGCACACTTACAGTTCCTAAGCCTGTCAGAGTGTTTTCCTCTTCATCTGGTTAGTGTTCCTCTAAATACTGACTTACATTTAATAAAAGGATTCCCTTTTTGTCCCAAGGGGAAGGGTGGCCAACAGATGTATCATAAGAAATATCACTAACCACTTAGAATGTTTTGACATCTTGCTGAAGATTGTTTCATTATCAGTGAAATTAAATCGGTCTTCTTGTCTAGCAAATAACATTATTTAAAGAAAGCTATCACTACGACAAAGATACTAGGAAATGCATGTTTGGCCTACTGAGATAAGATGTTCTTGAGATAGTTTGCATGGTGTTATTAAAAAATATGTACTTTTTGTATTTTCTTCTCATGTACAATTTGTGTACATAATTCTACATGATTACATGGTTGTACATGTACATGATTCAAGATTAAATCTTCAAATTTTCAGTTCAAAGACTGATTTCATAATAAAAATAAAAGCCCCAACAAGTAGGCCAGATAAAATCTGTTTAGACACCTTGTTCAGATATTTTTAGTTTGATTTTCTTTCGTCGTAAAACCTAAATTTTACTCTTCAAACCAGGTTGCAGGGTAAAGCAGAATGTATTTTATTAACCTCCTAAATAACACTTTTATTTGATAAGACAACTGGAAAGTCAGTATTTTAGAAAACTGTAAGATATATTGAAAGGCTGGATTTGGTTTCTATCCTTGCCTAGAAAATGGCAATAGTAAACAAAATAAGAGCTGTAAATGCACCACAAAGTTACCTCTGGAAAATATATTTTTAAAAAATCAGATAATTAATGAATAATTTTTAAATTTTTTAAGAAGTAACCGTTCTACAGATTAGTGTTTGAGGGTCTGCCATAAGGTCTCAGATAGCTGACCAGGTACACAGACAATCTTTTCAGGTTGTTTTCCACTCTATACTCAACAAGTAATATAAAGTTTGATTAATTCATTCTATTAATTATTTTCTTAAATGATCATACCTCCAATGGAGTATTATGCACTGATGTTTTTGCAAGAAGCTGAAAGAAGACATTAAGCTGGCTGGAAAACAAGAACTCTGGGAGAATATTTGGGTATGTCTAACTGTAATTCCCTTGAATAACTGAAATCTGAGACTGTATATTTCCCCACTAATATGCAGTAACAGTTAGATCTTTATTACAGTCTCTAGCCACTGTTTTTGGAAGGTACTGTCAGAGAACGAAAGCATATGTGTCAGCTCCTGCTGCCAAACAAAGTTGTTCTTGGCATCAAGTCACTTGCCTGCGAACTGTGATTGAAGCTGCTGTCCAAAGTCAGAGGCCTAAGAAAGATCAAACGGAAACTGCTGAAAAGCTTAACAGCTAAACTAATGGATTTTGACTTTTTGAAGGACTAGATGTGTGTCAGAATCTTTGGAAATACCATTTTCTATGCTTTGTGTGAAATTCCTAATGCCTTCTGGTGAATGAATCTCAGTTTTCTGCTTCTATGGCCTGAGAGAGTAGATAACCTATGCAAATTGCCACCACTTACTTTGCAGTCTTTTAGCTCCAGCCTTAATTTCAAAGTGATTTCACTTTTTCTGAAGTTTTGCTTATGTAAGTCTGCAAATTAATCTGCTTAACAAAGAATATTACTATTTTAAATTTACCATTTTTTTTAAAGTAAATATATTGAGATTTCTTCTCCTCCTAAACATTTCTATGTTGGTCACAGAACATATTTCTATGATGGTCACTTTAATATTAACAATCTCTGCCACTCAACTACAAAACAACGTTTATTATCATGATATTTATTACCTCTCTATCCGAAGGACCTTAAAGTACTTTGTAAGCTTTGACCTAATGTCGTGGTTAGAGGATTATTTCCCCAACCTCTCAACTCGTGGCAGTTAAAGGAGAGGCTGAATTGGAAGATAAAAATTAAAACTGCTTTAATAATAACAACAACTATAAATGAAACAAATATAAACATATACAGGACCCAAAATACTGAACTGCCCCATGCCAGCTCCCAGTCCAAGCAGCTTCACGTGGTCACCGGTTAGCACAGACAGCACAGGCAGCATCCAACACACCCAGGTCCCAGCAGAGAGACAGAGACCCTCAGCACACCCTCCTCGTGGTTCCAGCACACTCCCAGAATTCCCCTGGCTTCCCGCTTGTGGGGGGAGACCTTGGGACTCAGGAGTTTCAGGTTTCTTAAAGGAACAGTCCAGCTTAGCAGATAACTGAATAATCATGTACATGGTAATGGAATACCTTTTAGAAAATAAAGTCACTGAACAGAATTAATTCTGTTCTAACCCAAACCATAACACCTAAGCATCATGGACTTAGCATAGATGCAGTTCAATTATGTGTCACAGAATGTTAGGAACTGGAAGGGAGCTTGAAAGATCATCTAGTCCAACCCCACTGCCACAGCAGGATTCCCTAGACCAGGTCACACAGAAGCATGTCCAGATGGGCTTTGAATATCTCCAGAGAAGGAGACTCTGTAACTTCTCTGGGCAGTCTGTTCCAGTGCTTTGTCACCCTTACTGTGAAAAAAATTTTTCTTGTATTCCTCCTGTGCCTCAGCTTACAACCATTGCCCCTTGTCCTGTCACTAGGTTTCACTGAGAAGAGCCTGACCATCCTTGTGTCAGTTACTGAACTGCACTTACAAAATTAAAGCACCACTGGAATGAAGGTAATGGTAGTGTAACCTCAGTTCCCGCCATGCTACAGAAAAGAAATGTAAGGAAAATCAACCAAGCTCAAAATAACAAAGGCATGTTCTTAGGGAAAAAAAGAAAAAAACCTACCTCAAAATCCAAACTTCTTATGTCTGTGCAAAATGCAGACTCCTTTTGTGACACTTCCCTCAACAGATCTAGAGAGCATAGACTACAGTTTACTTTTGCAGACTGAAGTGTTCAGTAAGGCTCTCCTCAGGTACCAACATGAAGCACTGTACTTTTATACCAGTGACTGTAAAAGGATGTACTCATTACCAGAGCCAGGTTATGGAATTTCTTCTTTCGAAGCATTTCTTCATTCAAAATATCAAGGTCACTTATAACTTCATCTTACAACTATGTTATTGTGTCATTTGGACAATATGTACTGGACTGAAGGAACACCATTCTCACATTGTGTGTGTGAATGATGAAACTTAAGCACTGCTTTTTAAACAAAATTTAAAAAATTTTCAGTGACTCAGGCATTTCCTTAAGAAAATATGGTTTATAGATGACAGAAGCACTATACTTTAGGTGGCAATGAATAAAACTTTATCTGTGACATTCTGGCAAAAGACTGCTTGACAGTGATGATAATGATCACAGTCTAGAAGCCAGCAGCCACCAATGCTCCTATTTTACCCATACAACTTAATTTTAACACTAGCAAATCAACCAGGTGCACACAGAAAACTATTTTGAATATTTGCCGTTTCTTCTAATTGCCCTTGTTTCTAATAGATTGCGTGAAAACTTGTTAGGTTTTGTGACCCTTTGTTGATCCTTGTGTGTTCCTACTGTTCTGTACATTCCTACTATTTAAGGCCTTGATAGTGTTGCCCTGCATGAGAATACTTACAGTGCAATGAAATAAAGATTTAATATCTCTCAGTATTATGGCACAAATCTTATTAACATTCATTGCACTCTATTTCTCTCAGTCTGTGTAATTATATAACATTGAATATATTGCTGCTTCATGTGAAAACAGTACTTAGAGATATTTTACTGACCTCCTCTTAGTCAGTTTGACATTTTATTGGCAAAATCTACTCATACAAAACATTACTTTCTGAAACTAATGCACACAAAATTACCAATCAAGTATATCAAAGAGGAGTAGTAACTTCTCTGGTTTTAAACGAAGACTAATATATTTTACATTCTTCATGCTTACTGCTTTGTGTCATTCTGGATGCATGGTTCTGTCATAGTCCCTGAGTACTCTGAATTTTAAATAAAACCTTAAAAGCTGATCTGCCTTGCTCATGGTCTGTTACACTCCTCCATAAAGCCAAACCAGCTAACAGTGGAAGCAGAAAAGCGGAATACTGAGCAGTGCAGTCAGCCCTTGATTTGCAGAAACCATGTCTCACAATATAATATGCATTTTTGTTGGTATTTGTGTGTTGGTATATAAGCCTATTAGGAAAGGTGGGGGAAAGAACCAAGAACTAAACTAAAGAGAAAAATCCACAAGGGAATGGATGGAATGAAAAAATTGTATTTCTGTGGGTACATTACTGAGAACAGGGGTAGTGTTTCTTCTTCTGGTCAACTATAACGTACATAGTGTTTGTAAGCAGATCCACAAAAAGGAAGGGGAAAACACAAATAACAGTGAATGAAATTATAAAAATTATAAACTTGTCCCTACAAAGAAGGTAGAAATGCCAAAAAAGTATGGTCTAGGTCTATAGTTAGCATGGAGAAACATAATTTTTCTGCTGCTTAGGGCAAACACCCTGGGCCTTTCATTGTTTAAACTTTATGTAGCCACTGTACAAAGGATAAGACTTTAGTAAAAGGTGTCCCTGGCTGGACTGGTCACTTAAGTTCAGCTTTTTTCTCTGCAGCTAGGTTAAGCTCAGATTTGGTATCACAGCTGCTCTCATATTGCTTATATAACTGGATGTTGTATAATATCTCCCGTATTCCGTATCTCTTAATGAGGCACCTACATTGGGTCCATGCCAGACTTCACCAAAGAAAATATGTATGCTATTAACGTGGGCCCTAAATACCAGCTGCTGTAAGGGACAGGTTTGGATAAACTTGGTCTATCAGTGACACAACCTTTCCTCTCCTGATAGCAGTGTCAATAAATAAAATATTTCCAAACACACAGTCTTACCTCTAATCAGAAGAGATTGAAAAGAAGGGCAACATTTACCCTATACTTCTTTTCTGTCTAACGTTTATCAGAAGGAGCACTTCATTCTCCTCTCAAGTGAGAGTGACTGAGATGGAACTCTATGAAAGTCAGTGAAAATATGCAAAAATAACAAGGGAATCAGTTCTAGGATGATTTCCAGTGGACAAATGCCTTCTGCCAGCTCTTACCCTGTTTTCACTACAATGCGAATCCTGTGGCAGGTCTTTATGTAGCCAGCTTATGACAATCTTGGTCACTGTTAACTTTACAAGCAGAAACTGAGCATGCTAAATAAGACAAGCAGTGATTATTAGTGTTTATTATATAATTCTGCACATGTAGTTAACCTCATAACTTATGGGCTTTATTATCTTGTGCACAAATTTCTCTTTGGAGGATAGATTAACATTGTTTTCATATTTATCATTTTCAAAGATGTTTTGTTTTAATTCTAAGGATACTTGCAAAACTGTATATTCACCTCTAAGAAATGAGGTTTCTCATAAACCATGCCTACACACATACACACATTTTATTAATTGCTCAGTGTTTCTTAAATAAGTGTTTCATAAGATTAAATTCTGCAGGAAAATGAAGCTGCTACGTTGCTCTTGCTGTGCATCCAGAGGCTTTTTCTGACAGTGTATCATTTACAGAGTCCTAAATCCTCATTACTGTGCTCAGCAGGAAATAGGAAACTGCTGCACTGATAGAAATCCTGTTATCTGTTTTAATAAAAAATTAATGTCCTTTCTTTACCCCTACACTTATAGAATTTTTAAATAATTTTTTCCTGAATGCTACTGATTGTCTAGCAAGCATCCACATCATATTGTCTTAATCCTTGAAGAAAGCAATAGAACAGTTTTTTACTGTGAAGTGAGCACAGACTAGACAAATAGGATGTCTTTAAGTCTTGACAGTTTATTACAGAGAAAATGTTTATGGGACATCCAGCTCACATACAGGTTTGTC
This sequence comes from Galbula dea, assembly GCA_013399015.1. Lineage (NCBI taxonomy): Eukaryota > Metazoa > Chordata > Aves > Piciformes > Galbulidae > Galbula > Galbula dea. Next base: position 26,186 of record VWZX01007619.1, read on the forward strand.
AAATGCTTCACAGTACATCTGGAAAGTGCTAATCAAAGGCAGTGTAACAAGTTAGAACAAAACATATTGTCAAGATTCTTCTGTTTCTTTCTCTCTGTCTTTTTAATTACAAGCAACATTTATTAAGAAGATATTTTAAAAAAAATTCTGATGTAAGAGTGCATCAGTTATGTCAGGACCTATCATATTTGATTTTGCAATGGCTAGATAAGACATGACCATGTTTGCTGAAGTGGTCCCCTGCCAAAAAAATATCAAAACAGTCTCTTTATATGATCCTTTATTAAACTATAATTTCAGTAATATTATTCTTTGAGGAATTGTTGAAAATCAGTTTTTAATTCCTCGGGCCTCAAGTGCAGTATGCAGCTCTCTATGAGTGAGGAAAAACAGATTTCTTTTTGTAACCCGCATGCTTTTTCAATGTGTGAATGTATAAGGCAGAGAACAAGTACATTCAATCACTCCCTGATGTTCCTATTTATTCATTCTGATCTCAGTCCTAGTTATTTTTTATATAGGTGTAATTTCTCAAGCTCAAGTGTATTTACCTTTGATTTATGCTGGTAAATGCACCATGCTGTGTTCATTTGTTGCTAGCAAAATTCAGAGAGTGGCTTCATTGACTGTATTCTAAAATAGTAGGATAACATGTAGGCATTCTCAAGTCCAAAGGGACAGCTGTCACTGAGTGCCTGGGTGTGGAAGTTCATCTCACATCTTAACCCAAACTGCAGCTGAAACAATCAAATCTCATGTCAATGTACAACCAGAGTGAAAAATCTCATCAATGAAATTATCATGGAATGATGGGTCACTCTTTAGAGGTAAGATTCTTACAAAATTGGTTTTTCTGAACAGTGCTTCAGTATCTCATCTCAACCTAGTGGTAGAAGTGAGAATATGCAAAAGCAAATAAACTGATGGAAATATTATTTGAAATTAGGAGATTGGTCTGGAAAATATTTTTTCTTCTGCCCAAAGTGCTTCATGCGTTCTCTTTCCTCATGTTGCTGAGCTCCATGCATCAATGAAGTTCTGCTGCAGCCTATGACTAGTTTGCCTAATGTCTAGTTTTGAAGTCAGAGACTGAAGACAACAAGAGGTCATTCTAGATAATTCCCAGAAGACAAATTTTTCCTACAAGTATGTTTCCTAGAGCTTTGCTATATTCAGCGCTTCCCCCTTGGAATTTTGTCAGCTTTATGAACAGTATCGCTATAAAAGACAGTTCTCATTAAAATATCGTCATTTAGCTTTTTCCACTGATTTACAATGATTAATATTTGCTGTTCATTGAAGATAACATAGACTATCACAGTTCTGGGAATAATCATGTTTAAACAATTTTAAAAATAGAGTATTATGGCTATTTTAAAATTGCAGTAATATGATACATATAATGTATATATCAAAAGTTATCAGACTCCATAGCATCATAGTGACATTGTTCCCTTGATTTTTAGTGAATGAAGTTGCTTTTTATTTTTGTTGCAAACCCTTTGGCATTTCAGGTCACATTATCAACTGAACGAGGTAAGTGATTCTGTCACTTGTGTAACATAAGCATTTAATAAAAGAGTTTAACCACAAATTTGTGGAAGAGTTTTCTTTTCAAAAATACACCTCTGTTCCCAAGAAACTATATCACTTTCTTAGAAAGACACCAGTAGAATAACAATCAAATAAACATCTGACAATGGCAATTAAACAGATATCAATAAATACATAAAAATTATTGCATGCTTTTGTCCAACATTTATCTAAAAAATTGTAAAATAAAAATAGTCTTTGAATCAATAATTATTTTGTTTAAACTCTCTTTTGCTTCATATTATATGGTTTGCAACATTTTTTTATCAAATAACATGCACTACAGAAAGAAGGACATTTTATTACCAACAAGTGGCAGCATGTTCAAAGGAGAGCAAAGGGAAAATGCTGGTATTAAATTGAAATTTTTAAAAAAGGAGGAAGAAAACAAAATCTTCCTTGAAAAATAACGTTTTTAAGCCACTACGCCTACATTAACTCCTACACAATCATTGGACAGAATGCATTAGACTTTCACATAACATCTTTCTTTTAAGGAGACAGAGGAAAACAGGTATCTATTGCAGGTATTTAAGGAAGACTTGTAAGGAAGTCTTTGCAGCAGTTGTCATGCTGCTAATAAGTCAGAGAACTTTTTGCAGAAATTAATGTTTCTGTGTTAATGGTGAGAAATTAAGACAAAACCTTTTCTGAGCAGAAAGACAATTCTGAGTCATTAAAACAAACTCTGACACTTTGTGAAAGTCCAGTAAGAAAAGACAACTTTTTAATACATGTTCACACACAAGAGGATTTCTTTTGTCAGCTAAAGTATAGAGAGGGCGTCCTCAGAGTTTTAGCCCAAAGAAATTTTCTAGGCTTTAAGAAGTGTCATTTTAAAGCTGCTTTATTAATAATAGCACCCTGCAGATAATTCATATCAATGACTTCAGCTTAGACAGTCAGGATTTGAATGTTCTACTGCTACATGTCCTTTTCAAGAAAACCATTCAGATAATAAAGCTTTCTGGCTTTCTTTTCTTTTTTTATTTGGTAAGTGCTATCAATACGCAACCTCTTAATTTAAAAGGATTCCTCTTTTTTTCTTTGTAAACCTTGTTAAGGAGTATAAGAATAACACAATGTGAAACTGATTTCCCCTAAAGATGGAACAGCAATGTAATGAAAATGAAGCAGTGGTGTTGCAGATTGTAATCCTTCCAAAGAATGAAAAAGACAGAGTTGAAAGTGAAGTACTGACATGCTTCCTGAGATGAAAGCTACTGCAATAAGTATTGGTATACTGACTTAATGGAAGATGTAAAGAGAATAATGAGGTTACATGACCTCATACTTTTTTGTTTTCAGCAGCTGTCTACCAATTATGTTATCTGATTAAATACCAACACCCCCACCCCAAACCAGTGGTTTCTCTTCTTTCTCCCTTTCTACTTCTAGAACAGAAATCAGAAGAAAGATCTTAACTTCAAGTATGACTTAGATGGATTGAAAGTAATTTAATTTGAAATGACAGTAAATTATCCTCCACCACTCTGTTACTGGTTTTACATTACTCTGCAATTATAATTGAATAAGCTTCTTTTTAAGCATGCTTAATACATAGATATTTTTTCTCACTTTACTAGTTTATGCCACAGATAAAAATGACATTTCTATAAGGAAACCTAAGCCACTATTCTTTGCCTTTAGGGACCTGTTCAAGGAGACATAAATTTTTCAGGTATACTAAGTTCAAGCAATGCATATTTTCACCATACTTCCTTGCCTTGCCACAGTCCCGCTGCTTCAAAGTAAATAGCTGTGTCCTGCCAGCCACTGTTTTATCAATGCCTTTATGGTGGTGCAATAAGCTCCATGAAAACAGCAAGAGAACAGGTGAAGGTGATTAACATCAGTATAAAAACTGTATGCAGCAGGAAAGAGGTAAGGGGAATAAAACCAAACATATGTGTCAGGATCCCATGGATAGGTATTTGTGCTTGGACTGGGCTGATGCCTCAAGTAGGTAATACATACTCAGCTTTTTCCCCGCCCTGAAACATCATCCTTATTACCTTATTAGTAGTTACTCCCTGATGTATGACCCAGTCAATCTGTAAAAGGAATGAGTCCATCCAGCTCATTTTTCTAAGACCCTTAATGGTCATTGCTCTAGCACTGTAGCAAATGCTTAATTCATTTCGCCACAGCCCAAATTCTCTGCTAAGACTATTGTAGCAAAACGCTACACTGCTCAGCAGAGAGGTGATTGATTAAACAAGAAGGAGCAGAACTTGGACATCCTGATAAAATTTTCCCAGAGTTTGTTCAGTTAACATCAATCACTTTTATTTAGGTAGTAGCACTTCAATACTAACTAGATGATTTCATCCATTGGAGAAAAATCAATGATAATACCTTTAGGTTAATATTACTTGAACTCAAATATTACTGCCCTTGTGAGGCCCCGCCTGGAGTACTGCATGCGGTTCTGGGGTCCTCAGCATTAGAAGGATGTGGATCTATTACAGTGGGTCCAGAGGAGGGCCACAAAGGTCATCAGAGGACTAGAGCACGTCCCCTACAAGGATAGGCTGTGGAATTGGGGTTGTTCAGCCTGAAGAAGACAAAACTTCAAGAAGGACCCTGTAACAGCCTTTCAGTACCTAAAGGGGAATTGCAAGACAGAGGGGGAAAGACTTTTCAGCTGTTCAGATTGCAATAGGACAAAGGGGAATGGTTATAATCTGAAGTGGAGATTTAGACTGGAAATTAGAAGGAGGTTGGGGACTGAGCTGTTGGAGAGCAGTGAAGGGGAAAGAGATCTGGGGGTCCTGGTAGATGGAAGGATGACCATGAGCCAGCAGTGGCCAAGAGGGCCAAAGGGTTTCTGGGGTGTATTAGAAGGGGTGTCATTAGTAGGTCAAGGGAGGTTCTTCTCCCCCTTTCTTCTAGCCTGGTAAGGCCGCATTTGGAACATTGTGTCCAGTTCTAGTCCCCTCAGTTTAAGAAGGATACAGAACTGCTTAAAAGAGTCCAGCGTAGAGCCACAAAGATGATGAAGGGGGTGGAACATCTTCCTTATGAGGAAAGGCTGAGGGAGCTGGGTGTCTTTAGCTTGGAGGAGACTAAAGAGTGACCTCATTTATGCTTATAAATGTGAAGGGTGGGTGTCAGGGGGATGGGGTCAGCCTCTTCTCAGTGAAGCCTACTGACAGGATGAGGGGCAACGGCTGGTAGTAGAAGCATAGGATGTTCTGTGTAAGTACAAGAAAAAATTTTTTCACAGTGAGGGTGCTAGAGTCCTGGAACAGTCAGCCCAGAGAGATCGTGGAGTTTCCTTCTCTGGAGGTATTCAAAACCTGTCTGGATGCGCTTCTGTATGACCTGGTCTAGGGAATTCTGCTGCGGCAGAGGGGTTGGACTAGATGATCTTTTGAGGTCCCTTCCAACTCCTAATATTCTGTGATTCTGTGATTCTGTGTGATACTCAGCGGGCAGTAAGGCACCAGAACAAGTTGCCCAGAGAGGCTGTGGATACCCCTGGCAGAGTTCAAGGCCAGGCTGGATGTGGCCCNGGAGGTTCTTCTCCCCCTTTCTTCTAGCCTGGTAAGGCCGCATTTGGAACATTGTGTCCAGTTCTAGTCCCCTCAGTTTAAGAAGGATACAGAACTGCTTAAAAGAGTCCAGCGTAGAGCCACAAAGATGATGAAGGGGGTGGAACATCTTCCTTATGAGGAAAGGCTGAGGGAGCTGGGTGTCTTTAGCTTGGAGGAGACTAAAGAGTGACCTCATTTATGCTTATAAATGTGAAGGGTGGGTGTCAGGGGGATGGGGTCAGCCTCTTCTCAGTGAAGCCTACTGACAGGATGAGGGGCAACGGCTGGTAGTAGAAGCATAGGATGTTCTGTGTAAGTACAAGAAAAAATTTTTTCACAGTGAGGGTGCTAGAGTCCTGGAACAGTCAGCCCAGAGAGATCGTGGAGTTTCCTTCTCTGGAGGTATTCAAAACCTGTCTGGATGCGCTTCTGTATGACCTGGTCTAGGGAATTCTGCTGCGGCAGAGGGGTTGGACTAGATGATCTTTTGAGGTCCCTTCCAACTCCTAATATTCTGTGATTCTGTGATTCTGTGTGATACTCAGCGGGCAGTAAGGCACCAGAACAAGTTGCCCAGAGAGGCTGTGGATACCCCTGGCAGAGTTCAAGGCCAGGCTGGATGTGGCCCTGGGGAACCTTTCTAGTGGGTGGCATCCTTGCCCAAGAGAGGTGTGCTGGAACTAGATGTTCTTTAAGGTCCCTTCCAACCTGGGCCATTCTATGATTTTTTCCTGAAAAGTTTATACTTATTAGTGAGTGTCTCTTTCTTCACAATTGTTTTCTTTGGCCTTCTTAAGCTGTTATTCATGCTGGCAGTGTTTGTCTGAGACAGTAAGACATGGTCCTCTGAGAATGAGTTCCAACCAGTAGCAAAGATGCACTTTGGACAGTCACAGTAAGGCTGTGTTCTGGGGAGAAGTGTGTTTAACTAACAAAACCTCCATCTAGTAAGTAGAACTGCATCTACCCCAGGGTTGCAGAGTCACAGCTGTGATGGTCAGAGAAATGCACAACTGCAGCTCTCGCTGCCCAGCATTGCCAATAGCTACCTTTCCACAGAGAGAGCCAGCATCAGGCTGCAGATGTACCCCTACTGATAAACATGGGATGGCGCCAGGATCTGGCCAATACAGCTGTAAAAAAGTCCCTTATGTAGTTGGTTTTGTACCAACAGAAGCATTTTTTCCCTTCTACCGAGGTGTTTTTCCAATTACTATATCCACTTGGACTGGAAAAGGCAGAAACCTCTTTAGCTAACAGAAACATTGACCAAAATGCTTTGGATATCTATCAAAAATTAAAATGGTGTAATTTTTAAACTAAAGAATAACAGTTTTCTGGACTGAAAAGCATAGGTACCTCATTACAGAAGTTAGTGATCCTTTTTTCATTTTCCATTACAAGATGTTTAACTCTTCACTCTAAATTAAGCAAATCTATCTCATATTACTGAAGTTCATGAATGGAATCCATAGAGTACAAAGTAGTGTGCTTTGATTTTAATTTTTATGTAAATAGATTGATAATTCTACAGAAAATTTGTATAACAATGATGAAATATTAATTACTATGTAGTGACTGTATAAAACAAATGAATGCCTTTTTGTGGGTTGTCAAAATCCAGGGTTTATATTGTTGCCTTTGTATCTATCTCATCTACAAGTATTCCAGTCAACTTATTAAGACATATTTTTGTCTCCAGTGTTTAGCTGGATTTTAACAGTATTTAACTTCAGTGGAGTAGAGGAAAAAAATCTAATTCTTGGGTATTTGGTTGAGGAAAATGTGATACAATTTGTATTGAATGTGCTCTGGGCCCCTTCAGGTGGATTTGTGACAAATAGAGTTGATTTGTATTAGTCGTATGTGTAAAATTATATAAGGGACTGACCTTTGTAACAGAAATCCATGGCTCATTCTGAGTTGCAGATTTCCCACTGATAATATATTTTTTAAAAGAAAATAGGGGGAAAAGGTAACCAGATCACATCAGTTACAGTAGTAGGACTAAGCCAGGAATGTGTCAGCTTGAATTTCCTTCTTGTCAGAAACACTTTATATTATCAGCAAAGACGAAAACTTATTACCATTACTTTTATATTTCTACATCATATAACAGAGAGAGAAAACAAAAATAATTTATGATACACTCAGTTAAAATTCTCCATTGGACCAGAAAGAGTTTTCTTCACCTCATGAAACACAAACAGTTTTAAAAAGCTATATTCAAGCTGCTGTTACTTACATAGTCTTGCACAGGAAAACATTTGACAGCTGTTAGAAGGGAATACAGTTGTGTGCTGTAAAGACCTATTCAACAGGGCTTGTCCTGATGGCAGTAGATACCTGATACTCATTGGCCAGGTCTTATAAACACATACATATGTCAGTCAGAGGTGTAGGGAGAATTTGCCACTGTAAAGCCTGCTCCTGCAGGACATGTATAGCTCATGCTATTTGCTGCTGGATAGAAAGGCCACCCACAGCCACTAGTGTGTTCTACAGTGGGTGTCACCATGGGACAGAGGGACCTTTGGGGAGGCCCTGGCTAGGCTGAGAAGAGGGCAATATGCTTTTGGGGCAGCCATGAGGATGCAAAGCTCCCTTGGGCCAGCATTAGCAGGATGCTGTTTTACAGACTCTACCTTTGAATTGCACCTACAGTGCCTTGTTATGGACATCTGAGGGTCTGGGTGCATTTGGGATGACTTTGAGAAAAAATAATATTCTAATTAAGATAATGAAATTACCATCAGATTTTAAAACATCATCAATAGATAGGGACAATAACTACATCTAAAGGTTCCCACCTTACCTCTAAGTCTCCAGTAACTATGAGGCAACTGGCATTCTTTGAGTTTCTATTTATTTATGGATATTTTTTCATGTTGCTTATGCCCGTGATCCAGATATATGATGGACTTGTGTACTGCCAAAATCTGTAACTGCCACTTGTGTATATAATTGATGCTGTAGCAGTAGCTGAGGGAGTGCTTCCAGGTGATCTGTGATGCTGCTTCTTTCTGCCACTCCACTGGATTATCTGCTTGCCTACCTGCCTGCCACTAGGGGCAACACTCTCCTCATCTCTTCTATAGTGCTTTAAAAACAGGAAAACACTCTCAGCAATTGAACTAAGTCTCTCTTTCTTGCTTTTTAAAATCTATGTATATATTCCTTTTAAAGTACGTCTTGATCTGCTTTATAATAGGGTATCAAATCTGAAGGTACAGTAGACACACAAAGAAATGGTAAACCGAACTGTATATGGCAAAAGTAAAGAAACAGGCTCCTGGTGAGAAGCCACAGGGTTATGTGTATATATGTTCAACTCCCAAGGAGAGGAAATTTTTTCATATGGGAGGACATAATTTACTAAATCTTCTTACGGATTTTTATTCCCAGTATTATCAGTATTTTTTGTGTATGAATGTCTTCACCTATATTTGTTTGTTTGCTTCAGATCAAAATACTATACAGTTACACCAAGGGAGATGTAAAATTAATTATATAAGAAAATCAGAAGGTGTATTGTTTTAAGTGACTATAGTGTGACCTTATTATCACAATACAAGTTCACATGTATTTCACCTAGAGCTTTTCCACAAAATGTGTGAGGACCTTGCTTTTGTCTTTTGAATTGACCCTGACAGAAAAGAAGCTTATGAATAGTTCATCATAGCTTTTGACAGGATAAACAGAAATCTATGTCCACTTTTGTCTTAAGTTTTAAACAATGATATTGAAGGAATTTTCCTAAGTTTTTTTCACCTTACTGTTTAGGAGTGTTCATCTTTCTTTTTCAATTAATGTCTTCTGTTCATTTTTGGGTTTTGTTACAAAGCAAGAGCAATGTTGGAGTTTCTTTTGATGCAGATGAAAATGTTGTGTCTACTTCCCACTGCACTATGTGAAAATCTTGATGCACAGGCTTCGGAAGGGAGCATCAGACATCCACATACGCTTTATGGTTGGGTTTTTGTTATAGCTAACATATTTCTAAAATAATGTGTAGCCAGGCAAACCCCTATTGACTTCACATTGAGGTAGATCAAGAAAGTGAACTTTATTGAACTTTATTTCACTCTTGTTCACCATTAACTTAAACTCGCAAAAATTGACTCTGAATCAACCTCCTTCAGGCTGTTGTGCAGCAGTATTTTTGCTGGCAGTTTCACCTTCTGCAATGTAATTGTTCTCTTTTCCTAGATGTCCCGACAGAAATAGAAGATGAGAACTTAGCTAGCTCTTCAGTGTCTCTGGACTCATTTTCTTCCTGAAGTTACTGAAAAATAGAAAAAATGCCTATATTTCTTAAAAAAAACCCCAACCAAAATACCAAAATAAAACTAGAGTCTTCTCAGGCTAGCAGATATACATATTACAGAAGTCTGCAATACATTTCTGTTGATAGTATGCTGAAAACAATAAACCTATAAATATATGCTTGTCAAGCTGTAGTTTTCCTGAGCACTTGAGAAACATGCCATGATGGACCTTCAAAAGGAAATATTATTCATTTATAAATATACTATGATAGTAAAAGTATAATTTTACCTGTGTGTTTTCTATGTTTTCTGAAAACATTTTACTGGATGGTATAATCTATATTGTTGATCTTCTCTGAATGGCAAATGCAACTTATCTCATACTAGCTACCCATGATGACATGGTGGAACTGTCTGGCACAGTAGGAAAGAAAGCGCATTGTTGCTCTTGTGTCTTACATCACTGTTTTTTTGGAAGCCAGCTTTAATCAGTATGTAAGACTTCTTTGAAGTGACCCTTATCCTAAAGCCCATTGTGTTTTTCTAAATGAATTTATCTACACATATACATACAGAGTTGTACATACATGTGTGTGCATGTGCAAGCTATTTCTGTAGAATTCAATAGAATTTGGATCAAGACACAAATAATCTAAAACACCAATTTCTCTTCTTAGTAGAAAAATGACCTTTTCAGAAGTTAAACATACCTCTTCAAATGACAGCTTATGGAGTAAGAGGTAGCAGATTTGAGAAACTTGCTGACAAATGCCATACTTGTTTAATTTCAAGGATCTAGGGCAAAGGGCATGTTGGAAATTATTAGGTCAGAAAAAAATTAACATGTCAAACCTGCAGACATTTAAACTCCACAAAGGACTTTGGGAGTGAAATAATCTAATTCTCATATTAGAGTTATATTCTTCCACTTTGATATGTAATAATTTCTTAAGCTATTGCCTTTGAGTTTCAACATATTATGTACAGATGATGAATACTGTGGAATCCTTGGGCTGGAGCAACTTGTAGATCAACTATCATCCTGGCTAAGAAAATACACTTATAACAAGTATGACAAAATTGCTTTCTGAATTTTTGTCTGGCAAAATTGATTAATTTTCTGCCTGTTAGAATGTTTTAACATCTTAATATCTGTTCAATATTTTCAAGAAAACTGAATCTCTAACTGCAATATTTTTATATTTTCAAGTGGATAAATGCTACAGTAATGCAATAATGTCACATAACAATCATGCTACTACATATCACTAAGGGGTATGCAGCCATTTAGTAGACTGTGGAGCAGAGGATTTGCTCATTACCTTCTTAGGCAATATCTATTTCCACTTATTGTGAAAGTGAAATAATAACACACTGTGAGTCATTAGCAAAAATATTTGGCTATGTTGCAATTAAAGTAAAATAAAATGTACTATGGAAAGAGCTAAACAAAACCCAGGTACAAACTATAGATACATCAAAAACACGGCTTCCATTTCAGAGATCACCTTTATAATGTGAACTTCCAAAATGAAGTAAAAGACAAGGAAAGTAAAAAGTAAACGGGTCTAAAATTGTATCTTTCAACAAACAACCCTTGTTTACTTTGCTTGCAGGAGTAGCTTGACCTAACAATTGGACAGGTCATGTTTAATGCTACGTCTTTTTAAAGCACAAGGCTTATGTAAGCTCTTTGTACCATAGACAGAAATTCATAACAAATACTTAAGTGCCTAAGGTGGAAACATAGATAAGAGTTGTCCGAAGGCTAATGTTATGACTTGTTGCTTTCCAGTTGTCTATGAAAACATAATGTTTACCACATTTTCATAAAGTGAAAAATATTTTGTTTTCCTTGCTCATTACTTGGACTCATTCCTGAAGGTATTGACATGGAGAATAAAAATTATACAAATAAGCACACACTAATAATGCATAGATATATCATACCATAACAAAACTCTGCACATAGTCAACTTTCAAGTCCTTGTGATGATGAGATGATAAATGTTTGGTGCAGAATGATTGTCCACTGGTGGAAATGCTGCTGTCATTTTTTCAGTAGCTAAATGAGAGTGATATTTTTTAACACATTCTTATTATCTTATATTATAAACAACCTGACTGAACATACTGCTGTGCGTCTTCTTCCAGAGAAGATGTCTGTCTTTGCTAAAGGCTGTGTGAATTGGGTCAAATCTTTTAAAGTTATTTAGGACGCTAAAGAATTTTGTTAGATGTTCTCGATTGTCATCATGTGTAAGGGACCTAATTTTTCGGACATGGCTGTCTTTAGACTCCTTTATGAAGCTCTCCTTACCTCTGTGTGATTCTAGCTCTGTCAAACCCACTGAGCCAATTACAGCTTACAGTTCCTGAAGCATACTCTCCTGTGCTGTGCAGCCAGCATTAGAACTTTGTCCTGGCAGGAAAAGTACAACTCCTGTCATGGCACTATGCCTGGGCTCACTGGCATAAATATGTCCTCAAAGTGTACTACACTGTAGAGCCAGCAGCGGGGCAGTGGGACACCACAAGCCCCCAGTTGATGGAAGCTAGCCCAGACTCCAACATCACTCTGGATCTCTTGGTCAGACGTTCTCCAATGGCAACTGCTGTGGTGCTTGGGCTGCTTCTGTCTGGCCACTTGTCTACACTGACTGAAGGAGCCTGGCAAGGACCTCCCCTGGACTATGTGATACTACGCTATCATAACTGAAAAGTCCTTGCAGTTAGGTAAACTTCCTGGTGAGTAGAAAAAGAGAAACTTTGCACCCATTTTTAGAAAGGCTAGCAAGGAGGATCCTGGGAATTACTGACCTGTTAGCCTCACCTCTGTGCCTGGGAAGATCACGGAACAAATCCTTCTAGAAGATATGCTAAGGCATATGCAGGACAGGGAAGTGATTTGAGACATTCATCATGGCTTTACCAAGGTTGGTCAGGCAGGGCTTGCCCTTCAGAGGGACCTCAACAAGCTTAAGAAATATTCCTGAACCTGATGAGGTTTAACAAAGGCAAATGCAAGGTCCTGCACCTGGGTCAGGGAAATCTCCAGTATCAATGCGGTTTCGGAGGTGATGTGATTGACAGCAATTCTAAAAGAGACACTTGGGGGTGCTGATTGATGAAAAGCTTGACATGAGCTGACCATGTTCATCTACAACCCAGAAGGCTACCTAAATCCTGGGCTGCATCAAAAGAAGCATGGCCAGCAGATTGAGAGAGGTGATTCTGTCCGTCCACTCTGTTCTGGTGAGACCTAAACTGGAGTGCTGTATCCAGCTCTTGAGTCCTCAGCATAAGGAGGGCATAAATGTGTTGGAGTAGGTCCAGAGGAAGGCAACAAAAGTGATCAGAGGGCTGGAACACCCCTCCTATGAGCAAAAGCCAAGAGAGTTGAGGTTATTCAGCCTGGAGAAGAGAAGGCTCCAGGGAGATCTTAGTGCAGCCTATCAGTACTTAAAAGGGAATTTATAAGAAAGAAGGAGAGAGTCTTTTATCAAGGCCTGTTGTGATACAACAAAGGATAATGTCTTTCAACTAAAAGAGGAGAGATTTAGACTGGATAGAAGGCAGAAATTTTTCACAATGAGGCTGGTAAGACACTGGAACAGGTTACCCAGAAAGGTGGTGAATGACCCAACTTTGGAAACTTTTAAGGTCAGGCTGGACAGAGCTCTGAGCAACCTGATCTATTTAAAGATGTCTTTCTCAGAGCAGGAGGGATTAGACTAGATGACCTTGGAAGGTCCCTTCCAACTCTAACCTATGATTCTAAGATTCCAGATGAAAAAAATATTTTACTTTGCTGGTGGTGAATGTGGCATTTGCAAAATACTGGGTATCTTCAGAGAGAAATGTTTCAGATTTCAACATCCTCCAAAAAGTAATTAGGTGACACTGAAAATATCTGTTATTCAAAACTTCTTGTTAATGACATCATTAAGAGCCATAGTAATGTCATGGAATAGGGGAAGGATTTAGGGAAAAAAAGTAAAATTTGTGGGTTGAGAGAAAGACGGTTTAATAGGACAGAAAAGGAAGGGAAAATAATAATAATCACAATAAAATAATTAGCATATACAAAACTAGTGATGCACAATTCGGTTGCTCACTACCTGCCAATCAATGTCAAGAAAATTCCCATGCAATGGCCCCTAGCCAGCTTTCCCCTAGATTCAGCATGATGTCATATGGTATGGAATATCCCTTTGACCAGTTTGGTCAGCTGTCCTGGCTATGTCTCATTCCAGATTCTTGTATCCTCCAGCTGAATTCCTTTTCTGGTGGTATGAGAAGCTGAAAAGTCATAGCATCATAGAATCATAGAATTATCACAGTTGGAAAGCACCTTGGAGATCATCAAATCCAATCAATAGCCCTACACTTCTGTCATCTCTAAACCATCCCCTGAAGTGCTACATCTACCCGTTTCCTGAAAACCTCCAGGGATGGTGATTCCAACGCTTCCCTGGGCAGCCTATTCCAATACCTCATTACTCTTTCACTGGAGAAATTTTTCCTAATATCTAATCTAAACCTACCATGGCACAACTTGAACCCATTCTCTCTAGTGCTATTGCTAGTCACACGGGAGAACAAGCCAACACCCACCGCTCCTTTCAGGTAGCTGAAGAGAGCAATAAGATCTCCCCCCAGCCTTCTCTTCTTCAGGCTAAACAGCCCCACTTCCCTAAGCCTCTCCTCATAAGGCTTGCTCTCCAGACCCCTGATCAGCCTAGTTGCCCTTCTCTGCACCCTCTCCAGCACCTCAATGTCCTTTCTATACTGAGGGACCCAAAACTGCACACAGTACTCAAGGTGTGGCCTCACCAGTGATGAGTAGAGGGGCAAGATCACCTCCCTGTTCCTGCTGGCCACACTACTCCTGATACAAGCCAGGATGCCATTAACCTTCTTGATCACCTGGGCACGCTGCTGGGTCATGTTCAGCTCATTGTCAATCAGCTCGCCCAGGTCCTTCTCTGCTGGGCAGGTCTCCAGCCACTCCTCCGTGAGCCTGTAGAGCTGCCAGATTTGTGACCAAAATAAAGGACAATACAGTTAGCCTTACTGAAACTCATGCAATTGGCCTTTGCCCACGAGTCCAGCCTGTCAGCGTCCCTCTGCAGAGACTCCCTACCCTCAAGCAGATCAANATTTTTTACTTTCTTCTCCACCTTCTCCTTCCTCTGAAGTCACTTGTTAAAAATGAAACCTAGCTTACCAACTCTCTGGGTGGGAACACTTTTGGGTCACATGTGCATAGCCAAATCAAAGGTCATTTGAAACTCAGGTAAGGCAAAAAAAGTCTTCTATTTTGCAAAGGCTTTGTAAAAGTGTATCTTTTCTAGTCTCAAGACACACATTGCAACTTGCTGTTATAGTTGCACCTCTGATACTGTGCCTTACTGCCAAAGGACTTTCACCTGGNCCTGCAAATATGCTAAGGGTGCACTCTATCCCCTCTTCCAAGTCATCAATCAAACATGCTGTCCTAGCCTGTATCAGTGTAGCCAGAAGGACTATGGAAGTGATTGTCTGCTGTACCTCGGCACTAGTTTGTTCAGTTTTGGGCCCCTCACTAGAAAGACATTAAGGTGCAGGAGTGTATCCAAATTAAAACAGTGAAACTGATGAAGGGTCTGGAACACAAGTCTTATAAGGAGTAGCTGAGGGAACTGGGGTTGTTTAGCCTGAAGAAAAGGAGGCTCAGGGGACACCTTATCTCTCTCTACGACTACCTGAAAGCAAGCTGCAGGAAGTTGGGGGTTGATCTCTTCTCCAAAGTAACAAGAAATTGGATACAAGAAATGGCCTCAGGTTGTGCCAGGGGAAGTTTATGTTTAGATATTAGAAAAAATTTCTTCCCTGAAAGGGTTGTCAAGCATTGGTGCAAGATGCCCAAGGAAGTGGTGGAGTCAGCATCCCTGGAGGTATTTCAAAGATACATAGATGTAGTGTTGAGGGACAAGGTTTAGTAGTGGATTTGGCGGTGCTAGGTTAATGGTTGGATTTGATCTTAAAGATCTCTTCCAACCAAAGTCTTTCTATGATTCTAAACAACCAAAACGTAACAGCATGTTATCAAGATTATTCTAATCCTAAATCAAAAAACACAGCTAACTACAAAGAAAATCAACTGTACCCCAGTCAAAATTAGTACAAATAAATAAATATATAAGTAAAATCCCTGAGAGTACTTGGCATAATGTATTTGCCTCTCTTCTAAACCTCAGCTATTAACACACCACTCCTCCTTTAATAACTTCCATGCTGACATCTTGTATGCTAATCTTTTTCTAGTTTTATTCTTCCAAACCAGGGAAAAAAATGTTAATCATGGAAAATCTGAAATGTCCTTAATAGCACCACAACAGCAGTAATAAAATGAATCTGGTTCTGAGGAGTAGTAATGTACTTTGCCTCTGTGTTAATGACACAGTGCACTTCGTTTGAGACAATTAATCAAGATTCTGCATATCTGTAGGAGAATTTTAAGCAGATGACCTTATGCATACTTGTGTTATTCTGCTTGAAGCACTCACGAGTTTCCTTGAAACTGCTAATAGGAGTTGGGGGAACAACAGACACCAGCACTTCAAGCCTTGTTTAGCTTTAACAGTCACAAAGGACTTATTGTACTTCGTGTCTAATAGGCTTTTCTCTGAAAATCTTAGCCATTATTGTGCCCAATATCCTTCTCTTTCTGCTGTATGTTATGTTCAGCAATTGAACTAGCTAATAAATTCCATGTTCCTTTGAAATCCCGCCTGTCCAGGCCCAAGTGTGCAATGATTTGGACTAACATTGTCCTCAAGACCCTCAGTTCTGCATTTACAAAACACATAGAACTCTGGAGCCTTACAGCTGCTCTGGAGCCTTATAGTGCTCTTCTCTGTATTGTCCAAAGCAGTGTGACTTAAGATGCATCTCTTTTTTTTTGTTCATTTAAACCAGGGAGTGACAACAGAAAATGTCCACTCTTCACTGGTCACTCTCTCGTACCCTAAAAAGTTTGGATTTCGTCTTATGACAAAGCACAGAAAGTAATACAGGGTTTCAAAATTTTGGAGGCAAGGGTGCATGTATCAAAGCTGAAGGATTGCAGGCTGAGTCTCACTCGCAGAACTAGAAATGCTGAGGACAGCTGTGGAGACAGAGAGGTCTCTTTTTTTGTTTGCTGAATTTTATAGCCTGTGCTGTATCTCTCTCATGATTTCATCTCCCTTGAGTTTATTCAGGTGGAGGTATGAAACTGATGACTGCTGGAGAAGGTCAATGTTACATATTCATTTTGTTTTAAATAATTGATGATATCTCCTGGTTTTGCTTACATTAATTGCTTTCAGGTGTTGGAGAATTGCTCAGTGAGTTGCCTTTTAATCTGTTTCTTTAGAAAACAGCATGCTGCTTTTCTGGATATTGTAAGTAATGTGTTCCAGGCAATACTTTTTAACTGGAGGTTAATAAAGGTGAACTAACTGAGTTTGTGTTTGAGTGCTGTTTGTCTCTCCACACAGGTGTGCGTGCATGTGTGCACAGTGTGCGTGTGTGGGAACTGAGGAGAACGAGGTGGAAGAGTGCAGACAGAGGAGAGCCTAAGAAACCTCTTTGCTAATGTTTTAAAATACAGTTTATGTTCCCTTGGCACTTTGGTCTGTACATTAAGGCTTTGATCCAGGAAAGCACACAGTACTCAAATATTGTTGATTTCGGTACAGTTGGTATTATTCAGCACCTGCAAGGACCTGGGTCAAAAATAGCATACTTTTGATTTTTTTAAGAGACAGGCTTAATTCCTTTGTGTAATTTATCTGTCTTGCTACAGAAACAAGAAGAAAATAAGACCTAAAAACACATTACCTGAAATCCAAGGCAAAATTTTTTATGGGTATCATGCCTACAAAATGACAGTAGTATTATCATTAATTTCTCCTTCCTTACTTTACACTTTCATATGCAAATATATAGTTTCTACAGTTTATAATTAGCATGCTGGTTCAAAACATACTGTAGGTACCCTTTGTGAGTGAAATTATATGCATGATTTGATTAAAACAACTATATCTATGTTATGTTAGGATCCTGAGCCCGAGCTTTCACTGCATCTAAACTTACTGGTGGTTCAGAGAGCTTTCCATTTTGGGTGATTTCGGAGTGACGCAAGCCAGCTTGGTATATCTGGCATTGAAAATCAGATAAAGTTGAGGGAGGGCCTGAGTTCAAGCTCTGTCCCACCAGGCAGCCTATGTTAGTGCGTTTCAGTTTTATCAGAACTGCTCAAGAACAAGGAAGACCCTCATATTTGGAGTAATGCCTATTGACTACACCTATTGAAATTTACATTATTTCATGGCGTTTTTTGAGGATCAAATTGGATGCTATCCTACGGTTTTAATTTTTCTGTGCTGGCAAATTATTTACATGCCGGCTTTCAGTTTCTTTATTGTGTCATTGCAGCATGATGAGACTGATTGTATTTTTCAGTGTTTCTGAAGGAATAAATATATTTCATGATTTTAAGTTGTCTGTCATTTCTTGTTGCTCTACCTATACATTTCTGCTGGAGTCTTTAGAGCTTTCATTTCCCTGTAACAACCAGTCTCCCTGCCTGTGGCTTAGAAAACTACACTGTTTTGGCCCAAGAAAAAAACATGTTGAAATATCTGAAGAGTCAGACATCAGTTATATGTTGATAAACCAGCCCCAGTGGCCCACTATGTCCTGGTTTATAACCCAGTAGCAGCTGCTGTGTATATGATAGTGGATGTTTCCCTCAGGTGGATGGCAGAGTTGGGTAGGAATTTTAGACTCCTGCATTGCAATAAAACGTTGTCATCAAGAAAATGCCTAATGTGGTAAGACACAGCTCCCATGTCCACTACAGAGGTGTAGAACAAAATCTGTAATTGCTGTCTGGGTGACAGGGCTCAGGAGGGGCATGGACTGGAGCATCATAGCATTCCTAGGCTAAAGAAAAAGTGAAAAAGAAGGCAACTTTCTAGCCAGAGTGACTCCAGTGTTTGTTATTGCATCATGTGGAATGAAGACCACAGACATCAACAGCATTCTGTGTTCCCACACTCAACCCCTTGGAGTGACAGAAGGGCTTGCCACATGGGATTACAATAACCAGCACACCTGGTCTACTGTTGCAATCTCTTATTGCAAAGGTGTGTGGGTAACCTAGCACGTCTAAGTTTGGTCTTGCAATTAGATTACTACTGTCTAAAGGCAAAAGGGATCTGTGACCACAATGCAGCTGTGACTGTCTTAAATCCTATGGGTTTGAACTTAAAATCACTCACAAACACAACAAAGGCAGTAGAAATAAAAGGGTCCAGGCTCTGAGTTGGCTGAATCCCCATAGCTGCATTTTCCTCATATATATAATCTGAGAGGATTTCAGATATTGTATACGGAGATGATATAGACTGAATGCTGTTGAGAACAGACAATTTGAGAATATGTATATACATAGTGTGAGTTTTGGTTTTTTTTAAAAAAGGGCTTATATTTTAAAGTCGACACATAGTGAAGTCCTCTCCTCCTTCAAAGCAGAACTTCTTTTTATGTCAAGGAATTAGGGTAGTTAGGTTTTGACTCTTACTCATTGCCTTGTGACTGAGACATGTATGTCATGCAGATACAAGCTTTTCACAAGGTGTCATTTTGACCTTGAACATCCTGGCCAAGGTCTTTTGGCTTTGTAGCTCCCTGGCAGGACAGTCCTTGACTACCAATAAGTGCTCTGACTTGGTGCTTTTCAGCAGCCACCTCTGCAAGTGCGTGAGGAAGTCATGAGGATGAAGTTGGTAGCATGCCACCTGCACACCCCCGGGAGGAAGGCCATGGCCAATCCAGCTGCTTTCAGAGGATATGCATGACATCTTCTCCTCCTGTAAGGGCAATTTTGTCCCCTCCAGCTCTATGAGAAAATGCTAGCCTGATCCATGTAATCTATTTTTGTATCTGTATCATCTACTGTGTGTGAATATCCACTCAAACACAGACCACAAGTCAATAAGCCCAGCTGTTTGGTATTCTTTACAGTATACTGGCATCTCTGCTGACCTGGAGAGCAAAAGAAAATAACAGGGCATATTTGAGGCTTAATAAAACATTGCAGTAGGGAGTCCTTTCTGAGCTATTACAAGCATTTGCTGGAAGTGCACTTGCTGATTTAACAAACTGGTTAGGATAAATGTTTAGCATGCTGTTGTAATGATAATCAGATGCTTTTCTTCATATTTGTTGATCTGCAAAAATGTGTCTTTGCCCAATTGCTCTAGAGATTAAGATTAAATAATTAAATAAATGCAATGTGGTGTGTTTGCACAAAAGTGGAGCAATGACTGCCCCTGACAGATGGGAAAAAAGTCAATATGATGTCTGAGACAGCCCAGGCTCTGCACTGCAGAATAAATTACATGATTCGCTGAATGCCTAGGCTTCACACAGACATAGGCAGAATTGGAAAGATAAAAGCTTGCATTGGCTTCAGATGATATTTACTGCTTGATGGATTTACTAGCAGCCCTGGTACAGTCATACTGTATTGAATTATTGGCCTGTATTTAGCTGTGTGTCCATCGAAGCCTGAGTGTCCATTTAAGCGTAAGTGAGCTGGAGCCCTGCCAAGGCTTTTTGAAGCTTTGTGTATAGACAAAGATGCAAGCTAATGGCTACTAGCTTAAATAACAGGGAACTTAGAGATGCTGAGTGTAGACAACAAAGCATAAGGCACATTCTTATCAATATTAATGCCAACATAAATATTAATGCAGGCTGCCCAGCACATCATTTTTGCATGATTCTTGTTTTCTTTGTATTTTAACACAAATGTCTGGAAATGACTATGATTTCTCTCACTCTCTCAGGAGGGGCAGTTTAAGAAAGACCATTAGCTTTACAGCTATCCATTGTCACAGCAGCAGGGTGTCTACAAGGCAAAGGAGGCAAATGAAATGCTAGCTTTAAGAAGTACACTGCTACCAATAAAATATTTGATTAGAATAGTAATATACTGTACAAAGCTATTGTTATGGATTCATTATTATACTGTATCAAGGCATTTCAGTTAAGAAGTAGAAGTTCATTTATGTTGAGTCCCTCGAGATGGTCATAGTGTTGCTGTAGCTACAGCATAAGGAAAGCAGGCTGAGTGTTTAGCTGCTCAAAGCGTTGGCTTGTGTTTCAGGAAGCCTGGGGCTCTATTTTTGGCCTGGTCCTCACACGTGATGAGTATAGCTTGTGTAACGGTTCAGCACGCCAAAGGAGGAAGACTGCCTCTGAGAATGGCTGTCAATTGCAATGCTGCTGGCAGAGGGTTTATCCAGTTAACTACGCTTCAGTAAAAGAAAAATAACCCTGAGACTGTATTGTGCTGATCAGCTGGATCAGCTGCAAAAATTAGCAGGGTTTTGCTCCAGGTGAATTAGATGCAGTGGCAATGTGCAAGAAAGAGATGATGAGGAGTGATGTGCCTGTGGGAGCAAGGAGACACACAGACCAGAGGAGGATGAGACATTATTTTGAGACATGAATAAAACGCATCACAAATCTTCCATCATCTTACAGATAACATGTTCATGTCGAGGACTCTGACTCATGGTCTCTGGCAAGCTGTAATGGGGATATTTACAAGGTTATCGCTCTCAGCTGTTCCTTTGTGCTGCTGCCAAAGGTTACTACCCTGAAGTGTGCATTGCAGATGTGAATATTCACTGCTTCCTCAGCTGCCCCAGTTCAAAGCCCACGTACTAGCACAAGCTGTGGCAGCAGAAAATGCCTCAGCTGAATCCAGTAGAGATAGTCAGAACTCACAGTTTTGTCCATTTCCTTCTGAAACAAGCATGGTGTCAGACAGCTATTTTCTCGAATTTTCAGGAGCAATGGTAATGGAATTACAGACTTTCAGCCTTTACCAATAATGACTATTTATCACTTAATAAAAAAGAGAAGGAATAGATCCAACTGCTACCTAACAAAGTGGAACAAAAAGAGGTTTAAAGTGGAAGATCTCTTGATCTGGCTTTCTGATAGTTTTTTGGGGGGTCACGGGTTTCTTATAATTTATTATTATTATTATTTTATTTTTTACTTTCTTCTCCACCTTCTCCTTCCTCTGAAGTCACTTGTTAAAAATGAAACCTAGCTTACCAACTCTCTGGGTGGGAACACTTTTGGGTCACATGTGCATAGCCAAATCAAAGGTCATTTGAAACTCAGGTAAGGCAAAAAAAGTCTTCTATTTTGCAAAGGCTTTGTAAAAGTGTATCTTTTCTAGTCTCAAGACACACATTGCAACTTGCTGTTATAGTTGCACCTCTGATACTGTGCCTTACTGCCAAAGGACTTTCACCTGGGAGTGGTACCTCATTTTCTCACATTTTCTCTGCTTTGGACTGAAAAGTTTTGATTTAAATGTTGTCAGTGGAGTTTCTGAGAGTTAGTTATCATGGTAGGTGAGGTCTGAACAGACCTTTTGGTTTTAGGTGCTGCGAAACAACGATTTGTCCATACTTGCGCATCATAGCTTGATGTTCACTGTGAGCTTTTCAACTGGATGATATGTAACACTATCACCTTCATGTCTTCTGTCACACCAAGACCCACTAACAGATTTCTGGAAGGATCAATGTTAAAATAGAATGACAGCTACTGAGTTTCACCTCAAAAAGTATATTTTTCACATTACTAGCTGATAACAGGACTCATGAGGAAACCTTTTGATTTCTGGTAGGGAAGGAACCATATAATCTCTGGTAACATAACAAAATAATAAAGAATTCTCCAAACTTTACATGGTAATGCTGCAGAAATATGCCTGATTCTCATTTATGCTACAGTCTGCTTACATTTTCCTGCAAAATTAAAGAGCCACAGAAAGATCTAATATTAATGAGCATCCTGGCTAAGGTTTTCTTGCTTGCCAAGTGACAAATCCATCTCTTCCATGTAATATATAAGAAGGGGAATTGAGGCTCTTGTGTGTTGGTCCAAATGTCTATGACTTGTCTAATACTTCAAGGTCAAATGTCAGTCTCCTGCCTTCTGGAGCGCCTGACTGTAGATGTCTCCAGATTTAATGCATGCAATCTATTCTAATTATCTTTTTTAAAAATTCAAAATGTATCAGACTCATAAGGGAAAAGAAAATCAAAAGAAAGTCCCAAGCAAATGTTAAGTAGCATATTAATGAAGCAAGGCTAATTGCTGTGAAAAGAATAGTTATCTGGGTTCCAAGATTAGTTACATGTGCTCTGGTTAATAAAATGAAAACCTTGCATATTTGAAAACCCTTTGTTTGATCCAGCTGTTTCCAGTTTGTCTGTCATTCAGTGTTGTAGAATACTGTGTCTTTGGACTGATTCTAAAATGCTTTGGAAAGCAGTGAATATATTTTCACAGAATGTTTTGTTTGCACTCTTTAATACTCCTTTATTCCCTATCCTGTAATAAATGAACCCTGCAATAAGAGCATTCACTATTTCTAAATCCACTTGTCCCTTCTCACTAAATAAACATTAATAAGTAATTGAAAATTAATTCTAAGAGTTTAGTCTGGATATTTTTTTTTTGTCTTGGATGGAGATTTATGGAATCCAAGGTTTGTGGAATATACTTTAGTCACTTCTTGGAAAGAAAAGGAAAAAATGCATTTTTAACAGTGTTAAATAAATTTTACTAAACATCTCCGAGAAATTAACACTCCACATGTCATAGGGCAAAAATAACTTGTGATTTTTTTTATGAGAAAAGTATGTTTTGCCACTTCTGTGAATACTGATCGAGGACCGACCACAGGATCCTGAAAAAGCATAGGTCATTTCACAACCAGCAGTGTTTTCTGGATTACTTGGAAAGTCATTTGGCATTGGGCAGATCTTATCCTAGAACTGAATGGGGCTTCCCAAGAGTGCACCATGAATATTTTAAATGAGTGCAAAGTCTCTCTTTCACCCTTTCATGACACATATGTTGATCTGTGGTACTACAGGAAAGAAAACTACCAAATTTGAATACAGAGCATCAGAAAGCAAAGTTTTCTTCTTATCCTAGAAGTATTTCTTGGTATCACTTGCACACATGCTTATAGTTTGCTAAATATGTCTTCAGGAAAAAAATTTTCCCAAGGTCATACTGGCAGGCCTATTGCAGTTATTTTGTCTTCCTCTGCAGCATAATCTGTCCTGTAAAATCATCTGGTAATTTCCTGCTACTTCATGGATTTAGTACATTAAAAGTGTCCTTGTTCTTTTCTGCTTCATTTCCTGTGACACTTTATAGCTTCTGTGGCTTTGGTTTCGTACTGAAGGTTTTAATTTTGCTGTGGGGTATTGGAAAGTCTTTTATGGCTGATGAGGCATGCGGGGGATGGAAGGGAGGGGCACACATCAAGGGCAGGGGCCCTTTTGGTGGTTGGCTACTCACATGGCTCTCTGCCTTTGCAAGTGGCTGGATGCAGATGCTCAGGCAGCCCCCTCCAGCCCCACACTCCAGCGTTCATTCCCAGAAGTTTCCTCTGAGCCCTTCCCAGTGTGATACCCACTGCTTCTGGTGTCTTCCCCACCAGCAGCCCTGTAACCTATCGATCCTGCTTGCTTATGCATCCACCTCCTCTCCCAGCGGCCAGCAAAAAGCAAGCTCTATAAAAAGTGTAAGTTTCCAGCAGATTTCCCAGGTGACACTGTTATCTAAAGATCCCTCCCCGAATAATATGTCTGACCATATAAAGAAGGAAACACTGTAGGTTAATAAATCCCTAAAGTATGCTTAGGGAAAAACAAGCTATTAGACTGAGCTGGTTTCCCAGGTGAACTATAGGGTAATCATGAAGATTTTCTATGATTTGGGAATTGAATAACGTATTCCTGAAGTAGGACTCCCCTGTTATATATGATTGTTATCTTTCCTATCGAAAAATACACAATTTTTTTACAAAGCTCCTCAGGTTTCAGAATATGTGAATTATGTAAGTGAAATATGGTCTTTATGGCTACATATCTAGACACAGACATGAGGCACAACTATTATATATTGCCACACAGTGCTAACTGAGTGTACCCTATACTGCACATTCAGCATATGGCAACTGAAGTCCTGTTGTGTAAATGATGCAAGTTCTCTAACAGGAAGGTAAGAAGGGTAATAAATGACTCATTTCCAAGTGGCAAAAAGTGATAGTAGCACTTAAGTTTTTCATAAACAAGCTAGTAGAGATAGTAAGTACTATGGTGAAAGTATGCATAGCAGATGGCACTAGTGCAGAACTGTTTCACTGGTGAAGGAAGCCACAAAGATCTTCATAATAGTGTAACAAAAATAGACAACCAGTTACTAATTAAATGCAAAAGAACCATGTACAGTGGAAGGAACCTTTAAAATTGCTAGTGGGCTCTGCATCAGTCACTTCTGAAAAGACAATGTGGGCTCCACTGTGAACAACTCAGTGAAGTTGTCCATTTAAAGTACACACTTGCAGTCGTAAAAGTAAATGAGCTCTGTCTAGACTAAATTTGCTACTGCGGCTGCTAACCTACAGAGGCTGTCCAAGACCAGTGAACTGTGCAACCATAGAACTGGCTAACTGAGATGAAGCATTGTATCACCCCAGAAAGGTCTAAAATAATGCTGTAGTCTGTAGGAAATGCCCTTCAGGTGGCCAGATGTCATAAACCATGTCAAGTTGTATTGCAATCAAGTTTCTAGGCTGATGTGTAGGTTATTGTTAAACCCTTTAACCTGTAGGATACATATATGGGGAACAGATTTTCCAAAGGTAATTGCAAGTTTTTTTCCAAGTACCTTGCAAGTGTCTGCTATAGGGAAGTTGCCCTTTGAGAGGCCAGGGGCTCATAAAGGATTAGTATCTGGACAATATCTCTATTACTGTGTCCTTAAAGACTCATAAGCAGAACTAAAAATTTATCTTCTGACCTAACAGTCAGAGGAAAAATGACTGAATGAAACAGCTTGATCAGAATGGAAGCTGTTTGGGTTTTTTTTCCTTTTTTAAAATTTTTTTGAGACCTTTGAGTGTAAAGGCAGCCTTTGGGAAGAGTATTCCTGTTAGGGAGTAGATAGGCAAGGCTTACTACATGTACTGCTACTTAGAGGAAAACATGCAGATTAGAAGGAAGGTCTTTTGTATATGCAGTTCAGTCTCATCTTGTGAATATAGCCTATAACAAGTATCTCAAAAGGAGCTGGGAAAAAAGGAGACAAAAGTGACATTGCCTCTACAAAGGCAAGTGCTGGGCAGCCACAGTTGCAGCAGCAACAGCAAACACGGCTTCTGCCAGAGCTCACCACAGCCAATTTTTACTAGACCACCAAAGGCACCTCTGCGAGCAGAGGACCAAGCTCCTGCCAAATGTCAAGTTTCTGTGGTAATTTGCTCTCCAGCATGCTAATTCTGTTTCTAGAAAGTGTTAAAGCAATGGAATTAAAATGGAGAAAACTTAGGTTTTTTTCTTCAGATCTTCAAAACACCCAAGTCAACTTCACTAAAACTCAAAAAAAAAAAATGTTTTTTCTTTCAAATAACCCTTCTGGTTGCAGACTGTATGCAGATGTGCTATCTGTTACACTTTAAGTTTTCTCTTGTGATCATTTTAATGTTGTGGTGTACAAAGTAGGTGTATAAAAAGAAAGAATTAATTCATTGTGAGTTTTTGGAATAGAGTTTTCAGTAAGGCATATTGTATATAGACCAGCTTTCTTCCCGGTGTAATTACAGTTACATTTTTAAATAATGAAGCATATCACCCCAGAGAAGATAATAAATACATTAGTTCAAAGCAAAACCAAATTCTTGATACATACAAAAAAGAAATGCAAATAAAAGAAATACAACATTGTATCACCAGCCTTTCTAACTGAATCCTTTCCAAAGTAAATAAAAAATCTTATTGAAATTGTTTCTAGTTATCATGATCTCACTGGGAAACAGAAAGATTTTCTTCAATAGCCTGTTGTAAGTCAGTCATTATACCACAGTGAGGTAATTTGCTAAAACAGCTGCTTCTGATGAGCAAACCTTTCCATCTGGCAAAACCCAAATAGACACAAACAAACTTCTCAGTTTTTCTTACCAAAATAGAAAATCAAAATAAGCTCCTTCTGCTATGATGGGATGGGTCTTTGAACTGCATGAATGAAGATTTGTTTCTTTTTTGATGCCTTTCTCTTATCCTCATATTCACACACTTGGCCCTGGCTGCGGGAATGTTGATATCATGCCACCTTTGAGATGGATTACAGCATAACTGGGAATGTGTTTGCAATATAAACCTTCCACCAAGGAACCAGACAAAATTAACTGTTGTTGGAACTTGTTAGCTTTAGCAAGAAAACACTTGTGGATGGTTTGTTTTCATGGTAGAGATTTTTCCTGTAAAAAAATATTTTTTCTTTTATTTTTTCCAAACTTGCTGAAGAAATTTCCACTCTTTTTTAATAAACCTAATATATTGCTACATGCACACTCCCCTAGCTTTAAAGACTACACTTTTACAAAGAATCAACAAAGAAAAAGACTGACATGGCTTTTTCAGTCTCAGGAGACCTGTAGAGAGTTGTAATTGCTAAAATTAACACTGACTGTGACCTTTATTTGTGTCAACTGTTTTCTCTAAACCATATAGATACTGCTGGTTTTTCATTATCATTTAGATTTGGCCATAATAACAAAATATTCTTTGTATTCTTTTTAAACCACATATATTTTCTCTTCAGTAAATCTCAACAGTACATATATAATAAATGAGGCTATGCATTTATATGAGCATTTTAATTTGTCATTGGAGAAGTCACTGCAATATATTGTCAAGACAGAATTCACAATCAAAAAGGTATTTCAGTTTGTTAGCTTTTCTTCTTAATGGAAAATATAGTAAGCAAATATTAAAAACATGTTTTTTAAAATTAGTGATGGGATGAATTCCTCTAAGTATTTTCTCAGCCAAGGGCCTGATGTATTTAGCATGAAGTCAGTAGAAAGTCTCCCACTGGCTTCAACAGAAGTTACGTCTAGTGCCAAATAGGGAAAATTTGGACCCATGTGTGGGTCTGGATCCAAGTCTTGCACTTGGGTCCTATATCGGTAATACGTGGTGCCAAAACACTCTTTTTAGAAAGTCTATCTTTGAGGAAGTTCAGCATGGGATTCTGACGTATCTCTACAGAGTCTTAATTCTCTGAGAAAGAAATCTACACCCATGGAAGTGGTTTTCCCAGTACATAGTATTATCAATGTGCTGAAAGTGTTGTTGCCCTCACTAGCAGCCTAGTGAACATAACAAGGTCCCTTGACACTGCAGTGATGAAAACGCAGGGCCAAAAGGCAAAAAAAGATCAAAGGAGAAGTTTGTGGAAAATCTGTTCTGTGATAATGCACTGTGGACCTCGTTCTGTAGGATTCCCAAAGAGCCTGCAGGATTTGGCTACAGACTATGAACTCTGTCTTGCAGAGTACTGGGAATCTCAGAAATTTAACGTAACCATTAGTGAAATCAGAGTTTTGTCTAGAATTGTACAAACCTTTGTACTATAAAATCATATCAGCACTTTGGGAGAAAAGGATATTATGAACTTGTAATATCAACATATTTAATGTTCTCCTTGAATGTAATGTAAATTTAACCTACAATGTGGTAATGTTGTATACCCAGCATTGTCCAAATGTATCAATTGCCTCTTGTGTCTCTTTCACCCATATGATGTATATTACTGTTGATAGTAATATATGATTGAAAGCAAATTTCTTTGTCACTGGTTTTAGTTTTGTGCCAGCTGTAGTTAATGAGAAAGTTTCTTTTGACTTCAAGAGGAAACCACTATCAAATATAGGAAGCACAATGGTAAAATCTAGTTGTTAATTATAGAAAAGAAAGGTAAGAGAGAAGCTTCTGCCAATCAGATTGTTGCTGAGAGGGTTATGAAATATTTTGCAAGAATAAACCCTTCCCTCTAAAGACAAACACAGTTAGAAAAGATTAAAAAGCAAATATTGTTTGCTGATATTTAATGCGCTGAGATCTAACTGTGCCCCTGTTTGTTATGTTCCTTTCATTTCATCTACTTATATTACAGATCTAGCTGTTCTATATTCATTGAGCTGGGTATTATTTTTATGCCAAGTGTATCGTCCTTTAGTAAACCATGTTATGAAAATCTAAATTCAATTCTCATATCTTACAAAGAGCTTTTTGTAGGCAACTGACATGGGAACAAGACAGATCATTATTTCGCAAAAAATTACTTGTAACATAACCATTTTGTGAGTCTTAAAAGTGTTAATTTTAACTAATAAAATTACTTTAAGAGTCTGAGATTAAATCAGTATTACACGAAGAAGAAATGGTGGCACTGGCAATATCTTCTGCTAATATTTAATGTTGTGATTTATATAAGCTGAAATTAATAATCACATTGCAACTTACTGTACTATAAACTTTTCAGATATATCTGTGGTCAAACTTAAAGGAACTAGTTTGCAGTACATTTCTTATATATTTCAACAGTAGCAATAATATAGCTACTACATGCATGTCTGTATGTTGTTTTATGCATATGGATTTAATTTTATTTTTGTTACAGTTATAGCCTGCAGAATCTGGATTTTTGTGCAAAGAAGGCATTCATTGTCCCCAGATGCTTGTGAGCAAGAGAAAAAATACTTTGCTAGTCCTAATACCTTTCAAAAAATTCCCTGCTTTGTGAAAGAGGCATTAATTTCATTCACTTGCAGGTAATTGTAATGCTGCCCTTCTTCTCAATGCAGTGGAAGATTGTTTTGTATAAAACTAAGTTTGCTATTTATTTGTGGGACAGGTTCATGACGACAGAAAGAGAAATGATGTGCATGGATCTGTACCTGTATCTTATCTGGAACTCCCTGACCCTTGGAGTGTAACCTATTATACCCATCCATTTTCTTCATGGCTAGGAAGAAAACACTGAAACCTCCATAGCTGCATCCTCCATTTCCATAAAAGCACCAGAAAAGAAGGGCCTGTTTCTTAATTTGTGTCCAAATACTTGACCTATATTTTCAGGATAATCTTGAACCTGTTAACACCACTAACAGCAGGCAAGTGCCTGTTAGAAGGACACACAAATAGAAGGGTTGTTGATTAAGAGAGAAATCCTAATTATTTGTTTTATGTGAGAAACGAATTCTGATAATTCAGACTTTCTGATAATATTGACACTTGTGATAGAGATTTCTATAAAATACATTAAAGTTAATTAAAGAAAACACATGACAGAATCTATGGGTAAAAGTTTAAAATTCTCTCTGCAGTGGTCTGAACTGAGAACTAGACTTTAATTTCTTTACTCTTTGTTACTTATACCACTGTGTTAACTTTTTCTGATGGTACAGCTTCCTCAGTGTGATTCAACATAGAATGGTGGGAGTAGACACATCACAAAATCATCAGAGCCAGGAGGTGAAATGTGTTTTCCAGAAAGCTCTTGTTACAGAATTTATCAGTGAAATTTGTCAACAGGTGCAGGACAAGACCTCTTAGAAAACTGCTTTCCTCTCTCACAGTAGCTCTGAGCCCACAGTGGTGACCTGCTGCAACTCTCAGCCCTGACAAGAGTGGAATCCAGTTCGACGCAGCAAGGTTACACACATCTTGTTAAAAAAAGCTTTTTTTTTCGCCTCTTGTGCTCAAAGATTAAACAGGTGGTTTAGAGTGAATATGTGGTAATTTAAAAATTATTAACAACACTTTCAGCTATGACTTCGAAACTCAAAACTAATAAAGTTTCTACTTTATTGGCTGTTAAAACATTTTTTAAAGGTAGAATAATGTACAAGATTTGCTCTGCTACATAGTACCCTTAGTCATGGAATCACAGAATAATTTAAGTTGAAAAAGACCTTCAAGATCAAGTCCCACCATTAACTTAGCACTTCCGATTCCACCACTAAACCGTGTCCCTCAACGCCACATCTATGTGTCTTTGAAATATCTCCAGGGATGGTGACTACACCATTTCCCTCAGCATCCTGCTCCAGTGCTTGACAACCCTTTCAGGGAAGAAATTTTTTTTAATATATAAACTTAAATCTCCCCTGACACTACTTCAGGCCATTTCTTCTATCCTGTTGTTTGTTTACTTGGGAGAAGAAGCTGACTTCCACCTCACTACAAGCTCCATACAAGCCATTGTAAAGAGAGATGTCTCCCCTGAGTCTTCTTTTCTCTAGACTATACAACCCCAGTTTCTTCAGCCACTCCTCATAAGACTTGTGGTCTAGACCCTCCACCAGCTCTTTCTGTTTCTTTGGACACGCTAAAGCACCAAAATGTCTTTCTTCTAGTGAGAGGCTCAAAACTGAATATAGTATTCAAGATGCAACCTCATCAGCATCAAGTACATGGGTATGATTATTTCCATAGTCCTGCTGGCCACACTGTTTCTGATACAAGCGAAGATGCTCTTGGTCTTCTTGGCCACCTGGCACACCTCTATCTCATGTTCATCTGACTGTTGACCCACACCCTCAGGGCCTTTTCTGCTTAGGCAACTTTTAAGCCACTTTTCCCCATGCCAGTAGTGTTGCGTGGGTTTGTTGTGACCCAAGTGCAGGATGTGCCTCTTGCCCTTGTTAAACACCATGCCATTTGCTTTGGCTTATTGATCCAGCCTCTCAGAGCCTCCTGACTGGCCTGCCTCTTCTTCCAAAGGTCATAAACTCTCATTTTTTTTCCTGAGTCCAAGCCAATGCTCCTGTTCTGCCAGGCTGGTCTTCTTTCCTGCCAGATCATCTCTCAGCACAATGGGAATGGCCTGCTTCTGTGCCTTAAAGATTTCCTTCTTGAAGAAGGTCCAACCTTCCTGGACTCTTTTGAGTTTCAGGACTGTCTCCTAAGGGACTCTGTTAACCAGTTTCCTAAACAGGACAAAGTC
This sequence comes from Galbula dea, assembly GCA_013399015.1. Classification (NCBI taxonomy): domain Eukaryota; kingdom Metazoa; phylum Chordata; class Aves; order Piciformes; family Galbulidae; genus Galbula; species Galbula dea. Next base: position 57,525 of record VWZX01007619.1, read on the forward strand.
CTTCCTCCAGATGTCCAAGATGGCATTTCTGCTAACCTCCCTCCTTACTTCTCCAAGAACTGAAAATTCTACCATTTCATTATCACTATGCCCAAGATATCCTCCTGCCTTCAAATCATTTGCAAGTCCTTCTTGGTTCATGAACAGGTCTAGCAGGAAGCCTTCCGTAGTTGGCTCACTCACCAGCTGTGTCAGGAAGTTCTCCTTCGTATACTCCAGGAACTTCCTGGGCATTTTCTACTCTATTGTGTTGTACTTCCAGCAGGCATCAGGTAAGTTGAAGTCCCATACAAGAACAAGTGGTAGTGATTGTCAGACTTCTCCTAGCTACTTGGAGACTATTCCATCTGCCTCTTCATTCTGCTTAGGTGGTCTTTAACAGACTCTCACAATGATATTTGCCTGGTTAATGGTCAGCTTTCTTTTAAAATAATTCTATATTAATTTTCTGAAGAAAAATTAATTATAAGAGTTTTAATAAAGCAAACATGTGGAGGTGGATGTCTTGGGATAATCAAATTCTCAAGGGTAGTCAGATGTTTTACTTCTGCCTCCTAATTGGCCAGGGCTGTTGTTATTTTATGATAAAATTACACCTTCTGAATGCAGAAAAGGAAAGAATGAGAGTATCATAGTTCAGTTCCTGTGACAATCTGGTCTTTGCCACACTTTTAGAGGCTGCCAGACAGAGCAACATGTAGGATGATATTCTTGGTGTGTCTGCTGGGACTTCCAAAGGTCCCCACAGATTTCAGTCTTTTGACCTGCCCTTGGTTGCAGCTGATGGACAGCCACATCTTCATTACCCTTCACCTGGCCCGATAAGTGCATTGGCAAAATGCATTTCCGGGTCTCTTCATATAAAGTGCCAAATTTTCATTTGGTTGCCTCTCACTTCCCCCAAGTTTAATTTGGACAAGATGCCAGCCTGGGACTTTAAGCTACCTGCAAGTCTTTGGAAACTCTGGTCCACCCTTGTCTGATAGCTTCTGCACTGTTTGTGAGCAGGGAAAGTGTGGTGGAAAGACAAAAAACCCCTGATAAATGAACCTCCACAATGCTCCACACTGATGCAACAGTAATGAAAGAGCTTACACACTTCTAAAAATAAAATGTTTTGACCTCCTGTTAGATTAGTTGAAGGCTTCCTTGAATAAACTCCAATTTAAAGATATTATGCTGCAAAAGGACTGATACCATCAGTGATAGTGGACATTGGAACAGAGGTGTCTTATATAAAGCAGATTTTGAAAATAACATTACCACCTAAAAGCAGCTCTTGTGTGGAAAATGGATTGTACAATATCAGTCAGAGAAGAATGCACAGGAGAAAAAGGAAGAAATAAAAATAATAAAACCTACTTCTGTGTAGAACATTAGAAACTCAGCACTAACAAAGACTTCCCATTCCACACAGAATTAGTGCTGGCAGAGGCAGCTCACAGGGCTGTGGGTGTACTCAGCTGTGTAGAGCTGATTATAGAAGATGAAAGAGCCTAGCAATTTATTTCATCTCATGCTGAAGCACTGCTGACAACTGAAAGTGAGGACAGAAGGATTCATTTGTTCAACTTCTGTTTTAGAAGGCAGGCTTCAAATGATACCACAGAGAAAGTGGAGGGAAATGCTGTGGTGTAATAAAGTGTCTATTTTTTATTTCGCTGACTCCAAGATTTATGTTTTCAGCTGTTGGGTTTTTCTGCAAGGGGAGAGTTGAGATTTGAGAAGCCTGCAAAACCATGTTGCTAGTGATAGGAGCATGTGGTGTTAGCCTAACAATACATGTAACAATATGTTATATATATGTGCAAGTATGCAAATAAGGAAGCAATAGATATGTACATATGTTTACATATGAATAAAATAAATATATTTAACACATTTCTTTCCATTCTCTTGTACAGTGGCCTTACGCATTTCACAATTCTTTTCAGTGCTGAAATGTTTGAGCTGGGGTATTTAATTGTAGTATTAACATTAAGTAATTGTAGTATTAACATCAGTAAGTAATTGAATCATAGAATCTCCTGGGTTGGAAGGGACCCCCAAGGATCATCAAGTCCAACTCCTCTCTCTGCACAGAACAAACCCAAAAATTACACCATGCGCCTGAGGGTGTCATCCAAATGCCTCTCGATTCTTGACCAGCTTGGCATTGTGACTGCTTCCCTGAGGAACCTGTTCCAGTCCTTCATCACCCTCCTGATGAAGAGACTTTTCCTAGTATCTAGTGTAAACCTCCCCTAGCACAATAGCATGACATTCCTTTGGGTCCTATCGCTGGTCTTCAGAGAAACAAGATCAGATTCCGCGTCTCTGCTTCCCCTCGTGAGGAAGTTATTGATCATGTCTCAGTTTCCTCTTCCCCAGGCTGGACAAACCAAGTGATTTTATCCTTTCCTCATATGACTTCCCTTCTAGACCCTTCACCATCTTTGTGGCCCTCCTCTGGACACTCTCTAGTAGCTTTATATCCTTCTTACATTGTGGTGCCCAAAATTGCATACAATACTCAAGGTGAGGCTGCACCAGCACAAAGTGGGACTATCACTCCCTTTATCAGTTGGCAATGCAGTGCTTGATGCACCCCAGGACACAACTGCCCCTTTTGGCTGCCAAGGCACACTGCTAACTAATATTCAACTTGCTGTTGACCAGAACCCCCAGATCCCTTTCTACAGGGCTGCTTTCCAGCCTCTCATTCCCTAGTCTGCATGTACATCCAGGGTTGCCCTGTCCCAGGTGCAAAATCTGACACTTGCTCTTGATAAGCTGTCTATGGTTGGTGATCGTACAGCCCTCTGGTTTGTCCAGATCCCTCTGCAGGACCTCTCTGCCTTCGAGGTTGTCAACAGCTCCTCACAATTTTGCATCATCAGCAAACTTACTTAGTAAACATTTGATTCCTGCACTCAAGTAATTTATGAAGATATTGAAGAACACTGTCCCTAAAAATAGATCCCTGCAGAATGCAACTAGTGACAGGTTGCTAGCTCTTTGAGCTTGACGCACCAACCAGTTCTTCGCCCATGTCGTTATGCATTTGTCTAAGCATATGCTGGATATTTTATCCAGAAGGATACTGTGAGAGACAATATCTAAAGCTTTACAGAAATCTAAAAAGATTAGATCAACTGGCTTCCCTTGGTCAGCTAAGTGGGTAACTATGTAGTAAAAACAAAATAAGTTTGTCAAGCAGTACTTTCCCCTTGTGAGCCCATGCTGGCTGTTACCAATAACTGCATTGTTGTCTTTCAGGTGTTTTGCACTAACTTCCGGAATGATCTTCTCCATAATTTTATTGGTCACAGAAGTGAGACTTACAAGTCTGTAGTTACGAGGGTCATCCCCGTTGCTTTTCTTGAAAATAGGGACATTTTCCAGCTTTCAGCCAGCTGGGACTTCTCCAGATTCCCAAGAGCTTTGAAAAATCATTGTGAGAGGTCTTGTGATGACATTAGCCACCTCTTTGAGTACCCTTGGATGAATCCCATCAGGCCCCATGGTCTTACAGGGATCTAGCTGGAGCAGCAAATCCTGCACAAGGTCAGGGTTGGCTGGGAGCTTGTCATTCTTACAGTTATGGTTCTCTAGTTCAGGGCTCTTAGGGTCCCAGAGCCCATCATCAGCGTTATACATAGAGGCAAAGAAAGCATTGCACCTCTCTGCTCTATGTCCCTGTTTGTGAGGTAATGGCCAATGTTATTTCTGACCTGTCTTTCATTATAAAAATATTTTAAAAGACCTTTTTATTGTCCCCCATGGTACTGTACAGCTTCAACTCTAATTGAGCTTTAGCCACACAGACTTTCTCCCTACAGTGCTAAACAGTATCTCTGTAATCCTCGCATGTTTCCTGACTTTGCTTCCACTAGCTATACACTTTCCTTTTTTGCCTTAGCTGTAGAAGTAGCTTCATGCTCAGACAAGCTAGCCTTCTGCCTTGCCTGCTTCATTTCTGACATTTTGGAATTGCCTGCTCCTGTGCTATTAGTAGGTAGTACCTAAAAAGTGGCCAGAACTGATAGACTCCTGAACATTCAAAAGCTTCTTCTGAGGGAACTTTACTCAATAGTTCCCTGAACAACCTGAAGCTTACTTCTCCTCAGATCCAGAGTAGAAGTTTTGCTGGCAGTTCTTCCTGTCTCCAGAGATTTTAAACTCAAATGCTTCATGATCTCTGTGGCCATGGTGGTGTCCAATCACCACTTCATCCACAAGACCATCTCTGTTAACAAGCAACAAGTCAAGGATACCTTTCCTGGTAGAGTTCCTCAGCATCTGTAAAAGAATTTATTGTCCAGGTGTTTTGTAAATCTTCTGGACCTGTTTGTACCAGCCCTGTAGTATTCCCAGTTAACATCTGGCAAGTTGAAGTCCCCCATAAGGACAAAGGCGTATGATTTAGGGACATGCTTTACTTCCTTATAGAAAACTCTGTTAGTGTCATTATCTGGATTGGGTGACCTAGAGCAGAGTCTTACTACGATATCCACTTTATTTGTTTGTCCCTTAATACTTACCCACACGCTCTTAACTGTGCTATCACCTGCTAGCTCCTTGCATTCCAACCCACTCCACTACATACACCACTACCCTCACTCTCACCTCCCCTGCCCTGTGTAACCTTCCTGAAAAGCCTGTATGCATCTATCAAGGCACACCAGATACAGGACTAATCCCACTTGTTTTCTCTGGGACTGAACAAAGGTTTATATCTCTTCTTGCTTGTTTAACATAACAATAATAGTGTATAGTTCCAAGCAAATTGGACAGTATGTATTTTACTCTTACTCTATTTTTGTGCACTACAACTTCAGTAGATGCCAGAAGGCTGTAAGTAGGGGACATGTGCAGGTGTACTGGCTAAGGAACAGACAGTGTACAAACCCACAGTCTAAAGGCACAAGCTGGACCCTGCTTACCCATCACCTCTGTAGCTGTGGCAGGCATAACCAGAGGCAGTAGCCTTAAACTACAGGTGGAAAAAGTCACATTTCAAAGGATAAGGACAGTGAAGCATGGAGAAGAGTACCTGGAAGCACACACACACAGACAATCCGGAAGTCTTTAAAAATGAGTCAGACTAACATCTGTCGAGGCTGACATCTGTATAACTGATCCCACCTTTGGACAGAAGGAAAACTAAATGATGTCTTGAGGTTCCTATGGTTCTCTGTGTATTTTGATAATTTTCAAGGACTCATCTTTATTTTCAAATTCTGATTAACCAGCCATGTCATTTCTCTTCAGTGCTAAAAACAAAGTTTACAAATAAAACCAGTCTTACTATGTAAGACTGAGAAGAAAAGTCTGCTGAAATAGTTTTTATACTGAAGTCCAGTTAAAATCTGACCATGACTTATGCATGTATCCTAAACATTACATGCAGTCAGACAGATGTGGCATCTCAGGGGACTAAAAAATGGCCTCTCAGACTGCAAATTAAGACCCCAAAGGAATTACATCCCGTTTATGAATCTGCGACAATTATGTGCTTGGTTCTAAAATTATAACATACATACAGGCCAAATTCTCTTCCTTCAAGTTCCAAATTCCTGTTGCTGTATTTTTATAACACCACAGTCACAGCTAAATTAATATACAAATGTGTAAACTGTGTGAACATATCTTTTAAAGTTTTTAGTGTAACAGGGAAATAGTATTATGAAGATTCAAACAGATCTGAAAAAAAAATCTTTTTCTTATGAAATTAGAACTCAGTAAGATCACTTTTGTATCAGAGGATGTATTTTGCTGAAGAAACTCAGAGGCTTTATAAACTGAAGTACTAAAAATGTCATTTTGCAATGATTGGAATGAAAAGTTTTGATTGTTTCCATGCTTTTAAGGTTTCTGTTGTCAAAATTATATAAACAATGGAAAAGTCATAAAATTCTACAGGTGGTCTTGAGCTTTTTTAAAAATTAAAATTAAAATTTTGTTATTTGGGGGTTTTATTTTATTCCAAATAAATTTTTTCAACTAACTATATGAAACATGAAGTATTCCAGGAAATGCAGTTTAAGAGCAGTTGCAAAGAAGAACAAATAGACTTAGAATAAGAGAGCGATTATGCTGACTCACAGCTTTTGTGTAAGTTTGCAGGGGCAGGTGCAGCAGCAAAATGAGTTGAGGGGATCTGTGGAGTTTTTAATGCATCACATGAAAATAATATGCATGGGAGATTGCACTAAGATAGATCAAACGACATGTATAATTTTAACCATTGTTGTGCTTTCCTGCATTATAAATTCCCTGAGATTAATCTCTCAAATGTATTAAGGATTTTTTCTTGCTTCCAGAATATCACATTTCAGCATAATAATGCAGAAAAGATTTTTCCTGATGTAGCTACTTTCTTCTGTACTTTCCTTATGCAGGTTTTCCCTTACACACAAACTTTATACTCTGATTTTTATTTCACCAATGTGCATTTGCAGTGTTGTTAAAAATAACATTCCCCCATACAGCAAAGGTACAGTCACTGAGCCACAAAATTGTCCAGATTTATGAACTTTGTGCACAGTATGCAATGGTGCAGCAGGGAAAACAGATATTTGATTAAGAAACTGGTCACTAACTAATGAAAATCAGCTTTGCAAAGAAATGAACATCAGACAAAACATCAGCTTAGCTAAAGCAGGTGATCAACTACATAAAACAAGATGCTTACAAGAATTGTAACACTTCCCCATTTGCTGTTCTCATGCTGTGTCCTTCCAAACCTGAGTATTTGAACCTGTTGCAACTCTCTTCTGAAAGCAATGTCAAGGCAAAATTAAAAACCAAGCCACAGTTCCTTTTGTCTTTCCTCTGCCTCTTCAACAGAGAAGGGTGGACTCAGCCATGACAAAATGTGGAGAAGAGTCACATATCTGTAAACAATTCAGAGGGTTTGGCAGCACATGCTCTGTTGCCTCCCTTTCCCCAGCCAACACTAAGGCTTTGTGGCACCCTGCAGTAAAACCAAACCTAATACATCACCATTTGGTCCCCAGGCCACATGAACACCTTACAGTGTAACCTGGTTTTCTCCTATTATTTTTGTTGTAACTCTTTGTACAAAGTGATCAGCTTTTGCTAGTCCTGCTTTGCAGAGCACAAAAAGTGGAACAGAAGGTTACCTGGTACGGTGCTGTGCAGCTGGGGCTGCTTGTAAGGGAGATGTGATCCTATTTGTACCATCTGAGGATTTTGTACACACATTTAAATCTGCATTTCAGCCTCTTGGTCTGACCTTACTGTGCTGCAAAGTCATCAGTAAGTACTTCAATGTCATCATATGCATAGATGGAAGGATTTATACCAGTATATTCTGATACTTACTTCTAGATTAATCATCTTCTGTTCTAAATTAATACTTGAGAAAACAAACTGAAGAAGAAAGAGCTTCAGTTTGTGTAGAGTAAGAATACAGACTGTGAATCTGGATGTCAGTAAACACTAACTGCAGATAGCATTCATTCAATTGACATATTTGGTTTGTATATGGTCTCTTTGGTCCAAATTTTGAGACCATAGGAAGTTACTGGTTTGTTACTGTTCCTCTTGTTGCCTCATACTATAAAGTATATATTATATTAGGAAAAATTACTAGATGATAAGCTGTCATTTCCAGCTAAGAGACTATCCAGTTTTAATGAATGTTGTTTCACAGAATCATAGAATAGTTACAGCTGGAAGAGACCTTGAAGGTCATTGAGTCCAGCCTTTGTCCTAGCCCTATCAACTCGCTAAACGATTCCCTCCAATGCAACATCCACCTGTCTCTTAAACACCTCCAGGGATGGTGACTCAAGCACCTCCCTGGGCAGCCTGTTCCAATGGCTGACAACCCTTTTCAGTAAAGAAATTCTTCCTAATATCCAACCTGAACCTCCCCTGGCACATTTTCCACCCATTTCCCCTCGTCCACTAGGGAGAACAGACCAGTCCCTGCCTCTCTATAACATCCCTTCAGGTAGTTATAGAGAGTGATTAGGTCTCCCCTCATTCTTCTCTTTTCTAGTCTAAACAGGCCCAGATCCCTCAGTCTTTCCTCATAAGATTTGTACTCTAAGCCCTATAGCAGCTTGGTAGCCTGCCTCTGGACTCTCTCCAGCACCTCAATGTCCCTCTTGTAGTGAGGGGCCCAAAACTGGATGCAGTACTCAAGGTGAGGCCTCACCAAAGCTGAGTAAAGGGGCATGATCACCTCCCTGCTCCTGCTGACAACACTGTTCCTAATACAGGCCAGGATGCCATTGGCCTTCTTGGCCACCTGGGCACACTGCTGGCTCATGTTCAGCCAGCTGTCAATCAGCACCCCCACGTCCCTCTCTGCCTAGCAGCTCTCCAGCCACTCCCCCCCAAGCCCATAGCGCTGCTGGGGGTTATTATGGCCGAGGTGCAGCACCTGGCACTTGGCCTTATTGAATCTCATGGCATTGGCCTTGGCCCAGCGATCCAGCCTATCCAGATCCCTCTGTAGAGCCTCCCTACCCTCAAGCAAATTGACGCTGCCACCCAGCTTGGTGTCATCTGCAAACTTACTAAGAGTGCACTCTATCCCCTGGTCCAAACCATTGGTGAAGATATTAAACAGGAGTGGCGCCAGTACTGAGGCCAGTGGGACCCCACTTGTGACCGGCTGCCAACTGGAGTTAACTCTGTTGATCACAACTCTCTGGGCTCTGCCATCTATCCAGTTTTTAACCCATCGAAGCATATGCTCATCCAAGCCAAGAGCAGTTAATTTCTTAAGGAGAATGATGTGGGCAACTTTATCAAATGCTTTGCTAAAATCCAGATAAATAACATCCACAGCCTTTCCTTCACCCAGCAAGCGTGTCACCCAGTAATAGAAAGAGATCAGGTTTGTTAAACAGGACCATGTTCATGATAGCTTATTTCAGAAAGTCTATAAAAATTTTGTCAAGAAATTGTGTATTTATTAGTAACTTCTTTTGAGGAACTACAGTAAATGCTAACAAAATTATTTTTTTAATGACATTTTTGAAAATATTTTTTTCACTGATTTAAAAACAAACTGTACGTGGTATGTTTACCAACTGCTTTATTTCAACAGATGTAAACCCAGCTTTTCTCTTGTGGAAGAAGCAACCTTCAGCTCAAACTATAACGTAGCTAGTACCAACTTAAGTCACACTGGACAAGTATTCATGTTTCCAAACAACACTATCAACATTAATATAGTGTGGTTCTCTCCATCAAAGGAGATGGTATTGTCCATCAGAAAAACACAACCCAAAATGATGAGAAAGCCTTTTTTTTTCTACAAGTGACGATGCTTTTTTTAGTTAGGACTGTGTTGGGAATTTCTGATTTGAGAGTCAGCAACTGAAAGCAAAAGCCCTGCCATATAGTGAGCCTGGGAAAGGTTCTTAATCTCTAATTACAGCAACTAATCCTCACCCAGTATGAAGGCATGACAGGGAAGCAGAAAGGAGTTAGTATTCTTGCCCTCACTCCTACTGTCAAATTCTTACTATCACGTTTAGAAGACTTTGACCTGTAAAATATAGAAGAGACCAGTAGACTTCAAAACTCAATATTCACATTAATCCATACGTTATGGAATGAAGGATCATGCTTTCTTTTATCTGTGACAATGTATTGTGGGGATACTGTGGAAAAAATCCTAGAGTGGCAGTTGATTTCATCACTATTAAGTCAATGTTATCAAAGAAAGAAGATGATTCATGAGTTGCAGAAAAGGGCTATTTAAAAGATGACCTTCCAGAGTCTTTTTGTTTGGAAGGGACTAGGCACCTGTGCTGTCTTTAAAAGGGTTTGGATATGTAAGTATGGGAAGAGAATTCAAAATAATACATGGGACAGAGGTGGTCTAATAGTAAAACAGCAACTCCATAAGCACTGAATCTTTTCAAAAGCTCAAAACCCTGAGTCTGCTTCTGAAAGATGCCAGACTGATAACTCTGAATGAATTCTCTATTGGTGATTCATTTAGAAAGCAGACCTAACTCATTGTAATGGAGTTAGAAAATGCACAAGCCTCTTAAGAGGTGTAAGAAGCAAGAAAAGGAGAAATTAGTTGCTTTGTTTTGTCTCTTTACAGCACGGACCTTGAAAGGAAAAGGTGCATTGAAAAAGTCATGGAGTGCTATTCATATCTTAGGAATATTCCTCAGTGTAACAATGAATGACTAGATGTGTTTCTATCATCACTAGCCTCAATATCCAACCAATGTACTGTCTCTGATTTTTAACCTAATATGATGCCTGTTCCTTCAACCTTTATAACCCTTGAATTACATATTGGTGTAATGATTACGCACTAGAAATGTAGAAGCACAAGATGAGGGTAATTTATTAGTACCTTTTGTCTACCTATTTAAGACATTAATTCTACATCTTCTGAAAAAGTTCTGTAAAAAAACCTGCTCTTCACGCTACTTTCTGTCATATTATATACATGGTGAGGCCTTAGGAAACTTGGATTCTCAGACCTTCAATAAACTGCCAAAGTGAAAAAAAAAAAAACGAACATCAGCAATTTTACAGTTCAGTCTGTTTTGATTAAGCAGTTAGGAAACATCAGGCTGAATCACTGCTAGAAGAAAATCTGGTCCAAGTTAAGCTGATGGTAGTTTGGATGCTTCAGTTAATGTCTGAATATTGTGTAAAAAGTTTTTACCTTTATAATGCATTCCAATCCAGTTACTGTAAAGAACAGTGTTTTGCTGGAAAATAAAAGCAGGAATGATTATTCTTTTCATAATGTTGATGTTATTGCTCTGTTTTGTGCTCTAACAAATGCCAGCAAGTAATACAGGGAGTCTTTGTCTACCCAGAAGGACAGAGGGTAATTAGAAATGGAAGCCAGAGTAAATTGTTTTGGTTAAGGATTGGAGATGGTGGTGTCTGTAGGAAAAAACCACAACATTGGTCAGTGAATACAGAAAGCTGTGTGGCATGCAAAAATCTGTGATCTTTTAAGTAGGGAGTTATCCACAAAATTTTAAAACACAAATTAGAAGGACTCTTTGTGGGATTAATTAAGCTGTAGCTTGCTCATACACTAAGTAGTCTTGCAAGGAGATTGTCTTTGGCAGTATCTCAATTGCAGAAGCCAGGCAGCTTCCAGGGTTTAGCTCTTGATCACTCCCACAGAGGAGCGAATCACAAGAGAATGAGCAACAGTCTAGTGGATAGAACATAAGATAAGAATTCAGTTTTGCATGAAGTCTTGGCCCAATTCACAGTCCTATTGCTGACCATGGCCTTGCAGAAATAGTTTAATCATTTTATGCCTCAGGAAAACATCTCAGGTAGAAGGTATCTGGGCTGATGGAAGTCTTTGTTAGGTAGGTAAGAATATGCTATACCTGGTTGAGGTGGTCATGTTGCAGAGCAATGATTATGACAACACAGCCTATCCTTCAACTGTCTTTCCATATACACTAACCTCCTGCAAGCATCCTCAAAGACTACAATACCCCGAATGGTGCCTGGTAGTGTTACAAGGTCCTGATGCAGCTCTGTTGATACCATTAAGCTAGTACCATGTTTTTAACTCATGGAATATAGCAATGCACCAAATGACTCCTGAGCACATTTAGGTAACTAGGTTGTCCTGTGTACTACTCCAGGAGGCACTTGGCTTTGTCTTCCTTTTCTGGCAACAGGAGAGCTCAATGGTGAAGTCCTGTGGTGTACTGTCCCAGCTGGGCTTGGTATCCAGCAACTGCTGTTGATTAGATTTCATTAACTGCATAGCTGTGGTCTTTAAAGCAACACTGGCTGAGACTTTGCTACCTGAATGTTGGTGTTTTCTGACATGATGCAATGTTTTCATGTCTCTTTCAGAGACAAAGATTGCCCCACTTAACTGTTAACTTTCCAGTTACCAAGACAGCCAGGTGTAATTGCAAGAGGGGAGAAAATTGCCAGTATAGATGATCAAGGTGGTTGTCTCATTTTCTTGAGCGAGAATAATCAGAATAAATGGGGATCCAGAGAGAAGGAACTCACAAATCAAATCTGGTCCTTGTTAGTATTACTGATATGTGGTAGTAGTTTCCTTGTAACATGGCTCTGAAATATCACCGAAGACTCAAGGTGGTTTCAAAACACTTAGCAGTACTTGAAAATGAGTGTCAAAACACACAGTTATTTTCTATACATTGGAGCCCATCTCACCCCAGATTGCTGTTTCACCTGCCTTAACAGACAGGAAAAAAAAATAGATCAGACTTAGAAACTCTATAAGCCTTTACATATTCCCTTTCTTTTGCTAGCATCTTATGACTTTCTTTTTCTTTTTTTCCCTTTTTTCTTTTACTGTTTTTCTGTTGTTTTCTGCTTGTGTCTAACCCTTTTATAGTGCTTTGTCCTCATACAAGTAATCATGAAAGCACATCAAATAATAACAGCAGGGGAATTACTATGCTGCCAAAATGTTCCTATCAAGCAGCCAGAGTGTAGTCATCATTATAATCATTTTGAGATGTTGAATGTAGTTAAACCAGCTAGCTTATCTCCTCTGAAATCTCTGAAGCTTTTCTCCTAAAAGGAGCTTCTAACTATAAACAAGGATCAGTACTGTGTATGAGAAAAATAAAACATCTGTGTCACTTCATGCACATATACAAATACATATGCATAAGTATGTCTATACGTCCAGCTCCACAACTGTGAAATAGTTATTTATTTAAAGCTGAAATATTTCAATGTCTTCGTGTTTTTTACTTCAAGGTTTTGACTATTCTCCAAGGTGAAGTTGTGCAACATCTGCTTTAGCTTTTTTCTTTTATTTTCACTGCTCCTGTAAATGCGTATCTGTGTAGAATTGTGTAATTCAGTAGCAGTTGTTAAGCATTGCAAGTGATATTTGTAGTTAACCACATTAGCTTAACAAATTTTCTTCCTGTTATATGCCTTGTTGCAACTGTTTGTAAAAAGGAATTTTATGATTCAACTTCACAGATGTGCAGTGAGACTGAAAACACAATTTTGACTCCCTTCGAAGAAGGGAAATTACCTAAACTTGCCACATGTTATGTAAGTTCTAGTGTTAAATAAGTGTATTTTTTCTCTGGCCTCTGGTTCCCAAAGTTATTTGTAGAAACAGGTGCACTTGTCAATCTCTTCCTAAAGACTTATTACATTTTCTTTATTTCTACTTTGAGAAATGTCATTCATCATACTTCTTTTTAATTTTTTTCCCCTCCATCTCTGCTTCTTAAACCATGTTAACTACTGGAGATTTTTTTTAACCTCTGCCTTCAAACTACCCAGATTCTTTGTTTATACTTCAGGAAATATTTCTCATCTAAGGCTATTCCAGTTCTCCAGATCTTTCCCTGACCTTCTGACAACAGTGTTTCAGGCTTACATCAGGTCCTCCACAGTTCTTATTCTACACAGATGGGAAGTATGTATTAAGGAAAAAGAAGAGTCATACAGTATGTCAGCTAAAATTAAAACTTTAAAAGCTAAAGCTAAAATTAAACTTCAAAAATACTTGAGATAGATAGCATTTGTGCTAAGGCACTGTGAAAATGCATGGAGTTCAAATATAGCAAAGTCTCAAAGAACATTACCTTTTCTCCGTGCTAAAAGGTTTAGTGTTTGAATATTAGTCAGCCTGCAGATATAGGGACAATTCCTTCTTCATTTTTCACACATATTTTTGAAGTGTCCTTCAAGTTCTGTGTGCTCTGTTTAGTGTTTAAAACATACAATGGGAATAAATATGTTGTGAAGAGATGAGTCTGTAATGCCTACACTTCACAGTAATGCATGTGACATATCTATTGCCACTTCTTAGAAGGTGGTTTGGTGAGCTGTATATTTCATGAAGTATACCACAGAGTGCTTACTGTGAAATATTATGATAAGGCCTTAAGCAACCACTTTAGAAAAAGATGTAGAGAAGTGTAAATGAACAGCATAAGGGTACAGTGTCTCACCTTTAATTATCATTTTATCAACAATACTCACTTTATAAAAGATTTTGTAGTTACAAATATGTATTACTGTTCCACTACTCAAGTAGAATTTGTCTTCTTCAGAAAAAATAAATCATTGATTGGCTGGAGTCAAAAACATGGAAAGGTGGTTCCCAGGTTGATGGTTATAGTTCTGAAATCACAGTGAAAACATAAATAGTAAAGCTGTTGGGAAGTGAATTATTTTATTATGTATCCATGTTGTTTTACTACTGTGTTTACCACGTATCGTAGCGTGCGACCAAAAGAGGAGAATAAGAAAAAAAAACAAGAATAAGCCCTTTCATTTTGCAACTCTGCAAATTGTTACTCAGCTGAGTGACCTTCATCCCTGTTGTCCGCTGAATGACAAAGAAACCTGACTTGCAAAAGAGTTTTCAAAATCTTATTTTTATATTGTCATGAGCAACACTCATTTTGGTTTCTGTTTTGTTCATTGGGCACAGGGAGAGTTTCCACCAGTCTAACATTATACACCTGAGTTTGGACTCTAATTGCCCTTAAATAGCACCTTATATAAGAAAGAAAAAAGATGGAGGACCATTCAGACTAATTTAGAGCTACATGGTGCTTATTAGACCTCTGGAGGTGATGAACCATCTGCAGTCACATTACAGGTAACTCTGAGTGAGTCAGGTCACTGGCTTGGGTGTCTTAGACAGGTGTTTAAGGTTGGGGATGTGAATCACCTCTTTGTCTGCTCCTACATTTCCTGAAAGCAATAAGAATCCTTTTGTTCATTTGAATAGAAGTAAAAAGTGCTCCCTCTCTCCGTATGTCCAGACCGTAAGCAGAATTTAAGATATATCTTAAATTTCATGACCTATTTTTTTTTCTACTATTCAAATTAACTTTTTTAAACCTCATGATTTTCAGCTATTGCTACAGAAATGACAGTGTTTCTTTTTGGAAAACTCATTAGTAATGTTTTGAAACACTGTTTACAAAATCTTTCCTCTTATCCATTAAAAGATTTCAGAATACTTGTAAGGTTAACTCTGCAGGTCCCGTTAAATGTTAAAAGCTGTTTGCAAAAACAGCGTTCCTGTCTTCAAGCATTTAGCTCACAGTGATCTTCCACAGATCTTCAGATTTCTGAGATGCCCCAACAAAATATAGAAAAAGGATTATACTAATTTAAAATAGGTCAGTTTACAGGTGAACTCCTAAGACTAGTTATTTTAACTCTCTGGTGTTCCCAACAAAGTTCAGGAAGGTTGAGAATTTAATACAGAAAAAATGGACTGAAGTACAGAAGAGATTAAGTGAGCAAA
Organism: Galbula dea; assembly: GCA_013399015.1. NCBI lineage: Eukaryota > Metazoa > Chordata > Aves > Piciformes > Galbulidae > Galbula > Galbula dea. Next base: position 72,775 of record VWZX01007619.1, read on the forward strand.
CTGCACAGTCATGACCCCTGTATATAATAAAAACGTTTTCTGGGCAAAATTAAGACTGCTGTCAGATGTACATGTACAGATTGACTACAGATATATACAGCAATGTAATTTTTGTCCACTCTGACTTTCCTACTGCTTGATTAAAAGACTAGACATTTCCCCTTGAGATTCTCTCCTCTGCCTAATGTGCTGTAATTGTAACAGAGTGCTTGGTACAGCAGCAACAAGCACTACTCTGTAATAAATTTAGGTCACTGCAGAGTTCATCATGTAGTCCATGGCAACAGAAGATAAAGCACTGGTTAGTTCATCTCCAGCTTTTAGCAGCAGTGTCACTGATTCTACTGTCTAATAATATTAATAGAGTTAAATGTAGGCAAATTGTCCAAGTCCCAAGGTCTTTTTCTTCCTACTGTTAATACAATATTTCAACAAGAGAAAGCATAATGTAGAAGCATTATAACAGAAATGTGAACCAGAATGCTTAGCCAAGAAAAAGACAACCACATTTTACCTTGGAGCATTTCTTTCCTATTACCATATAATTTCTCAGATCAGTATTTTTTTAAATACTTTTGGTTTTACAAACTCTTACATTTATTTCTCTGTTGAAAATCAGGCAGAAATTGTGCAAGGCTTTCAGAATTGTCGATTGCAATTGCTAAGTATTTGGAATGAGTTTGGGGAGCACTTTGCTACAAGAAGAATTTTTTCCTGTCTGCTTATTTATTTGACCTTTGTGCTTAAGAATATTTTATTCATTGAGCTTGTTTGCAAAGTGGCCATTCAGATTAATCCTAGCTGTGAGTTTTTTCACTTCAAGGTATTTTAAGTTATATTATTTCGTCATCTGAAATACTCAAAAGCCTCCAGATGCCTATTTCTATTCTCATGCTACATTAGGAATACCAGTAGGATTGAAATAGCGTACTGGCTTGCATAAAGCTGTGTGCGGCTAAGTTTTTCTTCATTTAATTATGTATTTTAATCTTTTACTGTTGCTGCTGATGATGATTGCTGATTACCATATTGCACATGAAAGGACTGAGAGACAAGTTCAAAGTGTTGAACCATGAATTTAAAGCAGTGGGAATCTGAAAAAAAAAAGCCTGGTGTAAGGTATGTTTTGAGTTTAACATGTATTATACTTAGAAGTAGGAACAATTAACTATAGTGGATTACAGAACTTGGAGACAAATTTTATTTAGCTCTGAAGGTCTTAGCCTTAAGAGTCTCAAATATTTNGATATCATGGAATTTTCTTGTAAATCTTTTCCCATGTAAATTCCTAAAATGGATATTTTTTAATCTCTAAGTTGATTTTCATTTGAGAATCTTACTTGACAACTCTAAGATGAAGTTTAGTTACTTGTATGGTATAAGACAATTGATGGCCTACTTGACTAAAGTTTTCCCTACAGTTTTCTCTAATTATTCTTCAGTTTTCAGATTATTTTGTTTACAGCAAAGCACTTCTGAAATATATGAACCCTAATATTCATTACATATAAATTATATTTAGTTAAGCCAGTGAAGCTGCAAGAATTTGTATAAACTAATGATCTGATTCACATTTTACACAGTTCGTGCTTGTGGAGAAGGTCAAGGTTCAAGGTTTTTGAGACACTAGAAAAGCCTGTTGGATTGTCTACAAATAGTGTTTCTTTTGAGATATGTGTATAAAAATAAGAAATAATGAAAGAAATTGCAGTTTTGTTTCTTGAAATTATTTATATGATTCAGGAAAAAAAAAAAGAAACAAGGGGAAATTTCAAAGACCTTTCAAACCTCTATATTTTCAGTTCCTTTCACCTAATATAGCTGCAACCTGAATCTGAAGCTATATGATTCAAGTAACTCCTATTTAAAACAAAACTGAACTGATTATGTCTCCTGAGTTTGATTCTAGTTCTATGGGCAGTAACTTTGAGTGAAGTTGTTGAAAGGTAAAAGGTCTTGCTGAGATAGTCTCAGATCACAAACTTTCCATATCATGTCACTTTTGTTTTCCCCTCTTAAAGAGTACAGAGTGACTGCTTAAATATAGCTTTTCCATCCTTACCTTATATGCTTCCCTTATCTTTCTACAACATTTATGATAAGATCTTTCTTTCAGGATTGATTTCTCTTGCACTCCAGCTGTGTTTACATTTCCCTTTTTCCAGATGTCTCTGCTGTCAATTTATTCCTGTTTTCACCCATTTTTCTCCCCAAGTAAAGATATTGTTACAGACTTCTAGATTTGTCTTTAAATAATCCTGTCCCCAGCAGTCATGATGATTTCATTCTTGTTTTTATTCTGAGATTGAAAACCAAAACATAACTTTCTTGTTTCAGCTGTAATTTTATTGATAAATGTCCATGATTTACTTAAGCACCTTCAATCTGCTGGAATTTGTTTCTCACATCAGGGAAGAAGCTTTAATGTCAGACAACAAAGCCCTGCTGACTATCTGCAGGTTTCTAACTTAATATCAGACTGAATTTTGAGATACTTGGACAACAATCAATGCTAGAGTCTCTAATTCAAGATCTTAGAATAGACATAATTTCAGGATGGCCAATCCATATAGATTTTTAGGCGATTTTTAGGGAAAATTTTACTTTCTGATACAAGGTAATCAACAACTCATAATCTGGAGTCAGACCCATATATAATGAAGTCTTCATAAGGTCCTACTTCTAGAATATAAATATTAATGATAAACTTTGGAATTTAATATCCCAGTGTTTTATATTCATGATAGAATGAAAAGAAATTACCATAGGACAAACTGGACTGAGAGAAGAGTAAGTTTGTGACATCATCCTAACTGAAAAAAAGTAATTGGTATTGTAGATGCTTTATTACTGCTGGAAGTTATGGTTCTATGAACTAAGGAAGGAAAAGTTCACTTAAGAGAGCTTTGCAAAAAATCTGAGTATTTCATCTGGCATTTTAGAAGTTTTACATAGCTAAACGTGTTTTGCTGGTTTAAATTTAAAAGGGATTAAAGCCTTTTACAACAGTGAAAGAAAACTGCCTTATATACCTCTGTGTCACATTGGAAAATTTCTGAAGTCTTTTGGTCCTACATCTCTGAGATATTTCTGGAAGCCTTAGAGGAAATTACTACCTGGAGACTGTTGTTTTCTGTTTAGAAACTTTGAAGACGGTCAGAATTCAGCTTTCCAAGCTAGATATCTAAAGGATTACAAGGTTACACAAAAGTTCTCTCTGAACTGTGGGAAATGGGGAAAAAATTAAACATTTGATGACCAAGTGCTTCATATAAACCTTGAGGGATTGAAAGATTTTGATACATACTAGAATTAACTGCAATAACTGATCTGAAGGGTAATAGAGTTTTACTAAACCTGCATTCTTTTTTATTTCTTTTTTTTGGTCAACATAGTGAGATCACTGTTGAAGAGTTCATCAGTATTCACTCAAAATACGTGCTTGAGTTACTTGTTTTATACTTACTGTAAGATTACTGATTTTCAGGGGATACTGTATCTGAATTGATAGTAACAGTTATTATTAAAATGTCATAAAAGACATTGTTATTTTTAAATACAAATTGCATAAACAACTGCAATACAAAAGCAAAGTTGTTTCCCATTATCTGTTGCATTCCCATTATCTGTTGCACCCCAGAGAGGTGGTGGATTCCCAGAGAGGTGGTGGATTCACCATCCCTGGAGGTTTTTAAAATAAGACTGGACGTGGCACTTAGTGCCATGATCTAGTAATCATGATAGTGTAGGATTAAGGATTGGACTTGATGATCTTGGAGGTCTCTTCCAACCCAGATAATTCTGTGATTCTGTGATTCTCTTACTTAAGATGTACTTTAGGATGTACTTACTTACATCCTAAATAATAAATACTGGGAGCTGTCCTGTAACAAATAGTCTGATCATCACTGGGAACTTAGGAAATAATAATTTCCATAAGCTGGTAAGAATTTTGGTGTCTTCTAGTATTTTTCACGTGGTTTTCACCAACATATGCTTTTCTTCTCTCTATATGTAATCACTGCTTTGTCTTTTGACCAGTTTACCCTTCTGAGCAACCAACGTATGCTCAGAATTAAATCTGGGGCTTAGTATCAAATTTAGGTAAGAAAGAGGAGAAATGAATCTGAAATTTATACCTATTAGACAAAAAATACAAGGACTGTTAGCAACAGAAGTGGATATCTGGTTTATATCCATTGTAGGAGCAGAAAATGGTTTATTTATTGGCTGTACACTGTAATCTGATAGACTTATCTGAGATCAGTCAGTAAAAGTTTCTACTCATCCACAAACCCAGGGTTCAAACCACATTACCAAATAATTGCCCATAATTTTTGTGACAAATGTAGCCAAATCATGATTGGCACATCTCTCTTTACCTCTCTCTCTCTTTCCCCTCTGCCCTACATAATTACCAACAAGGCTAAACATTTCCCGAAGGCAGGGAAGAGAATCTGCTACCAATATTTTGATAATCCATTAATGCAAGTCCTATCTGATTGAGTTTTTTGGTTGCTTACTTGGAATGTAACACTCTGTGACCTTGAAATATGAGCATTAAAGACAGACTGCCTTATCTTGCTGTATGTCACTGTCACCAAATAAAGCTCTATTATGTGTGCTTTGAAACGAGCTGGTGGTGAAAAGAGAACAGCTACTGTTAAACCTACCTTAACACAAAGTCTCTGTTATTTATTTACAAAGTTACATGAATCATCTGCACTTTCTGTGATAAGCCCAGGGCCGTGTGTCTTTCATTTCAACTGACATTTTGTTGCCATTTGCCAGGATAAGTAACTACTGTACAATCACTCCAAGCTGATGCATGGTCATTGTCTTGCACAAAAATGGATATTTAACTCAACTGAAAGACCATTTTGAAGAATAAAATTTGACAAAGTAAATTTTTGCTCATATAAGTTGTATCAAGTTGATCTGTACCAAATACACTTCCTGAGATAGCTAAAAGGATTTCTGCAAAGAATTTGACAAAATATTTTACTTGTGGACACAGATTAGAAAAAAGTTTTGAGTAAAAAGGAATTCTCAAGGTACTGGAAGACTTTTATTTGGAATTATATTCTTGCCCTTGTGTGACAGACATTTGCAAGCTATGCTTTTATAAAGACAGAGAGCTGTCAGTTACATATTTCATTTTACATATTACAATGCATCGGTTTTGTTTGGCGTTTATGTTTTGTTTTCCAGAGGTTTCATTCTGAATCACAAGGCAAATGTTTTAAAAGCCTACCACATTTCATGATTCTTTATTTTGCCTGGTCATGCCCTAAAATGATAGAATCACTGGGTATGTTGTGCATAAAGTAATGGAGCATTTTTGTTTCTCTGCCTGTAAGAGGCGAAAAATAGAGCACAATTCAAGGATAAGAAGTTTTGCCTGTAGTTGTTCAGCTGCTAAGAAAATTGGCTGAGAGGTTTGCTTAGAAGTTTTTTCTCTTAATTGAGTGAAAAAAAAAATAATAATGCAAGCCATACAAAACACAAATAGCTATTCAAATAGGCTTTAATGGTTCACAACTGACAAGTTACTTCTAGTTAAAGATTGAGAGACTGCTGGTTAATAATTATGAGCTTCTTATGCAGTACACTATGTGACTTTCATTTTCTTGTTCATGGAGCATATCAAATGCAAGGTGTTATTTGTAGGTCTGGACAGATTTTTCACATTGTATTTTCTCTTCCTGTTATTTGTTAAATTCCTGATGTGTCAAGCAGAATTCAGGGTGGTGGCAAATGCAAATAATTCTAGTCTGAGAATATGCCATCACGGCATACATAATCACTTTGTGACATTTACTGTCCTTTTATTAAGCTGTCTGGCATTTCTTGAAACCATTTCTTGCCCAGACACATTGTACTTTCATAAACTCTTGTTTTGCTTTATGAAATGATTTGATAGTGTTTTCCACGCAGGAATGTGAACATGTTTAACAAACTCTAATGACTAAATCTTTGAAACTCATCCTGGTGTACAGTAAAAACTCTCTTATGCATCCCCAATTAGACTGAGACACAGTTTTTATGGTGAAAATATAGGCTTCCTATTTGGTTGAAGCCAGTGATGAATGGCATTAGTGTTGTTGAAGAGAGTCAGAATTGCTCCAGCCTCGTGGTCTAGCTTCATAAAACCCCAAATATCCTGCCTTTTATTACAAAGATTTTTCCTCTACTCTCCTTCACTGTGAGAGTAGTGGGGCACTGGAACAGGTTGCCTAGAGAGGTCATGGAAGTCCAATCCCTGGAAGGTTTTAAGGCCAGGCTGGATGGCGCTCTGACAAACCTGATGTAGTAGGAGGTGTCCTTGCACATGGCAGGGTGGTTGGAACTAGACGATCTTGAAGGTCCCTTCCAACTCTGACAATCCTATGATTTTATGATTCAGATTGTATTCTTCAGTAAATGTGAATTTGCAAACATGGATCTAGTAGTTCCTTTGACTGACTTCACATTTGTTGTCACCTCCCTGCAGGATGTTTTCTACTATTCAGCTCTGGTGTTACAGCTTGTTGAAGCTCATATTGCCTTGCATAAACCATCATCAGTAGATTTTTGCAGCAACATTACGTAACTGCGTGTTTGGGGTAAGGTCACCTTAGAAAGGGAAAGGCAGACAACAGCAGCTCAATAGTGAACCTGCATGCATGTGAAACCTGCAGGTCGATCTGCTGCCTCTTTACCCTCCTTCTTTCATAAGATGTGACTCAGGGGACCAACACACTGTGGATAAAGCAGCCTTAAGCACACCAGTCCAGAATATTCTGTGCAAGCTGAAAGAAGGCTACGTAGATTATAACTCTCCAGTTGTGATGTCACATGTCCACTTCCCAGCACTTCTTCCTGCAGTTTTATCTGGTCCTTCAGGACTCCTCATAGACCTGTTTTTTGCTTTAGTTTATTAAAACCACTTTCCTAGATGCATTTGTATGAATATATGCATATTTGGTCCTTCCCCTTAGGATGAGTTTTGGAACAAATCTTCCAAACCCAGCATTTAGATTAAAATCTCAAGATATTAATTCTTTAGGAGAGTTACCCACTTGTTAGTCATATAAAAAAGAAATGTGAGACAAACTATCTTAAGTGCTTGCTATCGTGTCAAAAATAATTGGCTCATTAATCTTAGCTATATTAATTTTGTTGTATTATGAAGGTCAAATGCAGGCAGATCCTTTTGGGTTCTCATCAAGTTAAATAAAGCTCTCTATATATTTACCAGTTTCTGTCTCTCTAAATGCAAAAGTTCAGTAACACCTTTAGCAATTAACTGGGGAGAATAACCAGGTATATAGTGTAAGATACAAAGTAAATTAAGAGACCACACAGCCACAGAAGAAATAAACACTGATAACACACTCCTCATGCACATCCCTAGTATCAGTTTCTTGTGAAAATAAAGCTTGTTTATGAGAATTATGTCACCATATTACCTTGTAAATACAGATATACCTATGATTTACAGAGATAATCTGAGGAAAGGAAATCAAGAAAAATCATGGATGAATTTTGGAATAAATGAAGTTTTGACTTGTTTATTGGTATTTGGCCAGTTCTCACACACACATACACCCATACACACACCCACAACCACATCCTATTGGATCTGCAGGAGGCACAACATATGATTTTCCTGTGTTCCTAACTCCTTTTGTATTATGTACTTTCCAGAATTGTGGATTGGAGATTTGTATAATTTGTAAAAATATGGAAAAACTGACCTAAGTAAGCAATCTTAGTATTTGTTCTCATTTGCCTTACGGGTGCTGATTGTCTTGGACTGCGTATTTAACCACAGAGAGAGTGCACTCGAAGAAATGCAGAAAATTAACTTTTGTCTCCAAAGACATTAACTCTCTATCAAACCTCATACACTTGTAGACATTATTCTGGCTTCACAAAACAGCTCACAAAATAACAAAGGTAAAGAACTTGTTAGAAGTTTCAACACAGTGAAGGGAAGTGGGTGGTATAAGAGCTGTTCAGAGTTAAAAGAACAGGCAGCCAGCACTGGAGGTTGTAGATGTAATAAGTTCAATTCCCATTTGTAAAAAATTAGTATTAGGTAGTTGGTTACAGTTTTAGTTGCTTACAGATGCTACTGTTCAGTTCAAGTTCATGGTGCAGCATTTTTGGTTGTATGTTTTTACATTTGCTTGTGTTCTTTCCAACCACATTATTTCAGATATTCTGAACATAATTGTAACCTTTTTTGCTCTTTATAAGCAAGCTGTCAACTCTTTAAAAAGTCATTGTCTGGGACAACTACTTCTTGTCTCTTGAGACTTAATTAAAGAAAATAACTTGCACATACACTTATTATTTAAAGACTATTTTCAGTCGCTGCTGTCAAAACTTGTGATTTCACCTGATGTTTCAGAAATCTAAGTCTATCACATGCAGTTTCAGGAATCCCAGTCCATCTGGACTCTTATTCCGATACATTTGGCTTGAACTTAGTTCTCCTTTTGCTTTCAAGAGCTATTTATTCCATGTACTTAAGGTTAGACTGAAGCCTGCTATATTCCACTGTCTTTGGATAACACATGTCAGCAGACACAACCAGGCAGACAATGAAGGGGAAAACACAGATTGAAGGGTGTGCTTGGGTCATGAAATGATACCTCCTTGAGCATGACTGTGTCTATGTTTCACTGCATGAGTTGCCACTGTACCAGAAGTGCCACAGAGCTGTAAAAGCTCAACTACCAACACATCTCTGTGCTATAGAATACTCATTGTGAGCATACTGGTCCTACTGAAACTATTTCTTAAGGGTGACTGACATTTGAAAAACACTTCCAAGTGCCTCTATTTGTACACCTGCGCTACACAATGTACTGTTGCATAGAAGTAACTTAAATATTCTAAATAAGGTGTTCTGCAGCAAATAAATTGAAAGAAATTGTCCTGAATAATCTGTAAAAGCTCTCCTCTTAAGCTTTTCACCATCAGATAAGACACAGCAATCCAGACTATGCTTTTTCTGGAAGTGGGTCTTACTTGCAGTTTAACAATTTGGTTCACAACTGTTCTATGTCTTCCTTGTCTCACTCTAGATTAACTTGTCACTCCTCTGGGTGGAGAGCAGAATGGGTTCTGAATGAGTGTGACAACACAAAATTAATCCCATTTCTGTAGCTTTGCTCAGTTTTCACTTTTTAATATTCTGAAATGACATACCTACTGTTGTCTAGAACATGTTTTCTTTAAGGAAAATGTTGGTGTAAAGTGTCCTGTTGGGAACGATAATAAGGCTTGTAGCCTTTATATGATCTGTTCCTTAACTTAAAGTCATGGTTTTGCTGTACTGTCAGTACAACTCTTTTTTATGTGGAATTTAGTAAGGTTGTGTGAAAGAGGTAGTCCATGATCCTTATTAAGCTAGTACATTAATTTGGAATAGAATATGAGTATAAAATTATTACAGAAGTGAAAATTTTCAGAAAGTAACTTTTTATGTCTTATGACCTCAGTTTTTCCACATCTTCAGCCTTCAAATGCTTTCATTTAGATTATTTCTTCATATTTTGCCTTTCTATTTAGAGAGTTTTTAATGATTACTAACTTTACAGCATTTTTAGTCATTCATAGATTACTGAAAAAAAAAAAAAAGAAATTTTTGAAAATTATTTCTCATAGATAACTATAGATATCTAGTTATATAGATAACTCCTATACAGATACAGAGACTTGGATACATTGAAAAATTTCCAGCATAGCTCTTTGACACTTCCTTCTCTTACAATTCTTCATATGCAGATACAGCTTGTGCACATTTCCACTGAATTTACACTGGCTGAGACTGGTGTAAAATCAGGCTGGAAAAAAAAATGTAATATATTACAAGTGGGCTTTGTTCCTATGCAATTTATGGTAGAGGTTTTGCATTTAAAGGAAAATTAGCATGATGTTTTTCTGTTAGATCTCTTAAAGGACAGCAGTAAAATATATTTCTGCCAGAGCCATTTCACAGCTTGTATTTACTGGAAAATGCTGTTTCATTAGCACAGGTTTCCTCAGTCTGTGAGACCATCAAAATGTTGAGCATCTGTCCACCATCAGTTTTATTTTAAATCTTTATTTGTCAGTTGCTGTGATCTAAAAGCCACTTGTGTGTCTTTGTGTTTGTCAAAAATAAAACCATTTTTTCTTCACTTTTCATAAATGACATGCGGTGTGATGTACAATTTAATGTCTTGTTTTGTAGCTGTTCATGGTGTTATTCAGTTAACCAAGGAGCAGGGCGCAACAAGGTTAACTACACTTCTGTTCCTATTATTCATGATAAGATACAAATACTAGCTGGTAACATTTCTTAAAATTAAGTTGAATCACGCTGGTTCAGTTAGAAGTTTTTGATACTTTTACCAAATGCTGTAGTGACGACAGTGTCCTGAACAAATTCTGCTTGTTCAAAGCTTCCTTTCTGCTTCAAACAGGGGTGTTATATCTTCTTTCTTATCACAATACAAAGGTATCTTTTGCAAGATGAAGTGATTACAATAATACATCTATTCCTTGTTGTGAAAGCAAAACTTTTATGTAGGTTCAGAGACATGGCTGGAAATATGCATTAGAAGAATCTTGGTTTATTTATGGTGATGTAGAGTAAAGGCAGCTAGCCAACTTTTTTATTTCTGTTCATATTTATTACTGAATATGACAGCACTGCAGATGACTTCCAAACCTCTTGAAATTTTGTGCAACAGAAGTTCTGGATATAGCAAGAGAGTCATTAATATTATTAGAGGACATTTCTTTGATGACTTCTACTCTTTAAAGGTTATGTGCTAAACACTATATGTTAAGACAGTAGAACTGTCTTTCTCCTGCCATTTCATCTTGCCTGTATCCAAACTGCCTTTAATAAAAATATTGCAGTAAGTTGCATAAGGCATTTCCTAGTCTTTTTCATCTTCCAAAAACTTTCACCTTCCCACTGCAAACAGCAATTTGCAGCCTGTTCCCTATCCCCTTCCTGTTTTGTTCTTTGTTTAGAGACCTTTCTTTCAACCCTTGTGATGATGTTAAAATGGAAAGAAACAAGACATGCACTATAAAATATGCAATTCATGCCAAGGCTCATCATCTTGTGCTGTTAATGATACAACCACTGTCCTTTCTCCTTCTGCACTAAGGGCTGTCAAGCTGCCAGCCTGTGGAATTAATACTTCTTCCTGTCTATGCTCTCTGCTTCTACCAGTTACACACTTCCTTCTTAAGAAGCAAGGAAATAAAAAAAAAAGCACAGTTTAATTAATTTTTAAGAGAATTTTTCTGCCCATTGTTAAATTATTGATATTGATGCTGATGGCGATTTTTAAATGTTTTGCTCTTGCTCTCCATTTAGTCTCTGTAGAGTAGTCCATCCAATCTTTTTAACTGTGACTTATTCACTAAGAACTTTTCCCCATAACCTAAGTGTCTGTTGCTCAGCTATTTCCACATCTTATCTGTGTTTTTCTGCTTTTCTCGTGACTTTTAATCAATGTATCCTTAAGTAATTGGCAGTATTTACATCTGCAGCTTTAAAAGCTGTAATAGATATTCTGTTAGATATATGCATGTGCAGGTGCAACCTTGAAGAGAAATCAATGTGCTAAGCCCAGTCAGTACTGGAAATATGACTGGAGTGACAGTCCTTGATTGGCTTGACTGCATGAGACATCCACTTGAGCACCTTGGAGGAAATGACAGGACTGGTTCTGTGGTCTCCACAAACTTGCCTCGCTTAAGATGAAAGACACTAGTCTTTGCCTCCATGGGTTTAAGAGCTGGACTCAGTGATCCTGCTGGGCCCCATCCAGCTCAAACAATACTATGATACTATGTTACTGCTCTCTTGCTGTAGTACTGGCTTGATCAGGGTCCCAGCAAAATGTAAATGATACCAACTAGTGCCTTTGTGGGAATGTGAAGAACGAAAGGAAAGGCCGAAGCTTTTTTAGCTCCATTCTTTCCTATAAACCTATGCCAGGCTACACGTGGACAACAGAAAAAGCTGTAACTTCTGCTAAGGAAAAAGTTATATAACCCACAGGATTCTCCCACAAAATATGATTCTTTCCCCTTTCTTCCTATTGACAGTGAATGCCATCTTTTCCAGGAAATATTTACAGCTGGAATGGCATTTTTCAGGTGTGGTGAGGATTATCCTAAATCCTCACCATCAAAGGTAGTGATAAGACTTCCAACAGTGCCAAAAATTTAGGCCAATTATGAGAACGGAAGAAAGGGCAAGTTAGGCGTTTCAGTTTGTTTATGTCCTAAGAGGACAGTAACTTCTCTTTGTTCTACTCAACAGTAAATTCTAAGGGGAACTATATTCTTACCATCTTTTCTTATTATCATTTTTACTATTAAATGTTTATTAGTGGAGCATTTCTGATATGGCATGCTTTTTCTTAATCTTCTCTCATGTCAGGTAACTATGTCATTGACCAATCTTCTCTCTTTTTACTTTTTAAATAATATGAAACAATCTGTGTTGTGCATTTCTAGGGAAAAATCTCACCCATTCTTCACACATTATTGTTATTCAGTGCAGCTCAAGAGAGTAATGGTTTTCCTGACTACTTGCAATGCTGTTCTGTTAATGCCTTAATAAAGATGAACAGTATTTAACTGCCAGACATGAGAGATCTCTTTATTGTAATTAGCAAGAGTGCTTTTGCTATCATTTTCCTTGGAACAAAATATATCCTGGAAGGTTCCTTACACTGCTTCCCTAACAGTTGATTTGGAATAAATTAAAGGAAACATATTGTGAAAGGTGAATATCTAGGGAAAACTGAGGTTTAACATTAAACAATATAAATGTTTCAGCCTCTTGCTCTATCAAACCTTAGGGCAATATCTTTTCAAAGTCATGCTTTAGTAAAAAGCCCATGCCCATGCATGTCTTTCTAAACAGGACAGACAAAAGCTTTTATTTTAGAAGCAAACAGCTAAGTGGTTTGCTGTACACTTGCCACGAATAGTAACGAGTAGATTTGTAGTGTGTTCCTTTTCCTAATTAGCACACTGCTATAAACTGACTGCTGTTGTTGCTGTATGGATGAGTACTGCCTTATTACAGCGTGTCTAGAGGATACTACTTGAAGCAATTCATGAAACAAATTAGAAAAAAAATACCACAGAGTATTCTTGGGATTGGTTTAAAATACCTCAATGCTTTACTCTTTTTTTTTTTTTATGGAAAGAATTGGTTGCTAAAGCTCTGAGTAAATCCAACTGTCGGTATTGTGTTGCATAAAAATAACTTTAAAAGGGATTTTTGTAAACATAGTTGGAAAAGGTTATGTTTGAGAGCTTGAATGTGCATATGCTCTTTTAAAAACAAAAACATTTGTAGTGAGTTCTGTTGTTACAAGTAACTTCTGTATGCCTTAAATATAATGAAATTTTAGGGTTTACTAATTGGACAAGATGGAAAAGATTATTTTTTAAATAGCATTTTTTAAAATTTATCCAATGTAGTAATTTAAATGCTTTTCAAAACACCCGTGTCTGGTCTGGACAGAGTAGAATTTCAGAGTAGTAACGTTAAAGTAGAAAAACATTGCAGCTATTGTTGAATGAAAGGGAGAATGGAGACTTACCACAAATTTTGTCAGAAGTTTCAGGCAATGAAAGAGTAAAAGAAAAAGAAAAGATTGGCAAAACAGAGCCTGTATTTCATGATTGCAGCTGCACTTTTTAATGGAGACCACTGGCGATTTACGAAAATATCCTCTCCAAGATAATACATAGCATACTTATTGCATAAATAAATAATAAAAAGATATAAAAAAATAAAATGGACTGGCTAAGTAAATTGTAAATTTATTCTGTTGCTGCAGATTTCAGAAACATTCCATTTGAAGGCTTTTAACCAAATTTATTCATGAAAACTTCACACTCAGGTGATATTGAAGATATTCTCTTAATGTTTTCCTGTGTGAATGTAGAGAACATCTGCCACCTTGGGGATTTTTTTACCCCACAAATCCTCTCTGTTACATTTTGTGTAAAGTAAATGTATGCGTGTGTCCATATATGGTTCACTGAAGCCAGGAGGAAATGGTCACTGCGAGTTTTGTATTTCTGCAAAGTTGGTAGTGGATCCTCACTAGAAAGGTGCTTTAAACCATCTCAATTATTGCACAAGGAATGTGACCTCCAGATTATGATTGACAGCAAGGTGTCTAAGAGAGAAAATGCCTATGAAAATACCAGGAATGTTCCAATACCTACAGTGTGCTGGATACTGTCCAGCATGAATAGAAATAAGCCTGTCTTACAACCTGCTCTCTTTAAATCACAGTTAAATTTTAATGGAAAAACTTTCAGCAATAAAAACCAGAAATATAAACCACATCCACTGCTCTACCCTCATCTATCCACCCACTTAGGTCCTCATCAAAGGCTATCAGATTGGTTAAACATGACTTCCCCTTGGGAAAACCATGTTGACTGCTCTTCATATCCTTGATATGCCTAGAGACAGAGTTGAGGATGATTTGTTTTATTACCTTTCCAGGGATGGAGGTGAGGCTGACCAGTCTGGAGTTACCCAGCTCCTCCTCCTTTCCCTTTCTGAAGACTGGAGTGATGTTTGCCTTCCTCCAATCCCCAGGCACCTCTCCTATGCCCCAGGACTTATTAAAGATGAT
>VWZX01007619.1:88507-118402 GCA_013399015.1 Galbula dea
CTTTCCAGCAAATACCTGGGTAGTTAAAATCCCCCATCAGAACCAGGGCCTGTGATTGTGAGGCTACTGTCAGCTCCCTGGTGAAAGCGTCATCAACTTCCTCATCCTGATAAGGTGGCCTGTAATAAACACTCAACTTATTGACTTACTAGTCTTCAACAAAATCCACAGCAGAAGAATAAAGAAATATTCTGCTGCATGTGTTCATATATGTATATATATTATTTATATATTTTTTTATATATATATATGCACACAGCTTTGTCTATGTAGATAGTTGGGTTTCTTTTAAAAGTAGGTGTTTATTTTTTATTCTGTTGTTTGGAGGGGTTGGATTTTCACAGGGTCCTATTCTGGTGACTTGCACTGCAATATTCAGGTTGCCAAAACACACATTGCTTTTGGGTACCTTGTTCAAGCCCATTGAAAGAAACAAAGGATGTTATTGTATTAGCTAAGAAATAATTGTTACTCATTGGCAGAGAAGCCCTGAATGAATTTACAAACCGTGAGGAATTAAGTGTTCTAAATCCTCTTACACCCTAGCATATTTTTTATATATGACATGTAGACCGCAGAAAAGTTACACGACAGTATCCTGGGCTGCATCAAGAGAAGAGTGGCCAGCAGGCGAGGCAGGTGATTCTCCCCCTCTACTCTGCACTCGTGAGACCCCACCTGGAATATTGCATCCAGTTCTGGAGCCCCTATTACAAGAGGGATACGGGGGTGTTGTAGCGAGTCCAGAGAAGGGCCACAAGAATGATCAGAGGACTGGAGCACCTCTCCTACGAGGACAGACTGGGAGAGTTAGGATTGTTCAGTCTGCAGAGGAGAAGGCTCCAGGGAGACCTCATTGTGGCCTTCCAGTATCTGAAGGGGGCCTACAAGAAAGCTGGTGAAGGACTTTTTAGGAGGTCAGTGATAGAACCAGGGGAAATGGGTGTAAGCTAGAGGAGGGTAGATTCAGATTGGATATTAGGAAGAAGTTCTTCACTGTGAGGGTGGTTAGGCAGTGGAACAGGTTGCCCAGAGAGGTTGTGGAAGCCTCATCCCTGGAAGCTTTTAAGACAAGGCTTGATGGGGCCCTGGGCAACGTGATCTAGTGGATGGTGTCCCTGCCAGGCAGGGGGGTTGGAACCAGATGATCTTTGAGGTCCCTTCCAACTCTGACAATCCTATGATCCTTTGATCTTATGACATTAAACCACTTCATAGAATTTTGTATCCAATTGCCTGGAAAACCAAGAGTTCAAACATGATGCCTGACAAAGGACTGAGAAAGGGGATATTATTATATTATGCAATTATGTTATGAATTAACAACTGTAAAATGAATTTGGAATTACTTAAAAACCTTTAAGATCCTTTCTGTAAAAACTATATAGATGTACATATTTAGAGAGAGTACATGTAAAATAAACGTAATATTTAAAAATTAAAAATTAAAAGCAATAGAAGTTGCCTTGTTGTGTATCATGTATCCATCTAATTTGTTTGTACAACTAAAACATACAGCACCTATATTGAAATATGTCTGACTTCTCTACCACAATGTACATCTAAATGTGTAGACAGAGATAGAATAATATGTCTGAATATATTCCAGAACTGGCTTTTCATAGCACTTCACCTACAGCTGTAGTAGACAGCGCACCTCAACAGTATTACACTTTTCCTGCGAAGTCTTTTGTGGAACACATCTGCTGTACAGTGGGAAAACAAAACATGAGTCCTGACTGAATCTTGCCATAGAAAAGACTCAAACTGGGAAAATGTTCAACAGTATTTGCATATTATGCAGATGAAAAACTAATGACAAAAGAGTGTATTGGCAAACTCTGCCTTGTCATCTGGCAATGATGTATATAGCAGCATGTGGTACCTAGATGTAATATCTTCTAAATGTTATTTCACAATTAAAAGAAGATAAAGACAGAGAAATGCAGTGAGAACCCTGTATGTAAATAATATTCACTTGTGACAAGCCAGATAATCCCACGCAATCCAAGTAATCCAGTTCACTTTGGGACACAGGCATCACAATTGTATGTTATTAATTCTGAATGGTGGAAGAGGGAAAGTAGCCAAGTGCTTACTGAATCCTCATTTCTAGTTTAAGTGGTGGCTTCTTCATCCTTGCTTGCCAGTTCTGTGTGTATTTCAAGGAACATTACTGAGAACAAAATCGAACACCATCAATATTAATGATCTGAACTAGGAAGATGGCTTTTAGTGTGCAAATTAATTACCCTAATCACAGGGGTTTTTGTATCCATTTTAATGAAATAACTATTTATTTCGCTGAGTCCTGAGCTTTTCTTTTGCAAATAAGGCACATTTACATGATAAATACTTGAAATTTAAATGGATGACTAAATTAAATTGAGGGGGAAAAAAACCCTTTTTAAATACAATTTTCACAGGAGAAACAACTAAATTAATGGGTTGGTTAGCTGACTGGCATCTGTAATTAAATCTTTTTAATGTATGTCAAATAGAATTTAATGGACCTCAAGAAACGTCTACATAGTAATATTGAGGGTTAAGTGAAAATGCATTTTATCTCCTATTATTGAAGTGTAGACATCTGAAGGCATATTACTTGTCTTTGCCCTGTACAGTATAGAGACATTACAGTTGGAAATAATAATAACATAAATTTGCAGTTTTCCTTTCCTGTGTTGTGTGCTCTTTCCTCTGAAAATACATTTTTCTACCTGTAGGAATTTGAAACAGGAAACTTCACTCTAAACTGGTGGTTTCTGGTTGTTTGCATAGTCTTATGATTTAATTACACATGCATATTAGTTTGATACTGTTGTTTTCTAATAATGACAAGAAATGAGAAAATGCTCAGTTCAGAAGGACTTTAAACATATCTTTTAGATTCTATGTTTTTTGAAAACTTTATTTATTGTGGCAAAGCTTTGAAGGGCTCCATATTCGACAGAAGCAAGATTTAAAACACATTCCAACTCATTTTTTGATAACAGTCCTGCAGAACACAGCATCTTTCTCTGCTTGCTTTTTTTTTTTTTTTCCAGTCAAGCCACCAGGGACATCTCGAGCTTCCTTTGATTTGAAATGATCAATGGCAGCTGCGGCAGGCAGGCAGGCAGGGTGCCCCAGGCACAATGCAAACAAGTCTCTCTCCCAGCTCACTAGGATTTACATTTCAATTGCTGCCACATTTTTAAAGATAATTATAACCTTTTTATATTAATATTTTTCTGTGGTGTCTCTGATATTTTAAAAACATAAATATTAATCTAGTACATCAAGGAGAACAAGCCTTCTTCACTGCAATCGCTTGAACAAACAATCTCCCCAAAACACAGGGCATCAAATATGGCATCACAGTCTACGAACATTAGCCACATTTTGAAGAGGGACTTCTGCTGGATTTAATTTTGTATGGCCCTGCACTGTTTTAAAGATTACCAGAGAATAATATTTCCTTTTGACTTGAGACTAAACTGTCCTGCTCCAAAGCAGACCATGTTCACTGTTTGAGCTGACATCTGCGACTTACAGACCTCCAAACAGTGTCTTTACCATGGTGAAAAATACCACCTAGATATAGATGACTTGACATAATTAATTTTCTTGGAAAGAAAAAAAAGGGGGAAATTGTTGCTGGTATTATTGAGAATTTCTAGAGTTTATCCTTTTATTCCTGCAGTCTTTTTTCATTCTTGTAACCCCTTTAGTCCTTTATATCCTTCCCCTTTTACATGAGGAAAAGCCATCATTCTCAACAAACAGATATTTCTTTACCTACCCAGATCATACGTTGGATCATTACAAATATTTTGCAGCCTGCCCTACAAAAATTTTGCATATAACATATTTGATTTATTTTTTAAGTCCTCCCCATCCCTTTTTTCTTCCATGGTTTCTGATGCAACTACAACGTTCCTAATTACGCTTCAATGCAGAGTATCACTTGCAATTTTTACATTCAAGTACATGAGTTGAAATTATGCATTTTCCAAACAGGAATAAATAAAACAAATTAGGAGCATTAACGTATATTACAAAGAATAGTAATAGAGGTACACATCTGATGCTAGAAGGAGTTAATTTTCTTCATCTTCCTGATAAGGTGCAGAGTTACTGTCATTGCCTTGGAATATTTTTATGGGCAAGACCTTCATTTCCTACACACCAAAGCCATGAGCTTGAGCATCACTTGAAACCGACTGGGGGAATAAAACTGCTCATGAAATATGCAAGACTAACACACGAGCTGCCAGGGGAACTTAGTGTATTATGTATGACCCTTCTGTAATTGTAAGGAAATGATATTCATTTAAATGGATGTTTATCACAGTTAAAGGTACATCTAATGAGGCAAAGGTCATGTGCCTAAAAACACAGGGTTAGCCTACTACTGCTGAGCTTGTTAGAGGAGGCAACGCTTTTTTCATAGGTGTTTCTCCACCACATGATCTGTATTTATGCAGCTTAAAAAAGTCCTTGTCTTCCGTATTTGGATGCCAAGTGCAGTATTAAATAAATGCAATTCTAATATTATATGCATGCATCTGGGAAATATCTAGACAGCATATTAAAATTCACATCAAATAACTCTCCTTTTTCAGCTACTGTTGTTTGGGGCAGCTGTAGATTTGTTACTATTATTTGCCTTATGAAATATTTATTTTTTTTTTTTTCAAAATCAACCCTAAATCTCCTAAAGAAGACAGCATCTTTCAGCTTAGAAAGTAGTCAAAAGATAGCTAATACGTTTCTACTTCTATTAGATGTCCTTCATGCAAAACTGGTTTTCAGCAATATGTTTTCATTTGTTTCTTCTTAAACTGTAACATTTTTGTAATATGGATTTGGCTTTATCTTTTCATTAATACATTCTTAGAGTTAAGGGAGACATATTACACAGAACATTACACACAACATTCTTCAGTGAAAGCCAGACTCACTTCAATAAATGAAACTTTTGATTAGTACTGCAGAGCTCCACTAGAGTTTCCTCTCTCAGGGTTATGGGTCTGAGTTTCAGATCCTTGAATCTTTCTTGCAGTTCTCATGAGAACAAATCTGCAGCCCAGCAAAGCCTCTAAGTCAAAGAAGAGAAAACCAATTTACCACAATCCAAACTGTTGATAGGAGAAGCTGACAAATTTCAGGGCATGTAACTGTTCCAGATGTAAAACTGAGTTTGGATGTTATTATGCTCAAGGAAGTGGGCCAAGATCATCTTGGTGCAATGTCATTTATTTAATACCATATCATCAGCAGTACTGAAAGCAGCTAATGAATTAAAAAAAAAAACCAATCACAGTGGAAACTTAAATTTTCCTTAAGGTCAAGACCAAACTGATGAGCATAGTACTGTTGCTTTACTGTAACAGACTTAAAGCCAGATTATGTAGGGTAGAGGAAAGAACTACAGACATATCAGAAGGGGTTTGTACTACTTCCAGGGGACAATGGTTAGAAAAAGATAATTAGTGAGAAGTCAAAATGCTCAAAAAACCCCACCTCCTTTCCCTTTCTTTTTTCCTGAATTTCTGAAGAAGCACAGACTTGGAGTCTTCTGTCTGGTCTTTCCTCTTCAGAATGGACACGGGTCTTGTTCAGACCTGGGCAGCTCCTCATTCTCCTTAACTTGTCATGCAGGATAATAGTTAGAGTGCCTGCCCATATTCCTTGAAGTTCAATGAAAACTTGATTTTTTTTTTCCACTTAGGTTACCATATAACATCTGTAAAACCTTGAAGTCAAAATAATTCTCTTTTCTTTTCTTGTAGCAGCAATGAAGGAGTGGCCTTGCAACTGCATCCCAGAGCAGGTTCATTTTTCCTGCTGATAAGAGAGCCTGCTGATGTAAGGTCGGGGAGAAACAGAAAAAACAAACAAACAAGCCAAGAACAAAAAACCTCAAACTAGAAATCCCAGAACCATTCCACAGTAGTTTCAAGATGCTTAATTATTAAATTGCTTTTTCATTCTATCTGTTTTGAGAAATTCTCTGAATGAGAATATTTGTACCAATACACTCACAAGTTATCATGGGATTGCAACCATGAAAGCAAGAACAGATTCTGATCTGCATTTCACAGTATTTTGGTGTTTGGGGTTTATTTAGTTGGTTGGGTTTTTTTGGCAGAGCTAAGGTCAGACTATGGGGTTCTGAATCCAGTAAGTTTCCTTAAAATGGTATGATGTGAAATTTACAAAAGATGAAGAAAATCTACAACTGTCCTAAGCAGAAGCCATGTGTCTTTTAATTTCTTATTTATTTTCTTTAAACATGGGTAGCATACACCCTATTCTTTGCAGTAGCTCTAGCCCATTTTCCTGCTGGCAGAGGTTACTACTTGCTAGAAGTTCTTTCTAAAAATCCATGTCAGTTAAAGCGAACAGGAAAAAGAAAACAGGAAAAATATGCTAGGCACTGCCACACATAAATGTTACTAACATTACATATTCCTCTGATTTAGCAATAAAATGAAAATTTTTTTATTACACTTTTGTAGAAAAAATTTACATAGGAGGTCAAAAGTTTTGGTTGCAACCATCTCAAAATGTCTGGATATAACACCCATATAATATCAATAGTGATAACAACACAAGGATCTCTAGTGGATACTGATAATTCAGTTGTGCTGCCTAAATCCTCCATGTACACCTGCAAGCTGCTTCTTAGGCAATTCAAGGAAAATGGGAAAAACAATTTACTGGAGATTTTGGAAAACTGGAGGTGGTTAAAACAGCTGATAAACATTTTTCCATTAAAATCTGAAAGAATATGAGAATTCAACGGCCTACAAAATGTGATTTAGTGACCAAATTGCTCTATCCTCAAAAGCAGAGGTATGTATTAGCCCTTCCTTCAACTAATAAGCGGGTTACCCCATCATAGAAGGAGATCAAGTTAGTCATACAGGACCTGCCTTTCGTGAAGCCATGCTGAGTGGACCCGATCCCCTGGCAGCTCTGCAAGTGCTGCAGAAGCGTACTCAAGATGATCTGCTCCATCAGCTTTCCTGGCACAGAAGTCAGACTGACAGGCCTGTAATTTCCCGGATCATCCTTCCTTCCCTTCTTATATATGGGGGTAACATTGGACAGGACTAGAAGAAATGGGCTTAAGCTGAGCCAGGGTAGATTTAGATTAGATATTAGGAAGAATTTCTTTACTGAAAGAGTGGTTAGATATTGGAATAGGCTGCCCAGGGAGGTGGTGGAGTCACCATCCCTGGCGGTTTTTAAGAAGAGGATAGATGTGTTTCTTCAGGGGATGATTTAAGGATAAGAGTAGTGTAGGGTTATCGGTTGGACTAGATGATCTTGAGGGTCCTTTCCAACCGTAATGATTCTGTGATTCTGTGATTCTGTATTGCAAAGCATGCTTTAGTGTTCTGAATATGCAACAGCTTAGAACACACATACCTCTTCTGAGCCTAGATTTTGTGTAAATTTATTGTTATTATTAAGCAATACTCAAAATATATGGTTAAAACTATTCGTGTACTGAAAAGATATGAAAATTTTCCCAGCAGTCAGAAAAAGGGAAAAAAGATTGTTTGTTGCCTTTTTTTTTATTTCTTTTTATTTTTTTAATCTCTAGTAAGGAGATACTTGCTCCATCTTGCTACCTAAGCAGAAGCTGTAAGAAGCCTATCACTTAACACACATACGCTTATACCAGGCACCCTCCATAAGGAGTGCATCTACATCAGTGTGCTGCTGCCTGCCAGCGGCAGTGATTCCTTCTCAACAGGCATGAACTCCCTGCACTTTTCTTTTGCTCTGTGAACTATTAGAAAACCAAGAGCAGAGATAAGAATGAAAAATAAGAGAGTGCCCAGCATGATTTTGAAATATTTTATCAAACAATTTTGCCTAAACAGTACCTGCACAGAAAGATAGTGGCTCTATGCACAGTTTATATGTTCCTTAAACAGACATACAGATAATGCAGCATTTGTGTATCATAATGCTCAGAGTGCTGTGGAAATAATGTTTCACTACTCTATCTATACAGATTGCTAAAGGGATATTATCATCACTAAATCTGTCTTTTTCCAAAGATTAATTAAAAAAACAATCCTTTTCTTCTTGATATGTTTTTTTTCTTGTGACTCCAGGGTTTTCCCTACCTTTGTGGTACATACAGTAGCAGTGAAAAATTCAAGCAAGTTAAAATTCAGTGCAATACAGATCCAAAAAGTGATTTTTCACGTAGCTGGTGAGCCTGTTAAAATTGCAGACATATTACCGATCTTAAGGTATTCATTGGATGTTTTGAATTACCTTGTAAAATCTTAGTGTTAGATGCAGGCACCTCAAAGGTGCCAAATACCCCAAATCATCTTAAACTCTGCCTTTCAAATGGTATGTTTAGCTTCACTTGTTACACTTGCATCATTACCTTTAAAGCATGCTAAAACAAATAAGCATTTCCTTATGGACTCATTTGCAGAGAGTGAAAGGAAATGGAATACTGAGTCAAAAACTGCCAGATACAGTCCAGATTTAACTGACAAGACAATTTCATTGCTGTAACCTTGGAGATTAAATACACCTTAATTAACAATCCCCATGTTTGCACAGGATATTTTCCATGCAAATATTTCTCCTTATTATTGGTCCAAATTATGATGGTAAATACCATTTGTACTACCATTTTGTTTTATTTAAGGATCATACTGTTGCAGCACGTCTTCTTGTCATCTAAGATGCAGTGGCTCACATGGCAAAGCAATGTTATAGTTCCTCATCTGGATTATGGTATATGTGTCTAATGCACTCCCATTGTTAATGGACATTAAATACATGTCACCCGACTATAGCCAGTCCTCTTGAACTGGGCGTAAAGTGCCCTTTATCTTCTCAGAACCACCTAAGTATTTCTAGGGATCTTGTTCTGAGGTGCTTCACCTGTTGCCAGGGTAGACATGGCCTGAGGCACTCACTATGACCTGGAAGAGAGTAGAAGCCTGACTCTGCTGGAACAGCTGATGAAAAGTCTAATGACACAGGCAAAATGAATATTCAGTGTTTAATTGCATTCTTGGGTATTGAAGTAATAATTCTGACAATGGCAAATAAAATGTGTTGTTTATGAACAGCTCTGTTTCCAATTCATTTTGCATGCAAAATTATAGCTTCTCCCTTCATTGGCTCCTTTTCTTTTTTCTTTTTTTTTTTCAGGTTTACCCTTGATGATTCTCTAGTTATTCTCCTATTTTGGTTTATGGTGTTTTTTTTCTACATTTCTTGACCATTGACCATTCACATGTACCTCACAACTCAATTTTAATTAAAACTTCTTTTCACTCCTGAGGTTGGTGACTTCTTTAAATGCCCTTTTCTTCACTACTCAGAATTTTCCCAGCTCTCCGGAGTCTACCTTTAGTTTGAACAGTGATCTTCAGCTCATACAACTCTATTGTCTTGCCTGTAAGAACTGTTCATTTATTCATAAGGTGCCATCAGTAGAGATGGAGCAAAAAAGGACAACCTGAAAGTCATCCTGAAACAGCAGTAACAGATAACAAGTTGGGACAGCCTATTATTTTATTACCTAGAGCCATATGTCACAGAGTAACAAAGAAATCACAACAATATACTGAAGTGCTGTTGTCTATAGAGGCAGAGAGTGATCTGCTGAATAGTAAATCTTGAATAATAAGAATTAGCCCTCTGAATATTTAATCCCAAGAGCTGATAGAAAACACAGAGCAAAAAAACCCCTGTGCAAATTAGAAAGATTTTATAATTTTGTATCTGTATATATTCTGCTAGGCTAGCCACAGTCAAGAGCTTTTTAATCTTCTCCCTGATGGTTACTTTGAAAATTTATGAAATAAGCTTTAGGCTACAGTTAGAAGGGGAAAAAGTGTTTGTGTATAAGGAGCTAGGGGACAGGCTGGTGGAAGAAATAAGCTGCCAGATTAGGCTACAATTAACTGTGTTAGTGTTAGCGTACCTGCATATTGCAGACAACCAGGATATCACACACTGATCAACAGTAATACTGGAAAATGCAGTCTAGGCTTCTACTGGCTCCTGAGTGAATAGGAGTATAAATGTATAAAGTGGAAAGATAATTTTATTCATGGTCTAATAAATCTGCCTAATATCCTTTCCCTTGCTATGTCTTTTCTACACCCACACCAAGACGTGTGCACACATACACATCATGTAGCCTGATTGTGCTTGAAACTAATTCCTTCTAGATCAGCTTCCCTGCTGTATCAAAGCTACAAGTACAGTTTTAACCATTTATACATCTCAGATGAACTAACAGAGCCTGTTCTTTTGCTCAGTAGGAAGTCTTCAGAAAAGGTCTGAAAGCATCTTAACAGTTTATGGGAAGTTTATTTTTTCCCTTGTCAGAGTAATAATTTTATGGGACATATAGGCAGGTTCTTAGTGGGAGATATAGCCAGAGACTGCCTACCTCTGGCTCAGTCCTGGTGCCCAGCACTTGAGGCATCTGTTATCCTTGAAAGCCCAGCAGCAGTTCCTGCAGCAGGCTAGCTCATGCTGCTTGTAAAACAAAAGGAGTTTCTCTAAGCAAGCTTATCTGCATTAACAGCACTTGATTCTAGAACGCTGCAGTGCCCTAACAATTCAAAGTAAAAGAATAACAGTGGCTGAGCAGAACAAACTTCCAACTGTGAAGCAATTATAGTGCTGTTGAATGGCTGATTGCCTGTGTGTGGTCCCTTTAGTTCCCTGATGTGGTGGTGTTCTTATAGTTTTGCAATTGGGTAAAATAGATTGGAATGAGTGCTGTCATACAGAACTGCCAGCTGTTCCACTGTTAATAAAGACACTATTTAGCTATTAATACATCCCATTATTCTCTGCTGTGCTTATTCAAACAAACTATCTTTGTTTGTCGAGAGGGTGTGACTGCACCTGTTCTGGATTCAGGAACCCATGGTCTGTAAGAGACCTTTTGATACTCTTCAGTAACAAAGCTAACTTTCAGCCAGAGGTCCATACAAAGATTAGACAGAATGGACTTGTTTTTCCAAAAGATTTAGCAGACAATATTCTAAAAATACAGAGGCTTTGGAGTCGGCCTCCTACTGCTTGTGCTTATGCCTTTATTTATTAAATCAGCTAGCTCACATTTAGTAAGGGGACCCTTTATCAGCACTAAAGTTTTAATTTTTAGTACTTTGTAGGAACAAAAAAAATGTGTAAAGATGAGGAGAAATTGAGTGGATTGTTTAAGTCACCCTTTGAATTTGATTTTACTGGACAATCAAGTCTTGATTTCTTGCATTTTAAGAGAACAGAAGAAAAAGTCCAAGTCTTTTTCTGGTATAGTGCTATTACAGCCAGCTGATTTTCATTAAAAGAGATTAATTTTCAGGCCATTTTCCATTTATATGGACTCCCTAGAAAATATGCCTTGTTGTACTGGTACAAGAAAACTGATGCTAACCTTGGCTTTAAACAAAAATCCATACTAGAATAGCCTTAAAATGTAATTTCACAAATTGGCAGTGAAATATGGCTGGTACGTTTTTAATAAGCCTAGATGCTAGAAGGAGATGAAGATCACAGTTGACTTGTGATCCCAGGTCCTTGATTTGGCTCCACTAGTAACTCGCAATATGAACTTGGAGAAGGCCTTTCTTTTTTCACCATAGAAAAATGTTGCTGTTATCATCAAGTTCAAATGCAGGAAAAGTTCACCATAGCTGCCAGTGGTGGTTACCTAGGTAATCGATACCAAGCACATTTCTCTAGTCTCCTTCCACATTGATTTAAGCTCATAAATAATCTGAAAATCCCTTGCCTTCTTTACATAGTAAACTTGGAAGGGAGTGAGAAACTGTCTTCCTAAAATAATCCTATTTCAGAAGCTATATTGTAACATATTAAAGCAAATGGCTCTGTTAATTTTAACTATTGAGTATTGAAGTGTAATATAATAACCTCAGTCTAAATATCAGTCCAGACCTTGACTGTGATAAAGGTTGTGAAAGAATTGCTTCTTGGCCTATGTAATAGCTTCAAACTTGGGTGGAAAAAAAAACACTGCTAAAAGTCAGTACTGATTACTTTAGAGGAAACTGATTAAGGATTTTTTAAAATAATCTGGCTTGATTAGATAACATACAGGTACTGATATACTTTTCATTGATTGTACATTTTGTTTAAGTCTAGGGCCAAGTTTCAAATACAAACTTAGATATATTAGTTCTCTGAGAAACCCAAATATGACTACCTTACAGGTAAGCAGATAATCAAAGAGAATGCTGGGATACTAGCATTCTTGGCATGCAAAGAAAAAGAAAATGGTTTCAAATCCCCTTTAAGTAGAGTTTAAAACTGTAAGATTTTTAGGTTTCAGGTTCCCAGAAAGAAGGAAACTTTATTTTTTCTTTCCTCAAGTAAGCTATTTGGAAGTTTTCACACAGTCATTACATATTGTTTTAAGACAGTGCTAAAAGCTAAATAGAAAAAAATAGTAAGAATTTAGCTACAATGCTTACTTATTGAATGTCAGCAAAAAAGAATCTAGGAACTCTGAGACCCATAGCTCTGTCAAGAACTTGATTTTTTCTCTACACTTACCCACTGCCTAGCCACCCAAGCTATTAATATTAACACAATTAAGAAGCTATTCCTTTAAGTCATTCCCTATCCTGGTTTTATTTCCTACTGCAAAGTTTGGAGGTTCCATGTTTTCAAGATCGTTGACAAGGCTTGGAAAGGACAGGCACAGCTCTGACTAACCTTGTGCTTGGTGCTCATGAACTAGGCTGTGGCTGAAGGTCCTGACCATGCTACAAACTTTCTGAATAAGCTTGAGAAAAACATCTCAACTCTGGAGCAAGACAAAACTATTTATTACTTTTAAGACCTTCCATATGTCTTCTCTGTTTAGATATGAAGCTCTTCTGAACAGATGCTGTTCCTTACTTTGGTCCTATATAATGATGAGTATAATGGGTAGCTATTTATGTTTGTGCAGCTTAGTGCTAGTATGGATAAATAGATAGTAAATGGTGAAATGTCCTTCATGCCAAACACTGGTGGTATTTTGGTTTGGTTTGGTTTTTTTCCAGAACAAAAATAGTGAGGATTATTCAAAAATTATCTGCCTTGGTAGATAATTGTCTGGCTCAACTTTCATATAAGCTCTATGGTAAAATTTAAAAAAAAAAAATGTAAATGCAGTATTTTGTAGGCCACACAAAAGAAAAAGAAAGAAGGAAAAGGGTGGTAAAATAAAACTCATAAATATAAATAAATAAATATAAATATAAAATATATAGCATGAGTTTACTTTTCCTGCTGAAGAAAGAGAGCACTTGAATTTGTTACTCCAGTGCAATTTGTTTTAATATTCCACTATTTACAAATATAATGTATCACCTCGCTTGTTGGGGCTTGCATTATTGATGTGCTTTTTTGTTAAACTAGGTCAGTGAAATATTTAAACAAAAACATTTTGTCATACAAATAAATAGAGAATAAAATGAAAGGAATCTGTGCTGATGATGATGACTTGTGAAGGCTACATCAAACACATTTATTCTTAGTTGCAGTTTGCACTTATGTGTGAGTCTCACAGTATAAAATAACTCTGGGCTCAATTCTTCTCTTACTGATCAGTTTTACTTCAATGTAGATGCTTTGGCTTCTTGGAGTTATTCCTAATGCATAGCAGTGTGAGCAGGAGGTGATCAGGCCATGAATGTTTTTCCCATATCTGTAACTTGACAAAAGATAACAGCTGAAGAATATTATCATCTCTAAAGGACTGAAGCAAATATTTGTAAATGTTAATATTTTGAGAGAAGATGAGATTTTACTTTTCTTAGCATTTGTTTGTAACATTGACAAAAAATAACAAACTCCACAGTGAATCATAAAATGACATTTATAAAATATGACTTTCAGAATGATTTTTTAATGGAATTGGCACTGACATGATGGGTAAGCCATCCATTATAAAACATTTGGGATTAATCTTTTAAAAAGATATAAACCTACTCCAGCTGATTTTGTTGCAAAACTTAGATTGCCTTGAAAGTGAGTAGGAATGATCAGGAACTCAATGTTTTGCTGTTAATGCTAGCCTGTCTACAAAATTTCCACAGAAGCCCATTTTATTTCTGCATGTGCAGTTTGCTACATTGCACAGTACCAGGCTTTGGTGAAGTCTCTTCATGCTGCATTGGTTGGAGCTTAGTGACTGACTCCAAAATAACAAAACAGGACAAAGCACAATACAATGAAGCTGAATTCCAGCAATAAAACCAATTCTACTATATAACCATGGGTAAAATACAATCTTATTTGTGATTAACTGAGCCTTTTCAATTGACACAGGATGGTCTTTTGTGGAATGTGAGAAAAGGAGAATATGAAGATGCCCTCTGGGTTTTTTAGTGACACGATGTTGAACATTTTAATGGCAGAACCTCTACATTAACTGCAAGAATTTCAAACCACACATTGACATGGGAGGTGAGATAGAGAGAGCATACAAACAGCCTACATTCCTATATAATCACGTGCTCTGTTTCTTCTGACTTTAATTCAGGAATGCATCCACGCTTTTTAATCTCTCTTGTTGCACCTGCTCCTTCAGTCATATCTGGAGCTGACTGAACTACTCATCACAAGCAATTTGTCAGATCTGCTGAGAGGGGTTTTACAGAAGAGTTCAGTGACTCAGAAGAAAGAGACCAATTTCTAAAAGTGATCCAAGCATTTACAAACCTAGTTCAGGACCTCATGTCTCTGAGCTTTAAGTGCTTATGTCTTATTTAGAAAGAGGATTTATATTTTTACTCCATCTTATTTCTTGCTTCATGATAGCACTTGAGTGCAAAGCTTAGTTTTTATTGAGTTGTCTACTTTTCATAATTTATTGAAAATCCATGCCTTTACCACCTATAAAATTAGAGAGGATGTTATGCACTGTTCTCATGTGGTATACCTTTGAGACTCTCACTTGCTACTAAACTAAATGTTTAGTAATCCCATTTCTGTGGTATGGTTTTTTAAATCCTTTTAAATGGATCAAATTCCAACAGAAATTACTAGGTTTTGCATTTCCCAGGTAGAGGATTGGGAGAATTTGTCAGAAAGAGAAAAACACTAAGAAAATCTTTTACTGTACTCTTTTCATGTCTTTCTGTTGGCTGGTTTCCTGGAATCTAGTTTTATAATACCTGGGCTCCTAACAGGCCAAGAGAGAGAGGAAGATATAAGCCTGATTTATTAGCTGTCTAGCAGACTTTACTTTCAATTTTCCCTTGTCACATTTCCAATGAGTAATTGGCCATCCTAAATACACGGTGGCCAGGTAGGCACTTTCAGCATCTGTACACTTGCTTGTCAGGAAAACTAGAAGCTTGTAGCTAAATTTTCTTCCTTAAGCAATTATATCAGATGTACTCAATCAAAAATTTCTACCTAAGGTCTCATGCATAATATCAGCGATAGTAATAACAATAACAATAATAATGATTTTTAAAAGAAAAATGTAGACCAAAATATAACCCAAACATTCTAGATCCATCTGATTTCACAAATCTCTGTGTTATGCTGGTTCTATCATTTGTGTAATTAGAGCTGCTTTAACTATTTTTCGCTTTCTATCAATAAACAAGCACTTTTCCTTCTTTCTTACTACCACCTTGTCAACAAAATCCTTTGCAGTTCTATAGCCCCCAGAATTTCAATCTCCCCACAGGTGTTTAAGTAAAAAAAAAACCAACAAATAACACAATCAAAGGTTAAATAGTGTATTTATTTTGAGATTTTGACCCTTTAGGTTTTCCCATCTGCTTTTTTCATTCTCTTCCTGTTCTACTTCTCCCCTGAGAACTTCTTCCTCTCCTTCACATTCTGACGTTTCCTGCCCTTTTTATTACATTTTATTTCATTTTTTAACACTGTTTTCATTTCTGTTCTTCACAAGTTCATTCTGCACTCATTTTATGTCATTACTCCCACTAGTACAGGATACAGCTGCACACTTCAGTCAGCTTCTCTTCCCTAATTCCTTCAGAGCTGTTTTCCTTCCTTCCTTCTTTTCTTCCTTCCTTCCTTCCTTCTGCCTCCTTCTACATGTCTTCACATCTTCTCTCCCACTACTCTTCTTCTTACCGTTCCTCTTTCTTCCAACATAATCATAGAATCATAGAATCAGCAGATGGATTATTTAATTGTAATCTTCGCTTCCTGCTTCTTGTGAATACACATCTTCCTCAAATACTCACTCAGTAGACAGTGAAAGAATGATAAAAGTGCATGGAAGCAGCATGCTAATATATATATATACACATATATATAAAATATGTATATATACACAATGACAGCGCAATGCTTTGCAAGATGTATTTAATCTGTACATTTTCTATCATCCGTGCAAAACAATTGAACTTTCTCTGGACAGCTGCCTGTTGTGGTAATTAAATTACATAGGAAGCCCTGCGGAAAGAGACTTGGGGGTGCTGGTGGATGAGAAGCTCAACATGAGCCGCCAGGGGGCACTTGCAACCCAGAAGGCCGACTGTATACTAGGCTGCATCAAGAGAGGAGTGGCCAGCAGGTTGAGGGAGGGAGGTGATTCTCCCCCTCTACTCTGCACTCATGAGACCTCACCTGGAATATTGCATCCATACCTTATGGTAGCCTTCCAGCATCTGAAGGGGGTCTACAAGAAAGCTGGCGAGGGACTTTTTAGGAGGTCAGACAGTGATAGAACCAGGGGAAATGGGTGTAAACTAGAGGAAGGTAGATTCAAGTTGGATATTAGGAAGATGTTCTTCACTATGAGGGTGGCTAGACAGTGGAACAGGTTGCCCAGAGAGGTTGTGGAAGCCTCATCCCTGGAAGCTTTTAAGACAAGGCTTGATGGGGCCCTGGGCAACGTGATCTAGTGGATGGTGTCCCTGCCAGGCAGGGGGGTTGGAGCTAGATGATCCTTGAGGTCCCTTCCAACTCTGACAATTCTATGATTTTATGAACATAGAAAAGAATAGCACATGCCCTCATCAGACTTCATTAGTTATATAGCTGTTGCAGCACTTTCCAGAATAGACTTTAGTCAAAGAAATGTAATGCTGAAGAATCAAAATTATTTGATTTGTTCAACACTTGCATGCTTCTGCCAAGCCAAGGAGTTTCTTTATTTTGTGCTATACTGCTACCAAATTGCTTCCGCTTGTATCTTATTCTTCTGAGGAAACAGCTTTTAAATATGTTTGGCAAGGGAACTTCTTTAACAAAGTCATTAAGATAAGAGACATTTGAAGAGGTAGAAGTTGTTCAGATGATACACAAAATCTCTCACGTACGTGCATGATGATTTTTCTGTTTTCTACTCTCTCCTTCCTTTCCCTCTGCTCTTTTTTTGGGGGGAGGGAGGAAGAGGTGTATGTGAAGATGTGGAGGGAGATGTTCTTTCAGCTAAATGTAATACAATGCAACAAACCAACACATTGCCACAAGTAATGTATGTCTCTGACAGTGTGCAATTCAGTTCCACTCATGGGGTTATAAAATACTGAAAATGGAAACGTA
This sequence comes from Galbula dea, assembly GCA_013399015.1. NCBI lineage: Eukaryota > Metazoa > Chordata > Aves > Piciformes > Galbulidae > Galbula > Galbula dea. Next base: position 106,055 of record VWZX01007619.1, read on the forward strand.
GCCTAAGGAGAAGTTTTGCATTCTAAGCTCTAAAGTAATCTCAGAGACAGCGGATATTAAAAAGACAGCATACTACTTCTTCTTCTAGAAAAGACAAGCAAAGGCAGGAGGCATGAAGTCACTGGGCAGCCTATCTAGCAGAAATAGGTAGGTTAAAAAGCTGAACATAATGCTCAAAGGCAGAAAGAGCAATGCTGCTGCCATTATCTTACAGATTTCTTTGTGTTGCGATACAGGCTAGCAGCATTTATTACAGCTGTGTTTAGAGCTGTTATAAAAATGAGAAGGGAAAAAAATAGAGGGCTGAAAAGACCTTTTTTTCTTTTTAGTCTGCAAGGAGTTGAAAAAGCAGACCAGAGATCTAGGGAAAAATGTACTTTTCTTTGCCTTGTTCTGGTCCTGAGTAATACACATTTACATAACCTGAACAAACAGTTCTCCAAATCCACTTTGTAAAGAAGGGGCCATAGCTCTGTGTTAAGTTTCTAGTTAAAATAAATGGTCATTACCAAGCTGGGCAGAAAACTGTTATGTAACTATCAGCTTTCTAGATTTTGGCTTGCTGAATAGGACTGTATTGTAAAATATTTATAGGTTATACTTTTCTTTCACTTGTCTTATTAAAGACAATAGTCACTTTAAAAGTAAAACTAACAATGAAAACAATCTTGTAGTTCAGATTTACTTGGCGGATTACCCATATTGGCTGTCTTGCTGACAGAATAACTCCTAACAGTGAAATATTTATATTGAATGTAATATAAAAGCAAATATACAATATCTATTAAAGATTTAGCATGCACGCTTACAGCTTACAGCAGTATATGAGATACAACTAAATTACTCTGTACCCAGAACAGGTACTTTCTCAGATGTACAATCATTTTTAGTATGTGTTGTCTTTTCCAATGGCTACCTCTGTAAGACTGATTTTTCTCATGTCAACACCATACATATTGAACCCACCATCTGTAAAACAGCAATCTGAAAGGTACTTCCTCCAGCTATGCTAATGAAAAGAATGCTACCACATTCATCTGTAGCATAAATCTGTTGTAGCTAGCAGGAGCATAACTGACTTGATAGTTGAATGTGAGTACAAGCATGCAAACAGTGGGAACAAGCCAATCTGAAAAAATATGGCATAGTGTAGAGGTTCAAAACTCCTTAAGACATCAGCCTCTTTAAAATGTCTGCCAAGAATCTGGTTATAGAACATAAGTTACAGCTTACTGAGTTCATAACAGACTGATTTCATTTTGCCTCACACTCCAAAACCTTCTAACTCTTTGCTGCTCTGTTCCTGCAACTTGTGTTAGTTCAGCACTCAGGCACTGAAGAAGGCTGCCTGATTCAGCTTTCAGCTGTATTTGCTTTCAGCAGACCTGGGGCTTAGATCTTTATGACATTTCCTGACATAACAGGAACCCACTGAGAGGTGTATTCAGGCTCACCCTTGATAGCTGTAATAACAGGTGACCACAATGACGGGTATGAAGGCTTGAAGCAGCTTAGTAATGAGGCATGAAGAGGGTTGTGTCCATAATTTTAAACAAACAAGCACTATTGTGTGATACTGATACACAATTATAATCAGCTTATTCAGGGATTGGTAGCATTCATCACGTTGCTGGTATTGTAAATTTGTACTATCATAGATAGGAGTCACACAGCTTGGGGCCTTATACCTTCACTTATTGTTTTCCCTGTGTTATGATAAATTTTCAGCAACACTTGATTAAAACTGCCAATTTGTTGGGTATAAAGAAAATCTCTCGACAATACCAGGACTAATTACGTTGTCCTTGCTAAAGGGGTAGTTGAATAATTGCATGTGATTATTGCACAGCTATGGTGCTTTTCATGTCAGTGGCAATGCAATGAAGATTGATTCCCTTTAATTAATCATTCAAAAATAACCCCTTGTATCATTCCTTGAATAGGAGCAAACGTTCCTACATCTTTCTTCGAAAAGGCTTCTGGATGCAATTGGTTCCCTGATGAGATAACATTGCAGGGCATGTGTGTGTGTCCTAGGTATGAAGGCCTGCTTTCTAATTATTTGGAGAGAGTAAGGAGATCCTACTCCCTTTATTCTTTCTTCTTGTTCTTGAACATGTTTTATAATTTTGACAGGCAAAAGCACATGAACATAACATAAAAACATTACATTTACTAACTGAACTCCAGACCATTCATTAGAGTGTTACCTACACTGAACTTATTTATATTTATCTACTACTTCCCTGTCCTTTTTAATCAAATGGTCTGTGCCATCATGCAGTATTACATGGTAGTATTCATTATTACAAGAAAATTTTGCCTTAATAAAATGATTAGAAGTCGGTGGGTTACATCCTGCTGTAGCTCCTGGTCATTGTCCTGGTTTGGGCTAAAATGTCCTGATTTAGGTTAGAACAGAATTAATTCTGTTCAGTGATTTTATTTTCTAAAAAGTATTCCATCCCATATACATCATATTCAGTATCAGTTCCCCATCACTTTGCCAGAGCTACCTGAACTTCCCCTTTAAGACCTGAAATTCCTGAATCCCAAGCTCAGGCATCTCGGGAAAGGACCCTGCCCCCAGGGGGAAACGGAAATTGGAGGTTTTTGGGACCCTGGGTGGGGGCCTGGGATTTAGTCTGTGCTGGGACTTAACTGGTACTGCGTACTGCGGAGTGGGACACGTGAAGCTGATAGCGGGACTGAGAGCTGGGAGCTGGCAACGGGACGTTTGCAACTTCGTTATTATAAAAACGGGGAGTTGGGTTCGGTGTTGGGGTCCTGTATGTATGTATATATATGTTTCACTTAACATTGCTATTATTATTAAAGTAGTTCTAGTTTTACTTTCCAATCCAGAAGCCTCTCTGCCCTTATTGTTCCCTATCTTTTCCGGTTGGAGGGGGTGGAAAGGGGGTAATAAGGAACGTATGCCGTGGGTCGGTAATCGTGCCCAACTTCCACCCACAACAGTCATTAACCAACAGTTTTTGTTTCTTTTCTATACGGCTATTTTCTAAAGCTTATAACATCTGTTTAGAAGGAAATTCATTCTTCATTTAATTTACTTCCTAGGTGGATATTGAAGTCTCAGATAAACTAACAGGATAGTATCTTTTAAATGGATCAGGCATTTATGATATCTGATATCTCAGAATATTTTTTTCCCAATAATAGTTTTATAGGTCTCATTTTGTTATTGCAAATTTATTTCAGAGTCTGTAACACTTAAAACAACACACATAAAGTGCAGAGGTAACAAATGCAGATTCAGGAGCATAATTCATGTCTGTTTCTGACTAATATTTTACATAATCTGAATAAATATTATTCTTAAATAATGAAAGTTATTCTTATTTGCTTATAAAATTTGGGAATCTTATGATTTAAAACTGGGATAAGAAAGACTGATAGCAAAATGACACACAGTCGTACATATTCATGAATTTCAATTGTTTTAACACATCTTGGAATTCAAGATTTGGAAAATATGATTTCACGCTTTCACCACATTATAATATTGGAGTGTCTATTTGCATCTAAATCAGTGCATAGGTTGTTTTCATGGTTCTTCTAATCAAAGGTTTGTGTTTATGCATAATTAAAAGACACTACAACAGCTGGGCTGCTATATAACTACAAGACGTGCATATAAGTTTTTACACATCTAGGATATAAAACACAAATCATTGTTAGTTTTATTTTGTATTACTATCTACATGTATTGGATACTATTCAGCTCTTTCTCTGCAAGTGTACTTAATGACAACGGCTCCCGCATGTCAGAGGGTAAGGGGGTGTGAAGGAAAGCGGATTATGGGTTTGCAAAGTTGCAGCTACTTCATTTATTGGGAGCTGCTGGGATGAGGATACAAGTCCAAGACAAATATCTTTCAGATTCTGAAAGATACTGCTTATGGAGGAATACAGTAAAGTGGGATTTAAAATTGACTCATTGCCAAATACAATCTACATACAAGTAGAGCCATGGACAAGTCTCTAAACTGCAATTCAAAGCAAAATCGACATCCTGGGGGAAGTCCAGTGGATGTATTAAGTCAAGAATACACATCTGCCCCTCTGTGCACATTCCTGTCTTAATCACTGCCAGGTAGGGGTTAGTCTGGCCAAGAGAGATTTTCAATGTAATGAAATAAAATGTAGAGGAGCTTGGAAACTTAGAAGAAACACCCATTCCTTGACTTCTGTTTAGGATCCCACAAGTCCAGCTCAGCCTCTGTCCACACCATACCACGAAAACACCATCCAGAAAGAATTCCTTTCTAAGCTAAGATTCTATGTCTTTAAAAATAGTAAGGAGAAAAATTTAGCCGTACCAGAAAGTGTTACATTTGTTGTCAGAAACAAGTGCTTAGACATTATCCATGTCATGTCAGAAAGAAAAATAATATTTTACCACTGTACTTTCTGGTTTACCAAACCATCTCTCTAGGGAATGTCTTTAGTAGAAGGAAGTGCACAAAAGAGAGGTTAGCAGTGAATGTAGATATTATTAATTACTCTGAGGATAAAGAAGCTAAATCATCTATTTCATTCTTGCAAAAGCCAGTTTCTCTGTATGCTGATTGTATATTCATTCTTTAATCTTTATATATTTAAAGTTTTTTTTAAAAAATACTTACAATTTTCTTTTGTAAATTATTGAACATTTGCAGCAGATATAGACAATCAAAGATGGAAATCTCCTAACACTGTATATTGAAATGATAACAGGAAATAAAGTTTATATGTAAGTACTTGATATCTCACCTGAATGCAAGAGCACATTTCGTACTAGACGTTATATTGCCTGTAAACTCTTTTTTAGAGTAGAAACTCAGCATGACTAACACATTGTGACAATTAATATTAAATTGTCTCATTTTATGAACCAAAACTACATAATTTCAATTGAATTTCCTGGGAAATACTACCTATGAACACTATAATTGTTGACTAGGTCAAAATAAAAAGCTTTTCTTTTTTTCAGCTTGTGCACAAAGAACTGTTAGGTACATGATCCCATTTTTTGTTCCCGCCTGCCAAATGGATGCTTAAGGTAAAATGAAAGAACAAGCAGTTCCATTTAATTAGAAAAAGAATGAACCTCCCTACAGCTGCTGTGTTTCTTTCAGCAGCATGTTATCAAGCCTAACAAGGCAATAGAATCAATATAGTGATCTCAGATCATATGTATATAAGAGATAATTCAGATTTCTCTGCAAATTTTTGTTTGTGTACAAAAATTCAAACTGTATTTGCCTTGTTCCTGACTACCAAGATTGCTAGTGCTGTTTTAATACTAAAGGTCCAGGTTTGTGACAAAATATTTGCAGAAGTGTGATCCAAAGTATTTTTGCAAAAAATGCCTCCGCTGTTGTAACAAGAAAAACAGCAGATAAAGCTATGAAAGAAGGGTTTTCCCTGTTTTGCATGTTGTTTACATTCTGAAGATATATTCCCATTATATTATTGCTATCTTAATTACTTATCTTAATTCAGAATGCGAATGCTTCATGGTCCCTGTTATGGTTGTTCTCATCACTAGCATGAGCAAGATAGAAATGCTATTTTCCATATTGTACAGCTGGGATTGTGTTTCTCAAAAAGGTAAGTAACTTGCTTTAGGCCACCTGGTAAAGCAGCTGCAGTTCACAGAATCACAGAATGTTAGGAGCTGGAAGGGACCTAGAAAGATCATCTAGTCCAATCCTCCTGCCACAGCAGGATTCCCTAGACCAGGTCACACAGAAGTGTGTCCAAACAGGTTTCAAATATCTCCAGAGAAGGAGACTCTACAACCTCTCTGGGCAGTCTGTTCCAATGCTCCAGCACCTGAACCGGGAAAATATTTCTACATGTCCTCACATGGAGCCTCCTATGTTTCAGCTTACAGCCATTGCCCCTTCTCTTGTCACTGGGCTTCACTAAGAAGAGCCTGACCCCACCCTCCTGACACTCTTCACATATTTAAAAGCACAGATGAGGTCCCCCCTTCGTCTACTCCTCTCCAAGCTAAAGAGACCCAGCTCCCTCAGTCTTTCCCCATGAGGAAAATGTTCCAGCCGCTTCATCATCTTTGTGGCTCTGCACTGGACTCCTTCAAGCAGGTCCCTATCCTTCAGCTGAGGGGCCCAGAACTGGCCCAGATGCAGCCTCACCAGGGTAGAGTAAAGGGGGAGAAGAACCTCTCTTGACCTACTAGCGACACCCCTTCTAATACACCCCAGAATCCCATTGGCCCTCTTGGCCACAAGCGCACACTGCTGGCTCATGGTCATCCTTCCATCTACCAGGATCCCCAGGTCCCTTTCCCCTTCACTGCTCTCCAAGAGGTCAGTCCCCAACCTATTCTGATCTTCCAGTTTCTAATATTCTGTGACCCATGGGATTAGTCTTTCTCAGGTGCAAAACTTGACATTTGGCCTTATTGAATTTCATTCAATTTCTCCCTGCCCAACTCTCCAGCCTGTCTAAGTCATGCTGAATGGCAGCACAACCCTCCGGTGTGTCAGCCACTCCACCCAGTTTAGTGTCATCAGCAAACTTGCTGACAGTGAAAAGACCCTTTTCTTTCTCTTCCTGGTCCCACAGATTTTGAGGGTTTTGACCTGTCAGCCACTCAATATCCACAGAAGGGACAGCCAGTGCCTGTAGCCATGGTATTCTGTGCCACTTGGACAGGAAAATCTCATGGGCATAGGCAATGGGCATGAATCATGTATTTACTTTATCCTTCAATGATATTTTAACAAACTGTGTACCCCTTTACCATACAACTGTTATTCTGTAGCATGTGCTACTGGGGCTCTGAGTGTGCTGAGCTTTTCCAGCAGAGGTTAGACATCTCTTCCTTTCATCTCCAGGTCATGATGCAGTATAACATGAGCCAAAAATTTACTTTTGCAGACTGGGATGCTTACGTGGTCACTCATTTGCATTTGACATTTAAGATTTCAGGGCAAATGAGATAATATGTAGTGAATTAACACATAAAACACAGATTTAATTAATAACCTCTTTTTACTAAGATGTCTTGATTTTTGCTAGATGCATTGGAGTGGAAGACAAAGAGGTTTAAAACTTGGCCACGCTTTCTCTGATTAACCTTGTATCTGCTTACATTAAGAGAACGAGAGAAAATAGAATTTTTCTACATTCATTATTAAAGGAAAATTGGCAGTTATTGCTAAAATCTATTTTGAAGTCAATTAGATCAACATTTTCACTTGGAAAGAGCAGCATATATGTCTGATAATGACATAAAATGTCTGTCTTTTGACCTTATATTTACAACATTGCTCCAAGTTCTGAATATGATATACAATCAGCTTTTGATACTAGACATGGAATGACTCCCAAGCAGCATCTGATTCTGACATTGCTATAGCAGTGTGTCTCTGCTGATTTTAGTGAAATTATTCCTTGTTTACACTGACAAATGAGGTCAGAATCAAGACAGTAGCCCAAGTGAAAAATGTAACGGATGAAATGAGGACTCTCTGTGGCTATGAGGTGTCTTATAGACCAACCATTTTATTAAGAACAGAAATACACGCATATTTAGTGCTTGAAGGTACATCTGTTACACTGGTGTAATTATCTGTCTGTGTTGTGGGAACATTGTACCTGTTTCATTTGTTTGGAACTGAATCACTGAATGCACAACTCTTATCCTTATTTTCCATCATAAATAGCAAAGGAAATTCTGCCTGATCTTACATGTCATTTGAAACCAACAGGCAGCTTTTCTTGGCTGTATGGTATCCCTGCATCACTCAAATGACTGGTAAGATAAAATTCATTTTGCAGATGGTGGTATTTCTATTTCTAATTTCAAATATTTTGGTTTGCACTAATTAAAGGTAAGCAAGAAGTATTGAGAGCGAATTTACTCAATAAATATAACTTTGTAGAAGTAATCAAGCTGGCTGCAAACCTGACTCAAATTACAGAATAATGAAGCAATGAGCTAAGATTGTAATAGTAACTGGTTATTCAGTAAAAACTCATATGGCGTTTTTATTATTGGACAACAAAAATTTGGCTGCTGCAATAAAACTTTTAAATAGAACTTGGTGAAAGCAATGTAGTGTCACATGCAAAAGCATGATAAAAGACCATCCAGCCATTTCATGATGAATCCACTAGAATTACTTTAACGACAAAATGAATGATCTTCAAGAAATTGCTACACGTGTGAGATATTTCTACAATAAATCCTTTCAATACCATCTGTCTCAGGAATAGGATTGAAGACATTCCTATGTTTTCCAGGCAGAGTATCTGGAGTCAGTTTCTATAACCGATTTGGGAATCATCAAATCAAATGTTTGTAACTACATCCCAAATGTGGTGTCTAAGGCAACACAGATGTAGAACTGCAAACCTAGTTTTGCAAATATAGTTTATTTCTTCTAGTAAGTTATCTGTCATCAAGCTTCAGCTCAGGAAATCAGAGGTACAAGAGACGGCATACAGCAGAATGTTGTTCAAAATGCCCAAGATTACATCAGCAAGAGCAAACACACCTGTGAGAGGAAAAACAGCCTGTTCAGAGATTTTAGCTCAGACATGATTGCAGTAATCCCAAATTAGCTCTGCACTGTGTCTGCTGCTATGTCCTGTCTCTTGTTATGGGTTATCTCACATGCAATGTCATAGTGATGACACTGGTACTGCCAGTGTAGTAGCTCTTAGTATTGTTTTTCCATTCTTTCCATTAGGTCTTATTAAAATATTTACAATAGGTATTAATGGTGCAAAGCTGGCTTTGTCAAGAAGGATTTAGTCACAACATCACAAGTCTGCATATGATGCTGTACCTAACAAGTGATTTTCACCACATGATTTCTCATATTACTGTGCTAAGAAAAATGTGCCATTTATGGAAGAGCGTTACTTCCTTGTTGAAAAAGAAAAGAATCAGAGACTTGATAAAATTCAAATTCTATGAGCAGATGTAAAATTTTATAAAAAGAGATGAACAATAAAAACCCTGTAGCAGCTGTAGCACAGTTTTTTTAAGATGACTACTAAAAGAAAATAAGCTGAACACGGCAAATCTTATTTGGGAGCAATAAAGGCTAGATGTATATTCAACAGAGCATTGTTTTCCAGAGTTTAAAAGGAAAACATGTGACAGTAAGTCTTCTTTAGATAGCCTGTCATCTAACTTTAAAGTCTTAAAATATAGATAAAGATTAAGAAATATTACTTTATGCTGCGTGGTTAAAATTACACCATTTCTGGCAAAGGATATAATCATGAAATTCCCTATTTAATTACCATCTGCATTTACCCAACAATTTAAAATCAGAATCTAGCACTACATATTGATTTCCTATTGATAGATATCATCTATTCTCTAATAAAGTGACAGTTTTTTAAAAATTCACCAATAGAAACCCGTATAATATGACAAATTTTATTTACCACCAGAGAGAATTTGCATTTAATCTCTCAGCTTGTTATGAAACCACTGCAAATTATTTAGCTTCACATTTATATTTCAGAATAATTTCATAATATTTTGAGATCATGCTTGTATCATTCCTAGGTTTTGTTTAACTAGACTATTTTGTTTAACTAGACTATTGACCCTGAACATGTGAAATAATATGTCAAAAATTCATGGTTTATGGGTTTAGTAAAGATACAAAACAAAGTGTTTATTGCAAGCTAAAATCACAGCAAGATGTAAGTAAAACCTAATCATAATATGTAAGTGACTCTTAATGTTTTAACAGGTATTTATAGCTGAAATCTTGTTGTGTAATGCATGGCAGAACCTTTTCATGATATATCACAACTCCAAAACAAAGTCCACAATACTTTCAAATACCTTGATTGTTCATTAGCCATATGTGGGAGACATTTTCAGATGAAAAAATGGGCCTTCTCTAGTAGAAGTCTGAAGATAATATTCCTAGAAAACATGGGAAACATTAATTATATAATTTTTTCAAAATTAATTTATTTTGGTTTGAAGAGGAAAATTGGTTTCACCCCAAGTTTATTAGTAGGTTAAACTTTCATTAAAAACACAGTCCACTTCACTGGAATGCTTCAAACTCCTGTACAAATCCTTCCAAACCACTAAAATATTAAAACAGTAAATCAACTAAGGCACGAACTATGTGGCTAGCATAGTGACAATGTGGCCTGAAAAACTTTAAGGTATATATTGAGATACAGAGGAAACAGGGTTTTTCTTCCCCAGTCACCAGTATTCAATATACATCAAGTGTTCTGAGTATATTAAATTTTGTAAAACCAGATCTTATTTCTAGTCAAAAATATTTAATTTTCCAACAGCTAAGGGAATATTTGCATATGCTGAAATCTTATGAATTTGCTTAAGATACATTTAGACAAATGTCCTTTTATACAACAGGCAGCACTTCAGCGGTAAATTGCCAACTTTAAATTCAGCTCTGTTATGATCAGAGTTAATCTCAGTGTCTATGCATTGACAGAGAATATGGTCTTGCTTCTAATTGTTACCACAAGCTATTTTCACACTAGTGTAACTCACTTTCCAGTGGAGTTGCCTCTTGCTTTTATCAGTAAAAGCAGAGGCTTGCCCGAAGAGGCTAAAGCGAAGCAGCAGCCCAGGGCATGCTGTTACCGCAGCCCAGCTCCACCCCCCACCTCGGGATTCGGCAGCTCTGAGCTCTGACTCATTGCGGGCGGGCCCAGTGCTACAGGCGACTACGCACTCATTACATAAAAGCTATCGCCTGGAGGGCCAGCGACTCGGAGCGCGGCGAACAGGAGCAGGCAAACAGGAACAAGGGACAAAGGACGAGGGACAAAGCAGTTTGCAAGGCAGTTCACGCAGGCAGGGCAAGCAGGAGGGGCACAGCCACCGTATCAGCTTTCTATGGGTTTTGTGGGGCTTTTTTGGTTGGTTTGGTTTTGGTTTTGTTTTTGTTTAACCCCCCTACACAACTTAACTTAACCCAGCAATGGTTTCCAAATGAGTGAAAGCCATTGCTGCTACTACCAGGAGCGTGCTGCTGCAGACAGAACCCCCCAAGGAAGACGCAGCTGTTCAGGTCAGTGGCTGCATAGAGTGTCTAAGCATGGCAGTGGTACCGGAAGACTCTGTGAAGAACACCTGCCTATGATGCGAGCAGGTGAATGACTTGCTTTGCTTGGTGGCAGAGCTTAAGAAAGAGATTGAGAGGCTTAGGAGTATTAAGGAAAGTAAGAGGGAAATAAACTGGTGGAGTCATGCCCTCGTGACCTCAGAAGAAGTCCAGCACCACACAGTGAAGCCTTGCTTCTCTTATCATCAGGAAGACCAACTAAATCAAGTAATTGAGGGGGAATGGAGACGGGTCCCTGCTCGGAAAGGTAAAAAAGTTCCCCCTCCACCCCCTTCACCTTCCCAGGTGCCCTTGAAGAACAGATATGAGGTCCTGTATCCAGAAAGCCAGGCAGAGGATAGTCACGAGGAAGATCGTTTGGAAAAACTCCCAGGTTTATCCCATCTGCTAAACGGATTAAAACCTCAGGTACAAAAAAAACCAGGAGGGCGCTAGTAGTTGGAGATGCTTTACTGAGGCACCCATTTGTTGCCCAGACAACGTTTCTAGAGAGGTTTGTAGTCTGCCAGGGGCTCGCATTTGTGATATAATGAAAAGATTGCCACATCTGGTTAAACGGGAAGATTATTATCCACTTCTAATCTTCCAAATAGGATCAAGTGAGGCTACTACGAGGAGATTCCACAACATCAAAAGGGACTTCATATCCCTTGGAAAGATGTTGAAAGGATTGGGAGCTCAGATAATATTCTCCTCTCTCCTTCCTGTAGAAGGCTGGGATCCAAGGAGAAGAAGTCAAATCACCAAGATGAATGAGTGGCTGAGTGGCTGGTGCTATGCCCAGGGCTTTGGGTTCCATGATCTCGGATGTAGCTTTGATAGGCCAGGCGTAATGACAAGGGATGGGTTGCATCTGACCAGGTAGGGTAAAAATATTCTGGGGAGCAAGCTGGCTGGACTCATCAGCAGGGCTTTAAACTAGATGTGTCGGGGGGAGGGGATATGATTCTGCATAACTGTGACAATGTGAATGCTGATACTTCAGGATGTAGGTGGGTAACGCCTGTGGATTGCAGTGGAATTGGTGTGGGAACCTCCCAGAAGGTGATAAGGCTGAAAGCCCAGCTAAAGTGCCTTTATACAAATGCTCGCAGCATGGGTAACAAGCAGGATGAGCTGGAGGCCCTGGTCCAATTGGATAGCTTTGACCTAATTGCTATCACGGACGCATGGTGGGATGATTTGCAAGACTGGAGTGCAGTATTGGAGGGCTACAGGCTATTCAGAA
>VWZX01007629.1:0-10900 GCA_013399015.1 Galbula dea
GCTGAAGCATAGGAGGTTCCATGTGAATAAAAGAAAATTTTTTTCCCTTTGAGGGTGCCATAGCACTGGAACAGACTGCCCAGAGAGGTTGTGGAGTCTCCTTCTATGGAGATTTTCAAAACCTGTCTGGACACGCTTCTGTGTGACCTGGTCTAGGGAATCCTGCTGTGGCAGGGGGGTTGGACTAGATGATCTTTTGTGGTCCCTTCCAACTTTTAACATTCTGTGATTCTGTGAAGTCTGAGTCAGTAGGACTCAGGACTGAGAAGTTGTGAAGATAGAAAAGAACAAAATGAGGCAGTAGATTTTGGGGACATGGGATATTCTGGAGAAATCAAGTGAATAGAATAAAGACACATTTATGAGCTTGATCCTTCCTGTTCTGTATTCACCATTGACCTGGTAGTAATTTAATCAGTTTCCCTCTGCATTACAGAGGATGTGATACTAAGAGAAAACTAGATTAGAGTGGACACTGAAGGGTTTTTTTCTTTTCCTTGTGATTAATTTTTGACAATTGTTTAGTAGTGAAAGTAATATGGGATTTTTTATCAATAAGACTATCCTGAGTATTAATATACTTCCTCCAGTTCACTTAACTTCATCCGTCTGCCTTGTTGCTCAACAAATTGTGAATTCATGTTTTGCTTTACGACTACAGCTGTTGAAATAAATCCTGTTTCAGTAACTTTACATGGCTGGTATAAATACAGTGAATGCTTTCTGGTGGTGTGATTAAACCCAAAATCTTAGTAAATGAACATGTATCAAGATCAATTTGCATTATAATGTTAAAGGAAATTCTACTGGATTCTCGTAGTACTGATCAGCCTGATAACTAAATGACCAAAAGGGTGTAATTTGTACCCTGTCCTGTTAAATTTTCTCATCTAGATTTTGTTTAAAAAACTTTTCTTAGTAGCATTAGTATATTGCTTATTAACTTCTGTTCTTGTGTGCTTTTTGTCTGGGTGTTTTGTTTGTTTGTTTGTTTTGGTGGGGTTTCCTTTGTTTATTTGGTTTAGTTTTGTTTTTACTTTTCTGCCGTTTCCTGTATCAGTTGTTCCTTATGAGATCACGGTCTACACCAGTGATATCTTCGGAGCTGGCACAGATGCAGATGTCTTCATCGTTCTCTATGGAAGTGATGGGATCTGCACTCAGCAGAAATCCCTGTGCCTCAACAAGAGGGAGCAAAGGATGTATTTTGAAAGAAACTCTGTGAACCAGTTCATTGTGGAGGTAAGACCAAACATGCTCACTCTTATCTTAGGTTGCCATAAGGGGGTTAATAGAAAACGGAGTTTTCCTCTCTTGCGGAAAGCTATTCAGGTGTTTTACTTGAAGAATGTGTGTTCAAAAGTCTGTTCTGTAACAGACTTTCTGTTCTGTTCTGAACTGGATCAAATTTGAGATCTCACCAGCAGTGCTGTGTCCAGCTCTGGAGTCCACAGCACAAGAAAAACATGTACCTGTGTAGTAGACCCAAAGGAGACCACAAAAATGACCTGAGGGCTGAAATACCTTTTCTATGAGGAAAGGCAGACAGAGTTGGTGTTCTTCATTCTGGAGAAGAGTAAGCTTGAGGGACACCTTATTGTGGCTTTCTAGTACTTAAAGAGGGCTTAAAGAGTACTTAAAGAAAGATGGAGACAGATTAAATAGAAGGAAGAAATTTCCTACAATGAGAGTGGTGAAACACTGGCTCAGGTTGCCCAGGGAGGTGGTAGATGCCCCATCCCTGGAAGCATTCCAAGTCAGGATTGGATGGGGCCCTAAGCAAATCGATCTGGCTGAAGATGTCCCTGCTAATTGCAGGACAGTTGGGCTAGATGTGGCTGATAGCTGGTCTGTAGGCCTCATGGAGACAAAGGACTTCGACCTTGACAAGATCTCACTGTATCCTTGAGAATGTTGAAGCAGTAACGTTAAAGGAGGACATGAACAATGAAGCAAGGATCTAAGATGCAGCTGTGGGGCAAAAGCTAGGCATACTGCCATGAATCGTGTGACCAATAGTAGCTGGACACTAAACTGACCTTAGCCAATTAATAAATGACACAATGACTTATAGTTATCTCCCGAAGGCATAAAGAATGCTTGCTAACAATAGAAGGGAAGCTAAGCTGCAGCCATCTTGCCTACACCTTGCTATATAGCTTTTGCTTATTAGTCTATTGTAATTAGTTATTAGCCTTCTGTATAATAAAACTGACCACCACTGCATGAATACAACGTGTGTGTGTGTGATGACCGTCTCAACTGTAAAAGCTAGATGGCCCTTAAAGGTCCTTTCCAATCCAAGCTACTCTATGATTTTATGATTCTGTGATACTAAATCTTTTCCTACTGACCTACAGTTAATAGCAACTCAAAGGTATTAACATGCAGTGTCCTTGTGTCCCAATGCCATGTTAAGCCTTGTAAAGGCTGGTACAATTTTATCATGGAGCTGAGATAAATGGATATGGAGGCTTGTCCTTCCAGGTAAAGTTGAGAGTCACTTTGGAAGGTCTTTGTATCTTCCATTTCCTATTCCATACTCTTTAAACAAGAGGGTATCATGCAGGTTGGGTCCAATATGTGTACCTTTCTGTATCACTCTCATTTGCTTCTGTATTTGCTTTCTCTTGCAGTTTGCACTACTTTGAAAGGCAACAGGAACCAAATGCTTGCAGTATTTCTCAAACTACTTGCCTCGTGTTTGAGGTCCCTTTGCATCATTTCATGTTCCTATTTCAGCAGATCATGTTGAAGTGTCTGATCCATGGTGCTCACTACTTACGTAGCACTTCATTTGGGGTGGATGGTCTGTTCTTTTATTTTAACTCTATGGGAACCTAAGCACCATGGTCTCTTTCCCCATATCCTCAGACAAAGACACCACTATTTTACTGCAGGTTACTATGATTTTTGAATATCCATGGCTAACTTTTTGTAAGATCTTACCAAGTATTTTTCATACAACTGTATGCAAATAGTAAACCAGTGGACAACAATGAGTGAGCTCCTTTACATCTGCAGTATTCAGTAATTCCTATTCATAACATGTTCTTACTGCTGAGAATTCATTAGACCCCAAAATATAGGCAGTTCTGCCCTGGCTTATCCTTTTGGTATGGCTTCATGGACTTATCCCTCCCTGGCTGCAACACCCACACTGATTTCATAGAGGACCTTACAAATTCTCTGTGTTTTGAGTTTCCTTTGGTTTTGTTATTGAAGGAAAATCTTAAACTAAACTTCTTAACAAGGTAAAATGCTTTCAGTTCACACTGTTATATGGCATGAATCATAAAACTAATTCCCAGTGTGATTCCTCAAAAGAAAAAAGTAAAAAACTCCCTTACTTTAGTGGAGATTCTACATAGTTTTTCATAATAGAGGTTGCATTAATCCATGTGTATATATCTGAAACTGTTATTGTTATTTCTTTGTTGCTTAAGATTTATTTTACATTTGGTAGAATCTGAAACACCAGTACTTTTTTTAGACAAAGTGAGTGTAAATGCAGTTTGTTCTCAAGATTTATAATATCATATTGACCTGTACCCAAACTTCATTTTCTTTTCACAAGTTCCTCTTGTTGAAGAAGATGGGCATGAAGTAAAATATATTATTCTTTCACCTACTTGTGTAGAGCCACAACTTAGAGCTCAACAGACCTTAAAACCAGTTTGGGAATTTCAGGAAACACAAACTGAGAATTGCCCATTTGTTTTAGCATTTTTAACTGCCTCTACCATTTCATATTTTGCAAAAGGGGCAAGAAAAGATTAGAGACTGGTCTCAGCTATCTTCCCAAGTGATGGCTTGTTGGAGATGCCTACAGCAGGGTAAAGAGCACTTCTTTAACAGTCAAGTGTCAGTTTAAAGCTATATATTGTTTAAAAGCCTCATGGAAAGATGTGTATTTGGACAGGATGAAAGAGGGGAAAAAATCTTCTGACAGTGGACACTTGAGTGCATGCATGAGTTTGGATTACTTAACTATTTTTCAATGATGTTTATGCTGTCTGAAGGCATGGTAGGGCGGATGAAGTCAAATTCAGTTTGGTTGGAGTGCAAACTCCTTGAGTAGTGCAGTTAATCTTAGTGAGTTGAGGAGTCTTCTGAAATTACTGATGTCTTTGGTCCAGCGTGGGGCAATTCTGTCAGCTGGGAAGAGAAGATGGGAAGCAGTTTCCACTGGAGCAAATTGAGATGTTAAGTTTTTTCATGCTTCCAAGGCAAAAGGACTGAAAGTCCCTATGGACAGAGAGAGAACTCAGTGTGTTTCTCCTATGTGCAAAGGAGGTTTACAGCCAGCCTTGGTTTTTAAAATGTCAATAATACAAAAGCTCCTCTTGTAGTAAACAAAAACTATTATTTAAGAGCAAATATATTTTTTTTATGTTGAAGCCTTTGGAAGGAATGTGACTTAGAAGTAATGAACTAGTAAAAAATTACTCAAGTAATAAGATAAGACATAAAAAAAACCCCAGTAGCCACTTCATAAGATAGTGATCCTGTTGACTTGCTCAGAATGACATTGGGATTCTATGGTGGAACGGAAGAGAGATAATGTAAAATGCCAGGCTGTTGATGTTGGACTTGACCTCAAAGCTATTCTTTCGGAGTTGTAAGAGTGCAGTTAAGTTTTTAAAAAGGAAAGGAATGTAAAAAGAAATGTAGCAGCATTCAGTTTCTAAAAAACTACTGTGGAACAAAACCTACCTCATACAATGAGTAATCTGTGCAGAGAGAAAGTCTGTCCATTTTTTTAACAGACTTTCAGAAAAATCCTTTTGGCTAAAATGCAAATTAGGGTATAATTGGTATCAACACTAATATTTGCTCCCCTGGAAATTCATACAGGCTGGAAAAATAGGAAAGACTAAAGAAGCAGTGTCTCAAAACCCACCTGTTGTTCCTGCTGTAATCTTTCTCTTTTTTTCATTTTTTTTTCTTTATCTTTTTTTCCCGTAGCTGGAGGATGTTGGTGATATTATTGAAAAGATTCGCATAGGACACAAGGGTGGAGGACTGAACTCTGGATGGCATTTGGACCGTGTGGCAATTCGGAGACTGCTGCCTAATGGAAAGGTAGGCTGTGAATCCCAGGACTCTGCAATACATCTCCATTAACAGACGTTTTGATTCCCAAAGCACATCTGTACATGAAGCATGGTTAACTGTGAAAAATAACTTCCTAAAGAACAATGCACACTAATGAACTCGTTTCAGCTTGGAGATCCAGGGACAACAAACATAGGATCATAGGATTGTCAGAGTTGGAAGGGACCTCAAAGATCATCTAGTTCCAACCCCCCTGCCTGGCAGGGACACCATCCACTACGTGTATTAACATTTTCTGTTTCTCAAATGTTGATTATAATCACAGAATCACAGAATCGCTAGAGTTGGAAGGGACCCATTAGGATCATCTAGTCCAACTCATGTTTAGGCACAGGACAACTCCATAGTCACACCATGTGCCTAAGTGCCTTGTCCAAATACTTCTTAAATTCCGTGAGAGTAGGGGCCATGACAGCCTCCCTGGGCAGCCTGTTCCAATGCTCCACCACCCTCTGGATAAAGAAGTTCCNTATTAAACCTATCATCTACCAAAACTCCCAGATCCCTCTCCACAGTACTACTCTCCAGCCTCACATTCCCCAATTGGTAAGTTGTTTTTGAGTTGGCCTTACCCAAGTGCAGAATCCGGCACTTGTCCTTGTTAAATTTCATATGGTTTATGGCAGCCCAGTCCTCTAATCTATTCAGATCCCTCTGAAGTGCCTCTCTGCCCTCAGTAGAGTCAACAGCACTTCCCAATTTAGCGTCATCCGCAAATTTACTTATTATACTTTCCAGTCCTACGTCCATGTCATTTATAAAGATATTAAAGATTGGGCTGGCCCCAAGAGGGATCCCTGTGGGACCCCACCCGTCACTTGTCACCACCCTGACATAGTTCCATTCACCAAAACCCTCTGAGCCTGACCCCTAAGCCAGTTATTCACCCACCTCTTGATTCTCCCATCTAGTTGAATATTTGACAATTTATCCATTAGGATAAATAAGATGCTGTAATCATTGCTTTTTAAAAAATGTTTTTCTTATTATACCTTTTGACTAGAATAATTTCTCCTGGCAGTGGATGGGAGCAAAGCAGTGATGCTGCACCTTAATCTTTTGGAGGTCTTTGCTACTATTTATCTGCTGTCTGAAGGAGTGATCTGCCTTCTGTATTTTGAGGCAACATTATCATGACTTGCTTGGTGGACTGAAAGAGGAGATTCCTCCATTGTACCAATTGCTATGCAAATATCAGCTTAAAGCTCTAAAGAGCTAAGCAGTTGTCCCTGTGCTGCACTACACCACTGTTGCTGGACATTTCAGAGCACCCAAGGCTAATTTAGATAATGGTGGGTTTGGTTGACATGAGAGGCCAAGCTTTGCATTTTCATCTGTAGATTTGTTTTGAACAATCACAGGGAAGGGAGTAGGAAGTGGATGTATGACCTTAAAATAAAAAATATTGTTGCCAAACAAGGAAGAGAAATAATTTGATCAGTCCCTTAATTCAGGAAAAATAAATGCAAGGAGTCAGTACAGTTAAGGTAAGCAAAATGCCTTCAGTGCAAGTCCCTGAATCACTCACACAAAAAACCTCAAGCTAGGTCCTGAAATATTTGTTTGTTTATGTCAAAGAATTGAGGCAATACAGCAAAATTGGTCATCCTGATCTTGTTCTCATAGGAAACAGTTCCTTGGCCCTGCTTTCAGATGCTGGCTGTAAGAGCAGGAATGAAGCTTGCTGAAGGGATGTTCAGAAGAAAATCAGCTTTTCAGGACCAGTTCAGAATTGGAGTAGTAGCTGTGTCTGGGAACACCTGGGATCTCTTCTCTGTCTTGTCCTTTCTCTCCTTATTCCAAAGGAATGTCAGTGTTTGTCTTCACCTCTATACTTAGGTCTCCCTCTCCTGAAGTGACTTCTGGTGTCTAGTGTTGTAAACACAGCTTGCTCGAGGATTGGTTTGGTTTGGAAGGAACTTAACGATCATCTCTTTCCAACCCCTCTGATGTGGGAGGGGACACTATTCACTATACCAGTTTGCCAAAAGCCCCACCTAACTAGGCCTAGAACACTTCCAGGGAGGAGGCATCCACAACTTCTCTGGGTAACCAGTGCCTCACCATCTTCACAGTAAAGAATGTCATCTTTACATATAAGGTTGTGGAAGCCCCAACCCTGGAAGCTTTTAAGACAAGGCTTGATGGGGCTCTGGGCAGCCTGATCTAGTGGACGGTGTTCCTGCCAGGAAGGGGGTTGAAACTAGATGATCTTTAAGGTCCCTTCCAACTCTGGCAATTCTATGATTCTATAATGTAAATCTACCCTCTTACAGTTTAAAGCCACTACCCCTTCTTGTATTACTACATGCCCTTATAAAAAGTCCCTCTTCAGTTTTCTTGTAGCTCCTTTTTAGGTACAAGAAGGCTGATATAAAGTCTCTCTGGAGCCTCCTCCTCTCTAGGCTGAACAACTTCAACTTTCTCAGTCTGTCCTCATAGAAGAGGTGTTCCAGCCTCTGATAATTTCTGTGTCTTCATTTGGACCCACTCCGACAGCATCATGTCTTTCCTGTGCTGAGGACTCCAGAGAGGAACACAGTACTCCAGATAGGGTCTCATCAGAGTGGAGTAAAGGGGGAGAATCACCTGCCGCAACTTGCTAGGCATGCTGCTTTTGATGCAGCTCAGGATACAGTTGTCCTTCTAGGCTGTGAATGCATACTGCTGACTCATCTTGAGTTTCTGATCAACCATAAACCCTAAGTCCTTCTTTTCAGGGCTGCTCTCAATCCACTCATCACCCAGACTGTATTTGTGCTAGGATTGCACCAACCCAGGTGCAGAACATTACATTTGGCCTTGTTGAACTTTATGAGATTCACACAGATCCACCTTTCAAAGAGAACCTCCTTCTTATCTTGCTTCTTCCTTCAAAATTTCCAGGGTAAGTTTTACACTCTTTGCCTTGAGTTAGTTAACAATAAACAATTCAAAGGTCTGCTTTGAACCCTCATCATCATGCTGAAGCTTGTATCCTCCTCTACAAGCTTTGTCAGAAGCCAATACCCTTTGTTTGCTTCTCATGATCACCTTTTTTGCTAATCTGTTATTATCAGACCACCTATCTGTATATTGACTAACCCTTGCTTTCTACAGCTTCATGTGGTTAATGAATATGATGACATTGGTTTTAGAGATATTGTTAGTGGTTCACAGGCTAGGGAAGATGAATAGGAGGATACGCAAAGGTAAGGAAACCAAGGGAAAAGAGATTCCTGGACTGCCTCTTTCTATACCTACCATTAAATAATCACTTTGGGAAGCTCTCAAGAGCTCCATGTTGGCTGCTCTTCCAGTAGCCCAGAAAGGGTCTCAGGGTTGTATGGCTCTGCAGTCACTACAGCAGCACTGAATTATACAATCATATCATATTCTGAGCTGGAAGGGACCCACAAAGATCATATAGCCAAGCTCCTAACCCTCCAAAGGACACCCCAAGAATCATACCATATGCCTGAGTGATGTCCAAGCACTTATTGAATTCTATCAGGCTTGGTCCTGCGATCACCTCTCTGGGAAGGTTGTTCCAGAACCCAAATACCCTCTGAGTGAAAATCCTTTTTCTGATATTTAACCTGAATCTTTCCTGCCTCAACTTCATACCATTACCTCTAGTCCTATTCATGGGTCATCTACCACCACCACCTGCGTCTCCTAGAAGGCTTCCATCAACGCTGTCTCCGCACAATCCTGAACATCCACTGGTCAGATTATGTGACCAATACATCTGTTCTGGAACAAGCAGCAGTCACAAGTATTGAGGCCATGTTACTGAGAACACAGTTGCGATGGGCAGGGCACGTCTCAAGGATGAAGGACCACCGCCTCCCTAAGATCTTGCTTTATGGTGAACTTGCTACCGGCTGCCTCAAGAGAGGAGCTCCAATGAGAAGATACCAGGACTCCCTGAAACAACATCTCAGCCTTGGCCACATTGATCTTCATAGTTGGTCTACTCTGGCCTCCAAGAGGGAGGCCTGGAGACACACCATCTATAACGCTGCAGATGCTTTTGAGAAAGCATGCAGGATCTCCCTTGAGAAGAAAAGACAGCGCAGAAAGAATCATGCCTTGCAGAACACACCATCTAAGGAGTCTTTCTGCTGTGTCTTTTGCAGCTGTACATGCCTATCTTGTATTGGCCTCTTTAGCCACCAACGAACTTGCAACAAACGTGGGTAGAGCCCTTCCCAAATCTTCGTTCGCGAAGCCTAGCCATGATGATCACTATCCACAAGAGTAGAGATTGCTGCCTGTGCCTCTGCAACCCCTCATGAGGATGTTGAAGACAGCAGTGAGGTCTTCCCTCAGCCTCCTCTTTTTCAGGCTGAACAGACCAAGCAACCTCAGCTGTTCTTAGTAAGACTTTCCCTCCAGACCCTTCACCACCTTCATAGCCCTCCTCTGGACTCCTTCAAATAGTTTAATGCCCTTTCTATACTGTGGTGCCCAGAACTGCACACAGTACTCAAGGACTGTAGTGAAGGACAGACAGTGAGAAACCTGAGAAGGTGGAAGAAGAGGGAAAACAATGAACAAGTTAAAAATAGATAAATTTACAATTCTGCAGACCTTTTGATTATGGCATGGGAAAAAAGAAGAAAGCAGAGCACTGCATGATGCTGCTGATCAGTCGCAGGATATTATGACCTGCGACAGGATAGCAGTATGCTGCCAATGCTTCTAAAAAGCTGTGCTAACTGATTAGACTGCTAAGACGTGTCAAGGTGTATCTGTAATGCTGCAGAAGAAAAATGAGGTCAGTAACTTTTCAGATTAAATTGAAAGCACTTGGATAGAAAACTAGGACTGTTGCATGCCAATAAAGCTCTGTCCTGGCACACCAGTTATATCTGATAATTATATTTCATTTTTTACAACCTGGAGAAGGGCAGAGCACTGACTTTTAGCGTACTCTCCTTACGTGTTTCTAGCTTAAGGCCAGACTTCAACTTATGAAACTAATTCAGTTCAGAGCTGCCAGAGGATTTTATAGTGGGTAACATAAACCAGTGCACTTTGTGTCAGTTAAATATTAATGCAATCACTAAAAAGGAAACTCCAATAAAAACTGTGGCAATGACATGGTGATTAACAATAATGATAACAATTAACTCATGGAGTAACTGCATATAATGCCCCATTGTGTGGGCACTCAAGTCACGGAATCACAGAATGTTAGGAGTTGGGAGGGACCTCGAAAGATCACCTAGTCCAAACCCCATGCCACAGCAGGATTCCCTAGACCAGGTCACACAGAGGCACATCCAGAAGGGTCTTGAATTCATGTCCAGAGAAGGAGACTCCACAACATCTCTGGGGAGTCTGTTCCAGTGCTCTGGCACCCTCAATGGGAAAAAAATTTGTCTTGCATTCACATGGAACTTCCTATGCTTCAGCTTATAACCATTGCCTCTTGTCTTGTCACTGGGCTCCACGGAGAAGAGTCACAGAGTCACAGAATCATTACGGTTGGAAAGGACCCTCAAGAAGAGCTTGATGCAATCATCCTGACACCCACCCTTCACATATTTAAAAGCATAGATGAAGTCACCCCTTAGTCTCCTCTACTCCAATCTAAAGAGACCCAGCTCCCTCAGCCTTTCCTCACAAGGAAGATGTTCTAGTCCCTTTGCCCTCTTGGTGACTCTGCTCTGGCCTCTTCCCAGCAGTTCCCTATCCTTCTTCAACTGAGGGGCCCAGAACTGGACACAAGCTTCCAGNGTGGCCCTCCTGGCCACGACAGCACACTGCTGCCTCATGGTCATCCTTCCATCCA
>VWZX01007630.1:897-12603 GCA_013399015.1 Galbula dea
TGATTGTGTTGGATTAAGGGTTGGACTTGATGATCTTGGAGGTCTCTTCCAACCTGGATAATTCTGTGATTCTGTGATTCTGTGACTAGGCATACACTCAGCAGACTAAAGAATAAAACTAAAGGAATTTAACTTCTCCACCATGACTTCTGGGAAATTCCCTAGAAGTTGATAGTAAGAGCAATTAAACTCACGGTGTTTACAATCTTAGAGTAAATAAAACCTGAACACTCTAATGAAACAAAAGGTTGGGCCATTATAAATACCAAATATCAGATTATCAAATGACATACCACTCCATGTGGTACACCCACCCACTTTTTAGACAATAACATATTATGTCATTTTATTTCCACTCCTAAATCTCCCATGATATCCCTTATCTCCTCCCTCTTGAAATCTTTTTTCCTTTCCTTCTGCTTCCTATTGTACGTAACTTTGCATACCACTATGTCAACATACAGGTAATAGACCCAGAGAAGGATTTTAACACCCTCCTGGCTAAGTAAGGTATTGCATACTAGCAACCATAAAACAATTCTGCAATAGCTCCAAAGCCTGAACTGGAAGATTCTAATCCCATTCACCTATCCTGAGAATTTCTGAATTGGAGCTACATTTGATCCAATTCAAATTTTGAATCTGCATTTCAGTAGATTTGCTTTTAATATGCACCAAACGATATTTCTCTTTGAAGTTTGTTTCCTTCTCGGAAAAGCAGTTGTAGTTTTGGTCAGAAATGCAACCCTGATAATATGTATCATCAACTACTATTTAACTGCAGCTCCTTCCAATGAAATAGAAAGCGGTTATGTTTCCAGATTACCACTGAATAATCTGTAAGAGATATCTTGTAGATTGAAAGATTTATTATTGCTTATGTAACCTTGGCAAGAATTAATTCATTAACTGCATTTCCCATAAAGTATATTGTTTGATTTAATCCTTGCCTACAAAGAAGATTTACTTATCCTTTTTCTCTCAACAATGATAATATCATGGTTTGTTCTAATAGCAGTTATCACAAGAGGCCTTAGAGGTTTTAGCATACATTATTTTCTATTTTCCTGATGTATTTGTGTTAAAACATGTATATGGATTTAATTGTTAGCCTTCCTTCAGAATATAACCAGAAACCCCTTAAGTCAATGGTAAATAAATAAATAAGCTTAAATAATTTTAACCCTGTTCTTCACAGCTTTGAAACATGTATAGGCAGCTGTTATGGTGCCAGATGTTTCCACTTGATTACATGGAGAGAGAAAAAAAGTGTCAGAACTGATTACATTTTTCTGTGCATTCTGGATTTACCTTAAAGACTGTGGCAGTAGTCAGTACATTAGAAACTTGGGTTTCCCACAGACAGACTTCAAAATGGTTTTAAGACTGATGAATCTTTATATATGGAACTACATTCCTAATGCTTCCTGAGTTTGTAAGAAACAACCAAATAAACAAACACAATAAAACATAGACAAAAAAGAGAGACACACAAATCCCTCACAACAAAAACTGTATTTGTATTCTTCTAGACTCGGATTTCTCAAATATACACAAATGAATACACACTGGAATATAAACATGAAGAAACATCTCCACAGATCAGAAATAAGGAACACTTAAAAACTCAATCTAACAAACCCACAACCATTAAATGAAGATGAAAAAAGTAATCTGAAAGTAAATTATATAAACCTTGTTTAAGTAAACAAACAGTATAGACACATCAGTGTTCTCAGAGAGGAATAATACTTATGAGACCACTGCAGTGGTTTCAACAATTCTTACATTAAGTCCAAAATTTTGATTTATAAAAATATTTTTATTTTGATTCTCTTGGTCCTAATATTGCACATCTACCATTGACTTGAATAAGTGTCATCTTGCAGTTTGCAAGGATGCTATAATAATAAATCCAAAAGAGGCAGGAGCTATCCATTTTTTAGTTTTTCTGTTTGAAGGCTACTGAAATATTGTCCTTGCAATCTCTGCACAACACAACTCAAGAAGCTGCACAGTTAGAAGACACTGCTTGTCTTAGCTAATGTCCCAGCTGAACATTAAGCTTCTTAGACTTTTATTCAGAACATGCCTGGGAGTGCCTTGCTCATTGGCTTAAAACTTGCCTGAAATTAATCCTAGCTATGATTCTGGAGAGAGGTTTCTGCATCTTGGTTTTCCCAAGGTTCAATGATCTGCAGCTGTCATGTTAGGTTCCAGGCAAAAAGGGACTAAAGAAACCCTTGCTTGCCTTTTTCACTTGGCTCAAAGTTTGGACCAACATTTGTAAGGCAGGAAATTTGAATTTAGTCCGTTGTCTTGCAGGCTGGATTCAAGAACAATTATGTTACTTCTTAAAGAGTTGTCCAGTCTCTTCTCCCTGAACTATTTTATTTTGTGTGTAGTTATTAAATATCATGGGAAATGGTAAGTCATGGTTTTCATGATGACATTCTAGTGCCTAGAGCACTTTCTTGAAAGAAGGGAAAACTGGAGAGATATTCTTGTTCTAATTAATGTTTTGTTATCTCTACTAATGCTCTGTGGCATATGAACAAAAAAGACCAGCTTCAAGAAGTCAGTCTAAACTCTCTCACTCCTAATCCATTCAAATTCAGTATAGCTCAAAATTCAGAAGCAGAATTGTCAGTGTGATTTGCTTACAATCTGGATCAAGAAAGCATATTCCTGGAATAAAGGACTATTTCCTCCTCACCTAGCAAAAGAGTGGACATAGAAGAAGTGGAGGAGGACTCAGATCATGAATTTTTAGTGGACTGAAGCTCCTCCTATCAGAGTGAAGTGCCTATACCCAGAAAGTATAAAGCTCAATGAACACTTGTTTTGGTTCTTTTGGATGCCTTTTGTAAGCATCTTAATCTTCTTAAATGTTCTTTACAGAGTCTAAAAACCAAACACGGAGTTATGGAGTATATTTCTGAGATCAGATTCCTGCTGTGTTCTGTGTTATCATGACTGGATCCCTATTGAATTTAGACCTTTACTTTGATCAAAGGTAATTGAAAATTAAGAGGTAATGTAAAAAAGCTTGAACATAATATTTCAAAAATTTTGTTTTTACATCACTAGTGGGCTACAACTGGGAATGGAAAATATCATTTTAGGAGAATAAAAAGTTTTTGAAGAGGATATGAAAACCAGAGACTTTGGAGGAAGAACGAGAAAGGAAGACATCTTTGGAGAAATGATGTTTCTCTAAAATTTGGATGTAGGAAGGAGTAATTTAAAAAGCAAAGACAAAATTATTTTATTACTTTTAATGTTAATGTGTCAAAGTAGAATCCTTGGCCTTATAAAATCCCAGGAATCAGCACTGTAGCTCTGGTCTTCCTCTTTATTTCACCCTGTATAAGCCATCTTCTATGCTGAAGAAGGCAGAAATAAATCGTAAAGATGAATACTTTAGAAAGCATTCTTCATCTTGAGTTCAGGCCTGCAGATCATCAGAGGTAGTCTGTCATACAAGGTGGAAATTTAAATCAAAGACCCCAGATATTTGCACACAGAAACAACCAACCGAAACAGGCTAAATAAAGTATAAGTAAACATTCAAGGCTTTGCCTAAGATGTGGCTGGTTATAGAAGAAAAGCATTGTAGGAACCCTGAACAAAATGGTGTGTGGATGTTTGTGCAAAAGGCAAAGGCTGAAATAGTGTATATGCATATGATTTGCATGTGAAAACAACACTCAGCATAGCAGGTGCCAGGCTTGTTGAGATAGTACAGAACACTAAGTTAGGGTTGCTAAGATAAGATGGAACATTTTGCTGATTTTGCGGAAGTGTTAACTTCATCACTCATTCTCTGTATGCCCTGTTTGAAAAAACATGACTTTATCATCCCCAACTAATACCTTAATCTCATCCATTTACTTGTATGGATGGTTTCACAGAATCACAGAATGTTAAGAGTTGGAAGGGACCTTGACAGATCATCCAGTCCATCCCCCCTGCCACACCAGGATTCCCTAGACCAGGTCACACAGAACCGTGTCCAGACAGATTTTCAGTACCTCCATGGAAGGATACTCCATAAGCATTATGGGCAGTCTGTTCCAGTGCTCAGGCACCCTCACTGGGAAAAAATTTCTACATGAATTCACATAGAACCCCCTATGCTTCAGCTTATAACCGTTGCCCCTTTTCTTGTCACTGGGCTTCACTAAAAAGAGCCTGACCCCATCCTCCTGACACCCACCCTTCACATACTTAAAAGCATAGATGAGGACACCCCTTAATCTCCTCTTCTCCAAGCTAAAGAGACCCAGCTCCCTCAGCCTTTTCCTCACAAGGAAGAGGTTCCACCCCCATAAGTATCTTGGTAGCTCTGTGCTGGACTTTTTCAAGCAGTTCCCTATCCTTCTTAAGCTGAGGGGCCCAGAACTGGACACAATATTCCAAATGAGGCCTCAGCAGGGTGGAGTAGAGGGGGAGAAGAACCTCTCTCCACCTACTCACCACACCCCTTCTAATGCACC
Organism: Galbula dea; assembly: GCA_013399015.1. NCBI lineage: Eukaryota > Metazoa > Chordata > Aves > Piciformes > Galbulidae > Galbula > Galbula dea. The sequence continues at coordinate 5,397 of VWZX01007630.1, forward strand.
CTAGAATCCCATTGGCTGTGCTGGCCACAAGAGCACACTGCTGGCTCATGGTCATCCTTCCATCTACCAGGACCCCCAGGTCTCTTTCCCCTTCACTGCTCTCCAACAGGTGAGTCCCCAGCCTATACTCACACATGGAGTTGGTCCTTCCCAGGTGTAAGTCTTGACACTTGGCAGTGTTGAATTTCATTCAATTTCTCCCTGCCCAACTCTCCAGCCTGTTTAAGTCTTGCTGAATGGCAGCACAACCCTCTGGTGTGTCAGCCACTTCACCCACTTTAGTGGCATCAGCAAACTTGCTGACAGCACACTCTGTTCCCTCATCCAGGTCATTAATGAATAGATTGAAAAGTACAGGTCCCAGTACTGACCCCTGAGGGACTCCACTAGACACAGGCCTCCAACTAGACTCCATCCCATTGACCACAACTCTTTGACTTCTGTCCTTCAACCAGTTCACAATCCACCTCACTACCCAATCATCCAGACCACACTTCCTCAGTTTAGCCGCTAGGATGCTGTGGGAGATAGTGTCAAATACTTTACTGAAATCAAGATTAACCACATCCACTCCTCTACCAGCATCTATCCACCCATCAAAGGCTACCAGGTTGGTCAAACATGACTTGCCCTTGGTAGACCCGTGCTGACTGCTCCTAATGACCACCCTAGCCTTGATATGCCCAGAGACAGAGTCAAGGATAAAGTGTTCCATCACCTTTCCAGGGATGGAGGTGGGGCTGATCAGTCTCTTGTTACCCAGGTCCCCCTTCTTGCCCTTTTTGAAGACTCGAGTGACATTTGCCTTCCTCCAATCCCCAGGCACCTCTCCTGTTCCCCAGGACTTACCAAAGATGATGGAGAGGGGCCTGACAATGACTTCTGCCAGCTCCCTCAACACCTGCGGGTGCATACCGTCAGGTCCCATGGATTTATGGATGTTCTTATGGTTTAACTGCTCCCTAAGCCAGTCCTCCTCAACTAAGGAAAACTCGTTCAGTATCCTAACATCATGTGGGGGCTTAGAGGTCTGAGTCTCCTGAGGACAGTCTCTAAGAGTATAGACAGAGACAAAGAAGCCATTCAGTAACTCCACCTTCTTTGTATCATCTGTCACCAAGGCACCCACCTCATTCAGCAGAGGGCCTACATTGCCTCTAGTGTTAGTTTTTTGGGCAATGTATTTGAAGAAGCCTTTCCTATTGTCCTTGACCTCCCTTGCAAGGTTTAGTTCCAGAGAGGCCTTAGCTTTCCTAGTTGCGTTCCTACAGCCTCTGACAACAGTCTTGTACTTTTCCCATGTGGCCAACCCCTCCTTCCATGATCTGTAGACTCTCTTCTTCCACTTGAGTTTCCCCAGCAGTTCCTTACTTAAACATGCAGGTCTTCTGGCTCCCTTCCTTGATTTTCTATGTGTTGGGATGCTCTGATCTTGATCTTGAAAGAAGTGGTCCTTGGATGTTAACCAAGGGTCTTTCAATGCCTTCTAATTATTTTTCTTTCCTTGTCACTTTTTCTAAAAGGTTGCGGTGGTTCTTTGTGTTTTGGGGTTTTTTTTAATTTATATTTTCCCCAGTCTTTCAGCATAGGTAACAAGTTATTTCCAAATCAGAAGCTGATTTCCAAATGTCTACAAATGAAGATCTGGTCTTCACATGTGTAGCTTAATATAGTTACAGTATGAGCAGGATACTAGAACTTCTGTTTTTCTCTCTTCTGTCACTGGGAACAGATTTTATATCTATATTTCTTATAAGCCAGCAGAAGACACTTCTGTAAGATTTGTGGTCAAAATGGCATAAGAACAGCAAACAAAAGGAAAAGGGCTTTGCTGATTTAGTTAAGTTGCATAAATTGAACAACTTCTCAAATGTGTCAGAGAACAGAAGTTCAGAAGACCAGTCCAAGGGGTGATGTGTTCCTAATAGAGCTGGGGCTGTCAGACACCTCAGTGTCATATGCAGCTGTAAATGCAGTTGCCCTTAACTTTGAGGTGGTCAGTATGAAGCCATGGTTTCTGGAAGCTCTGGCTCCTCAGGAACTGCCATCTTCCTGGCTACTCCTAGCAACTTTGACAGATGAGTTATACTTCAGCAACATTTATTAAAAGGAGAATGTATCTCTAGAACATTTAGCTTTTAATGGAGTATAAAAAAAAAAAGGACAAAAAAAAGGCAGAATAACTCACTCTCCCAGAATAACTCACTCTCCCTGAGCTGATCTTCAAGCTGATTTAGTCCCAAAGGCATGCGTTGGCATGTTCTGGAAGCCTGTATATTTCTGATGTTTCATTCTAGTATAGGGAAAGTAATTTCAGAAAGGTAATTCCAGACAAGCAGTATCTTGCTGGGAGATTTGTTGCTTTCCTCTCAAACAACCTACTGTCTTTCAATGCTTTAGTTGATACCAAATTAGAGACTGTTTCAGAGAAAGAACAAGGTAAGTGAGCCAGAACAATATTCTGAAGCCCAAATTTTCAAGAATTTATTATTTAAAACCAGACCTTATTACTAACAGACCTCAGTGTTTATTTGGCGAACTACATAAAATGGAAGTTGCACGAGAACACGGCACTGTGGATGTCACCAAGGAAATAAAATATTCCTCTGTTTGTGGTTTTGAACTTTTGTGCAAAGCTGTGCCATAAAGCCACAAGATCAAAATCGGTGTGTTTAAAAGTATAAAATGTTAACAACAATGAGGTAGACTAGCCACAATCTTTTGAAATATTACGGTGCTTTTGGCTGTGCACACTGAAAATGCTCATTACCGTAGTTCAAAAGACATAGAAGAATAAGTTCAGTCTTATTTCACTTTTACAGATTTGGAGCAGCCAGCCAAATGCATTGTGACTAATATAAAGGCATTTTAAAACAGGTTGAGTGGATTTTAATGTTTTGGAATAATAAAGTGTGACATAAAAGCATAACAGAGCTCAGTGCTGGTTTCAGGAAGGTACAGCATCACAACAGTTGTACAGAAATTGCAAATAATGAAAATTGAATTAGAAGGATTGTTGATTTTGGCTTTCCTTTATTTTTCTATGAGGTAGAATAGAGTAATGAAACTACAAAATGAAATTCTGCAGTCTGAGAGCCACCCCCTTTTTTGAGGATCAAAATTTATCATGAAGAATTAAGCATCCAATACATCTGAGGTAAATAAAATATCTTCTGACTTCCACTCTAGTGACACTGAATCACAAAAGTGCCTAAAATATTTAGCTGCACAGCTTTTATATTCAAAATGCCATATGTCTAAAGTATACTTGCAGGTCTCTCCTGCAAGAAGCATGAACAGCTGTGAGCTATTGAGTCTTCCTGGAATCCACAGACAAGTTGGTCCTAGGCCAATATCTGTGCAGGGACTCAGCCCAGATCCTTGCTTCAAATTCTGCTTATGTATTTTATTCAACCACTCTTCATATAAACTGTACATGTTTTCAATGGGAAAATCATCCATGTCTTTGGCAGCCAGAAAATACAACACTGGGAGAGCAAGTTACATTTACATCCTTGCTATTATTTACTTTCATCTACCAATTGGTTTAGATACTTTCATGCAGAGAAGTAGCGTTAACACCAACAATGTGCCTAGGTGGAAGAAAAGCATCCTTTCCTGCTCAGGGGCTAGAGTAATTTCTAGAGCTGTGGCTGGGTTTTTGCAGGTTGAAGTGATCATAGAGAAGAGACATATTTTTCACTGAGCAGTGTTTGAGAGTATTCATTGTACTGTGCTTCGGTTCTGCCTGTGGCAAGGAATTTGTGTGTCATACAGTTTATTAGCTTCAAGCTAATTCTGTCAAAGTTAAGAAAAGTCCAAGGTGTTTCTTTAGGGCCCAGTATATCTCCTTTTGGACTTCAAGGGTTTTTCCCACTGTCCACTGGTGAATTCCCTTTTCATTTTAATCTTTCTCATGACAAAGTTAGATGAGCCAATCATTGCATGCTTTAAAAAGAAAAGTCTACAGAGGTATAGTCAAGATCTTACTAAAAGTGTTTCACTCAAAGACTACTTTCGTAGTTTGAGAAACTTCTATTCACAGAATCACAGAATATCCCAAGTTGGAAAGGACCCACAAGTATCACCGAGTCCAACTCCTACTTAGGCACAGAACAACTCCAAAGTCACACCATGTGTCTAAGAGCATTGTCCAAGTGCTTCTTGAATTCCATGAGAGTTGGTACCATGACTGCCTCCCTGAGGAGCCTGTCCCAATGCTCCACCACTCTCTGAATAAATAACCTCTTCCTAACATCCAAGAAGATGTTAAACTATTAAACCTAGCGTCATATTTTAATGGAAGTCTAAATGCCGAATGTCTGTGTTATGAGACTATCAAACTTTAAATAAAGTATTTCAATGAAGGAAGGGATTCAATATTTGTGTTGTCACTCACATTGCAGGTATAATACAGAAAAGAATATCTATTCTTATCATAACAGCCTGTTCATATTCTTTTTGAAAAAATTACAATTCTATGCCTTACTGAAAAGCCAAATATGCAGTTCTTCAAAAACCTCACATACAAAAGCTTCATTTTGTGGTCTTCTTTTTTTATACATCAACTGCTGCCAATTATTTATAATAACAAGGCCGAAAACTACTTACAGTAGAGTCTATACTACAGAAATGGTGTGATTTGGCAACCCATGACTCCTTCCATAAAGAAAATAGTGCTATATTTTTTTCTTGGTTCAAACACTGATTTCAACAATTCTTTGGTCATGTTTTCCTTCTCTATTTTCACTGAAGATCTTGGGAGCAGGACCCCTCTCAATGTATATTTGAAAATCAGAAGGAAACCCACAACTTGCATGATATGCCTGGATATGTCTTGAACTAATGCTATTACAAAAGCAGAATTAATTTTCTCATACTAAGCCAACTGGTATCGTATTCACTTACTCAGCAGAGGGTTCTGTGGTCCAGAATTCTATTGTTGGGTCTTATCTTAAAACTGAATTTTTTTTTAGGTAAGCCATTGTTGAGTTATGTACTCCAGAAGCTCAGTGTGACCACAGAAGCCAGCAGGAGCCAGCAAGAGAAGGCAAGCTCACAGAAGCTATGCAGAACACAGGCAGCTTAGAAAATCGTGGCTGTGCAGACTTAAAGGTTAGGGTCAGACTGTGTCTGCAGATATATTCAAGTGTTCCCAACAAAATTACTTCTTTAGAAGGCAAAAACATTGTATTAATTTACAAATAATTTCTTTCTGGTAGAATCTGCTCACCATTAATTCAGGATTCATGTGAAGAATCCTGCTACCCTTTGCCACTCTGTGGTGTTTATGGCTTACCATAAACACACATTTCTTCAGAAGCAAAACTCTAAACAGCTCCAGCTACCTAAAAATATCTTTAAAAAGTAGAGAGATAAGTTTATTTCTGGACTTCTATCATTCTTTAAGCAATCTCCATAGTAATTGCAGTATTCTTCCATGACAAATATGATCATTTAACAGAAAAATATGAAAAATATATGAAGCGAAAAACAGACAGGTGACATACTGAATCCGCTCCATTTTATAATAACTAATGTTATTAGTGTAATCCGGGCTTTCACAAGGCATAAATGTTCGGATATGTTTATACAATCGTCACTGGCTTACAGGACAGACATCTTAAAAGCATTCATAGAAGATGAGTCACATTTAGAGTTAAATAGCTTATTACTATATTCATTTGATGCACAAAGTGCTGTACTGTTTTCTTCCTTAACAATCAATAGTCAAATGAAATATAACAAACCAAATCACACAAACCTTCTTCGAAGTGTGAGACATCTGGGAAACATGAGGTTTGGGGATTACATTTAGTTTTTTGGTTTGTTTTTCAAATTTAAACTTCCTTGAAGTACATTTTTTTTTTCTTTCTGTTTTTCTCTGTCTTGAACTCAGTACTAACTCCACTAAAACTTGCAATATTGTTCATAGATATGACTGATACTAATATTAGCAAAATTATTAGAGGTGATTCTAGCCATTTGGAGAATTCTCTCTTTCCTCCTTCAAAACTTTTTTTTCAGTCCTCCTTATAATGAATTCTCCTCACTAAGCACAAAATTAGCTATATCCTAGGGTTTTGTCACCAATTATAGTTCTTGTACACACTATGGTCTTCTGCATCTGTCCACCCTATGAATCCTCCATCAATTTTGCTCCTGCACTAGATCTGACCTCCAGGTCTCTCCTGGTTCACCCAGGGGCTGCAGGTGAACCAGGAGAGAACTTTAGGCATTTAGTACATCTGAGATTAATTTAATTTTATCTCTGTACTTGTGGGTCAGATTGGTCCTCACTGCCCTGTCCCTGAGATAAGCACAGAGCAATGCAGGAGAAGAAAAAAGTTTTCCTTACTGCAGTTTTCCTTACTGCAAAGCTGCATATGAGCATTACCAGCACATTATGGAGATATTATCACAAGACCTATAATAATAATAACGTGACTATCCAGGATTTACTTTTGTGTAATTAAGTTCTTAATCCTTATGACAATAGAGAGAAGCTCAGCAGTTTTACCCACATGCACCAGTAAGACAATGAAATTAATCTCAGATGTACTAAGCTTGTAAAGATTTTCTACAGTTCATCAGCTGAGTTTTGCAGTGCTTAGTATTGGCAGTACTAGGTGCATGTGGAAATTATTTCTTTTTGATGAAACATGTTTTCCTTGGAAATGTTGGTTCATCTAAACCAAAATATTTTGTGGGAAAAGGTCATTTTCAAAAAGCTTCTCAAACACTTTAAAACATTTTGTGTTAACACTTTCAAACTCAAACATTTCATATTCTGAACAAAAACTGCTAGAAACAAACTGCTAAAGACTAGTGAACAGAGTAATATGACGCAATGTCACAGTGACAAGCATTAAGTTAATATGGAGGAACTATGACTGATGAACTGACCAAGTTGTATCATACCAAATCTTTATTTTACAAAGGCACTTCATTAGAAAGACAACATTCCAGGTATTCCTTAAGAACTACAAATTTCAGAAGGGTGAGGGCAGGCAAGAAAAAATGTCTTAGTTTACCCGCTGCTTTATAATGTGTGTAATGCTGATGTGTGTGGGAAAATAAAATGAGCAGGCCCTTGAATTGGGATTATTGCTTCCTCTCCTTCCCCCTGTCTCTTTCTTTGTTTATATAAAGCATGCTTAAAGAAATCACCACCATCATCATGGCTAGGCTTCGCGAACAAAGATTT
>VWZX01007638.1:0-125000 GCA_013399015.1 Galbula dea
CTGCTGCAGGACCCTGGGAACGCCCTAGTCGCGCCTCTTGAGAAATGCCGACCCTACCGGTCCCTTCTGAGCCGACCTCTCTCGTGCTGGAGAAACCCCCGCCCGCCTGAAAAGGAAAAGTTAAGGGAGAGAAAAACGCCCTGGAGTTAGTGCTGGAGCCAGTACCGCTTTCTCGCCACAGCCTGCTTTCTTATGTGGATGTCTGATACCATATCTCTTTCTTGTAGGTGTTTTAGGCTATGGCTAAAACTGTTCATTAGCAGGGAACAACTCTATCATATAATCAGGTATTGCACAACTGGGGTTTTTTTACAAATATTAATGTATTTCTTTGCCAGATTTACCCAGGGGTATCCTATTCTCTGCTCATATATGCGAGACATTCATGCTCTCTACAGTTATGTAAATTTCCAAGTAAAGTGGGAAATGTATTTGAGAGAATAATAAGACGTCAACAAAGAACCAGAATTACACTCAGGCTTGTCCTGGCTTCCACAGTGCAATGAAGGTTCCTCTACCAGCAGCTCTAACCAGGATCGCAGGAAGTGCCACAGCCACTTTGGCTTTGGGATTAGCCAAGGGAAGAGGGAAGAAAGGAAGAGGAGGGAAAAGAAACAGTAACCAGTCAACACAAGTGAGTGTTGCTGATGGGATAGAGGAAAATTTCATTCATTCATCCCCACTACCAAGAGCTCTTCACTGCTGGGCAACAGTGCAAGCATTTTGATGCAGTTTTTACCAAGAAATACCAACTTCAAAGCTCATTTTTTCACCAACATTTTTCTAATTTCTCAATCAGTTTCTGTTCAACAGAATCCAAATATACTAGAATAAGCTTTTTTTAAACTTCATTAATGTGAAATGTGTTGACATTTTAAATTCAATCCTGCTGTCATATTTAAGGAACATATGGAAAACAGTCTGTACAGATTAATCTAAGGAGCATTTTAATGTGGTTTTCCTGAAGTGAGCTGGTTAAATTATAGTTAGATGTGTCCTAATCTGGGAAGTGTTGAAACTGCAGGCAAGTGCCTTCGGACAAATTCACGTCAAATAGCAGAATACAATCATATATTCTGGATCTGGACCAGAAAGAGGAATGTGACACCATGACACAGTGACTAACTAATGTCTCGTATGCTTGTAGTGTTTACACTTATGAAAAAAATAGCAAAATATGTAGTGGTGCCGTCCAGATCATTTGTATATATGGCCCGAAAGTTCTGACAAGGTTTCACAGAAATATTCATCAGAAGAAAGGAAAGAGTTCAAAGAGAGAAGGTAAATGAAGGAACTGAGAGATTTGCAAAGATGACCACCCTAGTTCTAAAGAGAAATCATCCAGGAAAAAAATGACGTGAAGCAACTGTTTCACCTCAGTATTGAGCCTGAAAATTCTAGATTGTTACTAGTGAAAATCATAGCAGTACCTCTTTATTAAGCTTTTAGGAAGATCTACTTTCTGTTCCTGATTAGGAAAGAATGAAAAGATCATCTCCCAAGAATTAATACTGGTGTTCCCATTAATATTAGAACAAACTGGGACAAGAATTTGAAAGTCGCCTTTAAAGTTGTTGAGCCATGCAGGCAATGTGGCTATATTTTCTGTAAAGCCATGGCTCTGTTGCCTGCCTTAATTTAGACTCTCTACAGATTAAATTAAAAAGCTTCCTGTTACTAGGAACACTGTATGCTTTATGCCCATGGATAAGTAAAGCATGCCAACACTGGAAGAATGAGCAAATTAACAGACAGCCTGGAGCAACAAGTAACTCAAACTGTCTTGACAATAAAAAAAACTGTGAAGGGAAGTTAAAGTGCAATTCTTATCTATTGACAAAGCCTGGGAAAGATAATAAATTCATAAATTCTTAAATTCTAGGTGGTGCTTTCAGAAAAACAGATAAGGAGGACACAAGTCCCGGGAATCCCACAGGAGAAGGAAGGTGAGAAGCTACCATATATCCTACATTAAGCTACAAAGAACACCTCACTGTATATTGAGAGCTTATCAGGTTGCTGTGAAAAGGGCACCATAGGAGACCAGAAGCAGCAGAACTGCTCCCCTAAAGTTAATGGACTTGGGGGTCAAGGGCAGAGTATTTTTGTCTGCACAAAGCATCAAGGACATTTAGTTTAATAAGTGGCAAATTTTGATTTTCCCCCCACCAATGCTGGGCCCTGTACTTAGCAAAATTGTGCTCTTCAGTCCCCAGAAAACATGCTTTCCAAGAAAATAAGTGCTATTATTTAGCGTAGCCTGGATAAGTTGTGAGTCAAATAGCCCTGGAAAATGTACTTGTTCTAGATGCAGTTGAAGGCAGAGTGTATGTGTATGAGAAAGAAAGAGAAAATTCTTCAGCTGAAGACTGCATAGCTGTATACAAACAATTATTTCATTGGTCTTTGTTGTTCTTTGATCATGATTTTACTTTTCAGCTGGTGTCATGTTATAAATTGTAGCTGAATTCCATAAGCAAATGGCCATCCTGAAGCAGGATGTGATGGCAAAGTGAAGGCAACTGATCTCTTTTTGGGATGCTAGAAAATCCATTTCAAGTTCTATTATTAGTTTAGTTTATGTCCCTTCACCTTATTTTTAATATATTTAATACCAGCAGCTTTTTAGCTGAAGCTGAGTATTTGCCTAAGTTTTTGGAAGGTTTTTATTTACAAGAGTACATTTACATTGGAAAGTATGTTCTAGGCTAGGTAATGTGGTGGTGTTCCATTTGCTAAACTTACGTGGCCCTCGGTTTAGTTTCTTTGTTTCTGGATAGCTGAGTCTGCTCTGTTTTGCCAGCTATGGTTCATTTTCGGGTTTATGCTGATGGAGTCAGTGGCACCATACAGCAAACCTTTTTAATTTAAGCATAGGGGTTTTGCTATATTTTGATATTTGTTGAGAAACATGAATTACAAATTATTTAATAATAAACATAGACAATAACAATAGAAATAACAACAATGCTGACCTGGCATGTACTCCCAACTGCATCTGGAGCATTCTTTGGTTCTTTCTTGTTCCTTTGCTAATCTAAACTACTCTACTTGTCACCTGGACGCTTTCTAATCATGTCTGTCTCTTTGGTTTGGTGTTGTCAAAAATTTCCTAATACTCTTGGCTTTCAGTCTCTACTTGATACGTTTTCAAATATACTGTTAACTGTCCCTTGCTATAGGAAGGAAATCCTACCTAATCACATTTGCCAAGATGTCTTTAAGACTTCAAAAATCTGCTTTAAAACTTTCCTTCATAAAGAAGCCTGCAAAAAGTAGATCTTTAGGTCACTAAATCAACCAATCACAGTGATACTGCTGATGAACATTGTATTGTCATAATTTTCCTCAAGTCCATGATGTTCCATTGCCTTTTGTTTAGCCCTTAGACTGAAGGGCATTCAATCAGGGATCCCTTTTTTTGTTCTGTGTTTGTGCAGCCACTATCAAAATGAAATCCTGCTCTGTGGCCAACACTCCCAGGTTATATGGTAATAAAAATAAACTAATAATTGTAAGCATAGTCTTGCTGTCAGGCAAAGTGTCAGTTATTACATTACTACTTCTAATTCGTTTATGATGTGATCAATAAAACACAAGACTGTTCTGAAATTTGTTTGATGAAGAGTAGAAAGACATCAGTCATAGCCTGCAACATGTGTCTGTCAAGTCACCAGTTTTTTGCTACTGTTTTGCTCCCTTATAGTTAGAAGTCCAAATCAGTGCCAGATATTCCTAAATAGAGACATCTGTAATGGGCTTCTTGTCCTTTACATGCCTCTTGCTCAGGTTCCATCATCACTCTTCTTCCTGTATTTTTAAATGATTGCATTTCTCATATTAGGCAAATCCTGTCTTTTACCTGGTTGATGTCATTAATCTTCTTTTACACCATGATATATTACTAAGTGACATACTACATTGTGTATGTATTGTTACTCCACTCACACGCTTAGTGAAGACATTGCTGGCATGTGGAATGCAAACTCCAAGTCAACTGTGAAAAAGTTCTTTTTAAAAATCATGGAAAGTATGTGTGCCAGCAGGACAGACTGCCCTTTTTACTGCAGATTAAGACACAAAAGGATGAATTTTAAGAGAACTAGGAACACTTGCCAGGGCTATGCTGATCAAATTGGTTGTGTATGATGCTTTATATTCCAGTCTGAGAAATAACTACAGGAGGAATGTGACCTTTTTGGCTCATTTTCAAATAGTAATTATAAAATTAAAAGCTTATTCATTGCAAAGAGTTAATTCTTTGTCCTTCTTGGTATTAAACTAACAGTTCTAAAAGACCTGGTCTTATTTATTGTTTAGGAAGCATAAAAGTCTCTTGACAGGCTCTAAGTGGAGTGAAACTCCTTTTTGTAATCAACAGAAGAATGCAAAGAAAAATAACAGCCATAATTTTGAGGACTAACTGGTATAAAGCATGAAGGAAATGCTAAAATATTCATTTCAGTTGAATTTTGCTTGTTGTCAGTGAAATATTAGTGGCTCCTGAATTAACTGTGCCATTTCATTCAAAAAATGAGGACAAGCACTCATTTTCTGGCATTCAGATAGCAAAGAATTTCACAAATTTGAATGCTGGTTTTGCAGGGATGCAAACTGACCTCCTAACATTGTCTTGGAGACTGTATTCTAAACAGCTATATCCTCCCAGCATAAATGAAGCATAATGTAGCCATCAATCCTCTTTCCAGTGGTGTCTTACACTGCCTCTGGCCTCTCTGTCATGCTGCATTTTTGCTTAGGATTAAGGTATCCCTGAACTGTTGGGGAACATCTATCTCATACCAGTCCTCTCTTGCAGACTGTAATTTGAGAATGAGTAAGATACTAATTAAGGGATTGTAGCATATAAATAGTTTGTAGAGAAGATCATAATGGGGACAGAAGACTTTTAGTCTTATCATTAATTGTCTCTACTCGATCATGTTTTCATAAACTCTTAGCCCACAACTGGCTCAGTTTTTAAACCATTGCTTATGTTTGGTCTTTGTGAGAGCCAAATACTGCATTAAGAAACTCGATGACAAGTGAGATGGAAAGCTCCTGCTCTGGAGGCTTTTTTTGGTTTGAGCTTGAGAGGAAAATAACTCAGTGCAGTTTAATGATGTTCTGGTGGGTAGAAAGTAAAAATATTTTCATTGCCTTAAGAACAAAAGAGGTGGCCTGATCCAAAATACCCCTTTCAAGTACTGAAATTCCATTTAATTTGTTAAAGCTCTAAATGTGCCTTTGATTACTTTTTCATTATCTATTGACACGGTAAAAACAAACTTATTATGCATTGATTATTTTCACAAATACTTAAGCATATCCTCACATTTTATCATAAAACTACTTTTACGTAGCTGCTGAATGATAAACAATGAACTACAATCCTCACTGTGCAGAACAAATGTTGAATGTTGTACTGTTTGCAGACACGAAGCCGTCTGTGTTATTTGAGATGTTGCAAAATCATGACCCCTTTGGAAGAAAGACAGCACTAAAGCATTCCTTCCATAGCTACTATATTCATAGCAGCAATGTACCAGAGTCAGTCAAACTAAATAAACCATCAGAATTTGGTGATAAGTCATTGGGGTTTCCATAGTCAGATTTTGTCTGAAGTCACAATACTGATAAGTGAGGTGTAATTTTTTCACTAGTGTGAGGCTTCTGATGGGTACTACAGTTCTGTTTCTGTAAAGAGGGACCTTAGAGTGGATAGTGTTGCCCAATTTGACTTTAAAATTCCATTATGGAAATCAGATTTTTTTAATTATTTCCCCACACACACACCAGAATCTGACAAGAGGCAGATTTCTTTTTTTCTTATTTCCTCCCACATACTCTCAGTTAGGAAGCCTACAGATCTCTATAGAGGTGTATGATTCCCAGTTTGTCTTCTGTGTTCGGATCAAACTGGAACGTGTAGCATGTCAGCACAGCAGCATGTCTGATGGCACTATGCACAACAGAGAAGGCCTGTTTCCCATGATAGCATTTTCTGAAGTGGGACACTCAAAAGACAAAACCTTATTCATTTCTGAAATGTAATTTTTAAGGTGTTTTGATAAATATTACTAGAAATTTGCATTTTAAGCTCATAGAAAGCTCTGAAAGAAAAACAATATTCAAAACTGCTCGTGAGAAACCCCTTTTCTTGATTTATCTGAGACTTTCTTAGAATTAACACAAAACTCCTGAGGAGTAGCAGCAAAGTAGAATATAAATAGTTCAAATTAAAAACTCAGTTTTTAATGTTTTTAAGGGAGGAAAGGAAACCTCCCAGATTTTAATTTTCAAACATTTAGTCTGTTGTTACACAGCAAGGAGGGGAAAGTTTTTGTTTACTGTGCTAAGAATCATGGCACTGAAGTCTAAATGAGCTTTTTCCTCTCATTGATACAGTATATAATTCAAGGAACTGACTTTAACTTGTGAAAGATACCACTGATTTTAAGGTGCCACTGAGGACACAGGTACATAAACCAGGGAGCACATTTGCTTTGTCCTAGCATGAATAAGATTGCCTGTCTGTGTGCTCTCCCTTCATTCTGCGTGAGACTTCACTTTTAACAAGGGGCAAGATTTTCTGCTTCCTTGTATATAAACATCTTAATATCAGAGAGATCTGCTCCCCTCAACAGTTTCTCTTCCTATTTGAAGTAACTTACACAACCTTGTGTCTATCTAGCTACTCACATCTAAAGCAGTACCTAGTGATGTACTCATAACTAGTGAAATTAGTATGATATATTTTAGAAAATAGTAAGTTCTATGACAACTGTTGCTAGCTGATGCAGAAGTTACCTTAGTTTGCAGAAGGAAGGAGTATTGGAACAAAGAGGAATTTATACCATCTTCCACTTTGGTAGGTCTGCAAAACAGTCTTTTTTTAGTAAATAGATGCCTCTAAAGACCTATATGTCTAGATTAATTAATTACCTTTCCCCTTTCATTCAAGCTTAGCTAGATGCAATTTTCATATAGACAACAGACTGAAACCATCAATGAAGGCTGCAAGCCACAGAGTTGTAAATTAATGCAACCAAAGATGAGGGAAAATAATCACAATACTTTCACACCAGCCTTCTATTACAGAAGTTTACGGTAACAGTGAATGCAAATTGGACAATAAAACTCAAATGCTGTAGACCCAGACAAAACATGGCCCATAATGGGGCAGTATAGGAATTTCATCTCTACCTAGGGATTAATGCAATAAGCCCACCTGGTATTATATATACAGGCAACTCAGTGTTACAGATTAAGCTTTTTCTTTGAAGACATAAAATAGTCATGATATTGGTTTGGTCTGTGACCCTAAGGATGACTCCACATTACTGCTGGTGAATTTATTTGCTTGTTTGTTTGTTAATAGTTATTCTGCACATCATTCTAGAGAAGTAGAGACTTCACAAGAAGAATTAAACTGTCTTGCTTAATTTTTTACTTCTGTACTGGTGCTATTTCAATTCCACAGTTCTATCATCTTCCCATGCAGCAGCACATTGTAAATTTTAGTTTTCATTGTTTCAGAGGAATGGTTACATTAAAAAATAAATATTCTGCTTCCTGCTAACATTAAGAAAAGTTGTGGAACTTCTCATTAGATTCTATGTAAAATGTAAAGGTTTATTCTTCAGCATGGAGAGAACAGGATATCACCAGAACATCCCTCTCCTGCTCTCACTCAAGGGAAATAGAAACTTTTTTTGTACTTTAGGATAGTCCTATTTTAAGAACTAGTCCATGGAGTAAGAGTTGAACATCATTGCCTTGACTGGAATGCAAAGGATTACTGGAACATGAAAACAAGCACAAGCAAAGAAATAATATTATGGCAGTGGAGCATTTTGGAGTTCACTTTCAACAAAGAACAAATAATCTTGCTGTCCTCACAAAATCTTATTAAAAACTAGCTAGCACACAAGGAAAAATAAACAAAAAATCAGATAAAGGAAAAAACCCCAACATCTAGTTCCTGCTTTACTAGGGCCTGCTCCATGGCCTAGGTGTTGAAAAAGCAAAACTCTCACTGAAGTGAACTTCAAGAAGCAGTTCAGCAGAGCAGCACTGTAGCCTGGTGTCCAATATAACTATCCTTCTACTGAACTCTTCTTGCAAGTTTGGAGTGAACAACAGAAGGCATTGTCTCCTCAAAGAACAGTTTTTCAGGGACTGATTTGCAAGATTTCAAGTAATTTATTATATAGACTTGATTGGACATGAGGTACACCTTTCTGACTGCAAACATTGAGTCTTCTGAAGGACTCTAGTGTTGGCCTAGAAGCAGAAAGAATACTGCTCTTCTGGAAGGGGCTCTGAAGCAGAAAACAAATTAGGAAACGGCATCACTTTAACAACCTACCTATTCATCTTAAAAGAATTGGAAAAACCACTAACTATACCTGCTTCCCGTTTTCATTTCTTGTTGGTAAATTTTTCCATCTATACAATGAGTAAGTTGTTGTTATTCCTGGTGCTGTCAGTCTGGAACCATTGACAGACATCCTTTCTTTGTTTATGTGAAGAATTCAAACTTATATTTTGAAAGAGTTAAATCCATTGACAATGCAGTGAGCCAAGTTATTACTTGTGTTAGTGATCCCAGAAGCAAACTGAACTATCATCATTCTCTTTGGTCAACAACATCTCCCCAATTCACAGTTTTTCTATTATTAAAATATAGTCAAATATTATATATCGTACAGCATAATGAGTACAAGTCGTTGTTGGGGGTTTTTCTAATTTATGAAATACAGATTTATGCCCACCTGAAGATCTCAGTTCCCTGACATAATTTCCCAAAATATATGTAACATTCTTTGGAGAGTAGAAAATAAACTCCTGAAAAGAGTTAAGAAATCCCTCCAGAGCAAACAATGAAGCCTCTTCATTTCAGAGACCATTTATATTCCCAAAGGCAATAGGGATTTGTTGGACCTGGCAGACTTAGTTCCCAAGCCAAATTCCTCTTACAGACAAAACCCTGCTGGCTAAGCCATACTTTCATACTCAACAAGCTCCAGCATAGCTTCTGATCCAAAGCTGGCAGTTTGACACAGGAAGAGAAATGATTTCCCAGGTGAATATGTTGCAAACTATGTCTCCTCTCTAAGCCTCTAGATTTTCCTCACACACTGAGCAAGAGGAGTAACATAGGTCCCTGTGGTATGTTCTCTGTGCAAAGAAACAATGACCTATTCTGAGTTTTCACAGAAGTGAAAGAATGGAGCCACTCAAGAGGTATTCTGTGTTGCTGGTAACTAAAGATACCTTGACAAAATATCAGAATCGCATGTTTCAAAGGATAGTGGTTAACCGAAAATAATTTGCATTGTAATTTCCTTTTGATCCATAGCCTGGGCTGATGCATACCCTGGCTTATAATGCGACTTCTCAGGCTGACAGAAATGTAAAGCCTGAAGTCATTGGAGCACCTTGCCATTGGTTTTTTTTTAGTGAATTTGCTGTGAAAAAAGAAGGCTTATTAGTTCACAACAATCAAAGAAACCAGCACATGAAGCTGTTTGTGTTCCTCAGTTCATTGTTTATTCGCACTCATAGAGATGTTATACTCAGCAGCAGCAATGTACCTCACCAGCTTTTACTAAGGATAGAGTGATACCTCACTGATTTTAAACTAAAAACGGATCCTATGGAATGTTTTCATGACAAACCAGCTGAAATTCAGGCAAAACTGCATTTGCCCTATTAGATATTATTTGTTTCTATAAGAATGCACAGCTTTGAGATAACATTTGAGCAATTTGATTAGAAACTTCCTCACAGAGATCACAAACCAATTCAGCTTCCAAATAAGTGGATGCAAGTAGGATACATGAAGTTTTCAGTTTTCACAAACTGTGCTACCACTGGTTTTTTTCAGACATTAACGTGGAGCCATGATCTACCTTTGACATACAGCTTATCCTTTGATGAATTCCAGCCATCCACACATAAGCTTCCAGCATAGAGTACCTGGACCGCTGCAGTGAGAGGGTCCATGGGTCCATCCCTTTTCTACAATCAGCATTGGTCAGTGTTTTAACAAGTTCCAAATATGCCTTAGTAATTCCTCATTATATTTTTTTTCCATTTTGAATGCCTTTCTCAGCTTGGGTGTTCCCACAAACATCTTTGTGATTTGTTGTCTTAGCTATCTTTATGGCTTTGTGCTTTATATAAAACCACAATAACATCCCTTTTACTTTCTTTTCATCAGCCAGTAAGAGAATATTTTCTGGTGCTTCCAGGAGGATTCCTCACAGCCTTCCTCCTTTCCTTGTCTTGGTATAATTAAGGCTGAATTCCCTTAACCTATTCTAGTCTTCCTGAGGCAGCTTTTCTGCATCTCTATATTGTGTCTGACTGATCATCACAGCTTGTACATCTCATAAAGTCACTTCAAGTTCAAATAGTGAAGTTATTATCTGATACGTTCCAGGGAAATGGTGATACTGAGTTTCTGTTTGTCCACCATGTATTTATCAGGACAAAGTCAGTCACAGCTTTTTAATTGTCATTTGGTGTTTCCTGGGTTTATACCTGAAGTTGTTTCAGGATTTTTTGTGTGTATTTGTAAAAACGGAGCTACTGAATATAACAAGAGATTTTAAACCTAATAAAAATGGAGTAAAATTCAAAAATAAAATTATAAAATATCAGCTAAGAAATTGGACAACTTCTCAATCCCTTATGCCTCTAGTTTGCCTAAAAACAGAATAAAACCCCTCAAATTTAGTCCAACGTGATGAATTGGTTTAATTCCTAACCTTTCTCCAACAGCATCTTAGTTTTATAAACCAGTAATTGCCCTCCTGAATTACCAGCAGTAATTACCAAGGACTGGGAAGCAGCAAATTAATAAGCATATGTTGTTCAGAGCCTTATTTCTGAGTAAACATGATGCTCAAAAAGCAAGGGATGAATAACATTGACTTAAAGGTATGATGCAGGCAGATGCTGTGCAAGTTTTCTGCACACATCTCTGTCAAAGAATCTTTCTCCTGACCACAGTACCCCATGCTATTCCAGTTCTGAGCATCTGTTGAACACAGTCTGTCAACCATGGTGTGCTGACTGCTTTTGGTTTCTGTTGGGAACAGATAGGGACTAGGCGGAAACCATCAAAATCATGTTTCTTGAGAGTAAGAAAAAAATAGCCATGTCTTGAGGCATTCATTCGAATTATGGATTACCTTGTATTTAATGGGTATGTTATACCATGCATATTTAAAAGCAGCTCCTAAACAAGAAGTCCTTCACAGAAAGCCAGGTCAACAAAAAAAAACGTATTTGGCTTTGTGGTTTTTGATATGTTGTAGGTATCTTTTACTATTTTACAGCCATAAATTGAAACAAGATTTAAACTGGAGGAGAAAATTTCACTGTGAGGACACTAGACCCTGGAACAGGTGGCTAGAGAAGCTGTGCAGTCTTCATCATTGGGAGTTTTCAAGACCAGACTGGCAAACATGCTGAGAGCAACCTGGTTTAATCTCATAGCTGACCCTGCTTTGGGCAGGGAGTTGAACCAGGGACCTCCTGAGGTCTCTTCACATTTGAATTGTCCTACGATCCTTTTGTGACTTTGCTGATGAGAAAGAATAGTTGATGGAGATATCTGTAATACCTGGAATGAATTTTCTGGCCTATGTGCTATTATGATTGTTAAGAGATACCACAGCTCTTATGGGGGTACTTTAAAGGTTGTTTTATTACAACTAACCCACTGATGCCACCAGGTTTCTGCTTAGTTCTATTTCTCATTATCAATATAAGAAGGACTTAACAAGTCACATAGCTGACTGGGAATTTCTGGTAAAACTTTTTTGTAGTGAAATACAGAAGTGTGTCACTTTCAGTTACATTTTTATTGAGCTATTATAGCACTACAATTACCTAGAGTTAGAAAATAATTTTCTCTCTTAATCATGATTTTCCCAACAAGATCTTAGTTTCGTTCTGCAGAGGTACAAAAGCAAATGAGGAAGCATTTTAAATTTTAATGAAGAGAAATGTCCTTCTTCCTTGGAGTTCATCTGCTTCTATACCTGATCTCTCAGCTAAGTGGCTGGAGTTTCATCCTGTAATACACTACTGTCATCATCAGAAGGTTCATAGGCTTCAGCTGGTCCCAATCAACACAGAAGTTGCACTGTAAGTTCCTAGAGGAATTTTCTTCAGCTGAGCTGCATGGGTAGGTACTGTTGGCTCTAGTTTCTGTGGACAGCATGTGGTTTACTACAGTGGCATCTTGCACTCAGTAAAATTACACTCCTTACACTTTCTTGCAAATTAATAGGTATAAAATATACACAAAGAAGAACATCTATGATCACAGGACCTTGTACCTGATGTTAGGTGGTTGTGATCTTTGCCGCATAACCTGCATATCTATTCTGGAGTGCTGGTTCATTAACAGTGACTTCACAGTGAAATGATGCTTTTTTGGTGAATGTTGTGTGCAGTGTTCTCAGTCTGAAAATAGGCAAGATAGTATAGTGAATAGCATCTGAGACCAATAATGTGAATCACTACGTCATTTTGAAGTATGTGCGGAGCATGATGAATCTTACACTTTTTGATAGCATGTTTCCTGTGTCACGGAAACAAGTTACTTGCTCATAAAAAACAAGTCATGAGTTACTAAAATTTAGTTATGCCTCACAAGCGCAAACATGATAACATAAACCTCAAAGTCAACACTGTACAACTGAATTGAGCACTTCTACATCTCTTTTCTTCTTATGGTTCCCTGAGGGAACACTTAGTGGTAAAAGGACAACTAATATGTCAAACTAGACAGTAAATTGATTTGTCATGTCAAGCTCATTTAAACCAACATCTTTACTACAATATTCATCCAATTTTGTGCAGTTTTTTATATCTAAGTTGTAATAATCCCAAATTTACAGCGATATTGCCTAGTTGTGTATCAGGTTACATACTCATTGAAGCTGAAGGGCATGGAGTTCAACATAAGCAGAATTCAACCATAAGAATTTACTTCAAACCTTTTTCAAAAACTAATCAGTCAAGAGTGTTTGGAAGGTCCATAGAAGTAGATACGTATGTGACAGAAACCAGTATCAATTACGTTTTATCGAGATACAGCAGATTAGTTGGTCCTGAAATCTGAGCACATAATTTGAGTAAACGTTAAATCTTCTGCATGTACATATTCCCTTCCCCGGCCCCCACACAAATTATTGGAAAAAACGTGTTTAGTTTCAACAAGTTGTATCTGTTACATTATTTTATTCATAGTTGCGTCTTAATACAAAATACTAGTTTGATTTCTTATCCCCAGGCAAATGCATTTAACAGCGATGCACTGGCCGAGAACTCTGTTACATGTTCTGTACTAGAATATAAGGATTTTAAGAACATACAGTGTTCACTTGTGGATTCAATCATGGCAGTGTGCCTAGGAGCGGCATTGCAGCCTCTCCAGAGCAAACGCAAATTATTTAGTATAAAATTTAGACTCTAGCGCAAATCAAAACTAGGAGAAAAATGTCAATAAAATTGCAAAGGAGAAGTAAAGACTCTTGCAGCACACCGAAACATTAGCAATCTTATTCAGAAGAAATTGCAGTATATGCACACTTCCACAGCATGAAAGGTCATGAATCTGCTTTCCACATTCAGGAGCTATTATATTAAATAAGGAAATTCACCCTGGCTGCAGTCATACTTGTGTACATCCCTGTATGCTTCCTTAAGGGACTATTGGGAAAGAGGATGCCTGTATTACATTCTCCCTCACTCATGTACCCTTGCTAATCGCACTCCTTCTTTGCCAAGAAAACAAACAAACAAAGTTCTATTCTTCGGTAATATCAGAAATCTTTTGAGAATATCGAAAGTAATGCCAAACTGAGCTGAAGCTGCAATTACATACTCCCTTCCACCAGGATGCAAATTTATAGGCAGTCATAACTAGATAGGTGTCTGTGTCCTAATGCTCAAACTCAATGCACGTACTAGTGCTCTGGCATGCCTACACTGATGTCCATCTGCTAGAATGACATTGTGCCACTCACAAGGTAACAACAGAATTTCAGCTGGAGTTAGTTGCCAAGCACAAACAGTAGAGTCTTCAAAACACAGTGCTGTGAAAGATCTTTCTTTATAAGGTCTTTTTGGGAAAACACCCACCATATTGTGCCTATATGCATTTGTTTGAGTACTCAATGTCATATCTTTTGACATCAAGTAGAGGATACATAATGGAAAGCTATTATTATCCTAAAACATGCAACATTTGTTCTAAGCAGTTTGTGAGACTGAAGAGACAAGCCATAGAATCTCAGGAGCAATTAAGATGACAGTAATAATAATAATACAGAAATAATAATTGATGGCAGTATCATTACAACAACTGCATTGCTAGCTGCTTTTGAATACAGAGAAAGTTACATGGTATGTCAAAGAGTTAAAAACCCTGGGTATTCATTACCTATTCTCAGCTGATCTTGTGTCTATTGAATTTTGACTGTAATGACTCTTAAATGGCAACAAGGGAAAATTTGGTAATTTCTGGCCAAATTTACAGACTGGCCAGGTTTCAAAGGCACTGCTGGATATTATCTAGTCTAATTCCTTTACTCAAAGGATGGTTAGCTACAGCTGGTTGCAAAGGGCCATGTCAAGATGAGTTTTGTTTATCTCCGAGCGTGGAGACTGCAGCTTCTAGGTACAACCTGTTTCAGTGTCTGACTACCCTCACAGTTAAAAGCATGAAGGTTTATGTTTAACTGAAATTTCCTGTATTTCATTTTGTGCCCATTGCCTCTTGTCATTCCACCAAATACCACTGGCTCCATCTTCCTTTTGTTCCTCCTTAAGGTATTTATACAGAGCGATAAGACCCCCTTGAGCATTCTTTTCTCTAGGCTGAACACTCCTGCTCTCTCAGCCTCTCCTCATATGAAAGACACTCCAATGCCATAATCACCTTCTTGGTCCTTTTGTGGACTAGCCTCAGTAAGACCATATTTTTCTTGTACTAGAAAGACCAGAAATTGACCCAACAGACCAGGTGTTTCTCACCAGAGCTGAGCAAAGGTGAAGGATCACCGTTCTCAGCATGCTGGCAACACTTCCAAATGCAGCGTGGATAGGGATACCTCTGCTGTTCTTTGCCATGAGGGCACATTGCTGGCTCATATTCAACTTGTTGTCCACCAGAGACCCCAAGTCCTTTCCTGTAGAACTGATTTCCAGATGGTTGGCACCTACCATACTGATGCATGGAATTAAACCTCCCCAGATACAGGACTTCATATTTCCCTTTGTTGAACTTCATGGGGTTCCTGGTGGTCCATTTCTCCAGCCTGTTGAGGTCTCTCTGAATGGCAACTCAACCACCTGGTGTATCAGCAATTCCTCTGAGGTTTTTATCATCTTCAAATTTGCTGGGGGTGCACTCAATTAGATAAGCAATATGTATTGCTCCTCCATTATCCACTGGGCTAGTCATTTCATCATAGAATGCTATCGAGTTTGTCAGGACCATTATCTTCCTTGCAAATACATTATTTACTCCAAATCACTTTATTTTTAATTTGTCTGGAAATGGTTTCTGGGATTATTTGCTCCGTCATTTTCCCAGGGACCAAGGTGAGGCTGAATGCCTTGTAGCGTCCCAAATCCTCCTTCTTGAAGATATGTGGCAGTTGCTTTCTTCTAATCCTCAGGAACCTCCCTCGATCACCACAACCTTTCTAAGATGATTGAAAGTAGCCTTACATTGACATCGGCCAGCTCCTTCAGCACTCATGAGTGCATTCCATCGAGTCCTATGGACTTAGATATACTAAGTAACTTTGAAGATATACTGAGTAATTTTGCAGCTATACCAAGTAAGTTTGCTGATGACACCAAACTGGGAGGAGCTGTTGACACCCTCAAAGGCAGAGAAGCCCTACAGAGACATCTGAACAGACTAGAGGACTGGGCAATCAACAACCATATGAAATTGAACAAGAGCAAGTGCCGGATTTTGAACCTGGGATGGGGCAACCTTGGGTGTACATAAAGACTGGGGAATGAGAGGCTGGAGAGAAGCCCCACAGAAAGGGATCTCAGGGTTCTGTTGGATGGCAAGTTGAATATGAGTCAGCAGCATTCTCTGACAGCCAAAAGGACCAACTGTGTCTTGTGATGCATCAAGCACTGCATTGCTATCTGGTCAACAAAAGTGACTGTCCCACTCTGCTCTGCACTGGTGCAGCCTCACCTCTAGTACTGTGTGCAGTTTTGGGAGCCACAATATAAAAAGGATATAAAGATGTTGGAGAGTGTCCAGAGGAGGGCTAGCAAGATGGTGATGGGCCTAGAGAGGAAGCCATATGTGGGGTGGTTAAAGTCACTTATCTTGTTCACCCTGGAAAAGAAGAGCCTGAAGGGAAACCGCATGGCAGTTTATAACTTCCTCAGGAGAGGAAGCAGAGGCACGAGCTGATTTTTTCCATCTGGTGAACAGTGACAGAACCCAAAGGAATGGCATGGAGCTGTGCATGGGGAGGTTTAGGCTAGATATTAGGAGAAGGTTCTTCACCCAGAGGGTGGTCGAGCACTGGAGTAGGCTCCCCAGGGAAGCAGTCACAGTGCTGAACCTGACAATACTCAAGAAACATTTGGACAATGCATTCAAGTACATGGTGTCATTTTTGGGGTTGTCCTGTACAAAGACAGGGGTTGGACTCCATGATCCTTGTAGGTCTCTTCCAACTAAGGATTTTCTATGTTTGGTTAGATGTTCCCTAACATAATCCTCTGCTATACAGGGCAAATCTTCATTTCTTCAGATGTTTTCACTGCTTCTAGTCTTAATTAGGGAAGGCATATTTGGCTGGGTTGCTTCAGAGACCATCGTTCTTAGATTGTAGCTTGCAGAGGGTAGTTCAACTTACTGGAAATGTGATGGATGGTGAAATAGTAAAATATTCTCACAGTTCAAAAATACTGGCAAGCCCGAGATTATAAGACCTCACTCTCACCTCTAGTTTTAGGATTTTGCTTCTTTTGAGAACTTATTATAAAATACAATACAGCAAGTATGTTTTAAAGCATGTCACATTGCCACATTTGCTATTTTAATAGAAATTACTATAAATGCTGGCAAGATTAAATAAAATATTTATATAATATAAATGTAAATGTGTCAAAAGTTATGAAGATGAAAGTGAGTACCTTAACTGCTAGATAACTAACTAGTTACCTAGCTAATTGATTTTTAGATATAGTGATGCAGCCTTTCCTTGCACTTGCTTCTGTGGTTAATTATTCCTCCTGTAAAATTAAAAGTTACTAGTAAAAACTAGGGGAAAAAAGAGAAGCAAGAGCTGGATTCTTTCTTGTGTTGAATGTATAATAACTACTAAAGACAATGAGAAGCACAGAGTTCTGGGTTTTTTTAAGATAATGTCCTGTCTGCCACAATCTGATCTTTCTCAATCATCCTTATTGCTCATTGTTGTAATAGACTTTTGTCCTATATAAACTTCAGACTTTCAAAACAGACTCAACAAGGCACAGGAGGCTATGATGAAATGAGCTATTATATTCATAAAAAGATGAGCTGAGAGAATGAACATTTTTTCTACTCATTTGGGACCAGCCCCAGTGGTTTCAAGTTTACGTATGTTATCCTGTTGATAAAAATTCTCCAAAGGTAGTTTTTGCAAGCTTATACAGGACTTAAAATTTTATATTTTAGTTAAATTAAGCAAAAATTAAAGACAAATGTGTATTTAAACCTTGGTAGCCATGGAACATGAAAGGGTGTCATATATTGTATTTATGTATTCACCTCCCTCACTAAACTTCAAGCCACAGATCATTCAGTAACATTGCATCCTTGCCTTTTTTCTCCATCTTTTCTCCTTTTTATGTTTTGACAGAAGACACAGGATATGCATATCTTCCTTGCATAACCTTTAATGAGTTTTTTTAACCAACACGGTTCTTTCAAATAGTGGCAAGTAAAAGTAGAATCAAGAGTCTTCTGCAGTTTTGATCAAGAAAACTTTGTTCCTTCATGGCTCCATCACAGAGAAAATGGAAAAAAACCCCATGTATTTTAAGGAAGAAAACCAATCTTGTGGGGAGGAAAGAGTTACACTGGCCTGAACTAAAGACTGAGCAGGGCCTGGGAGAAAGAGCCACTCACCATATACAATAACTGGCTCTCCAGAGCTGGAGAAGGCAAGACCTCTTCATTCTTCATGGGGAACTGGATATACACCCTTGATCCAGTTATTATGAAAGAAGGCTATTGAACGTGTTGCTGGTAGTGGCAACTTCAGATTATTGCAAAGTAAGTGGAAAAAAAATATTTTCAAATAAGAAATACATTGAAATTTTTTTTCTATATGTAGAATTTTATGAAATCTCAAGATTTTCTTGCATTTAAATTTATTTAAATGAAGAAGAGAAGATAAATTGATAATAAGTGACACATAAAGGATGGGTTTTGTCCAGCTTCTTGAATCTGTAGACCTGGTCCAGCCCACATATTATCACACATTCTTTGACCAACTTAGGTAAAAAGACAGTATTTGTCTGTTCTGTAACCTATCTCGAAGGAAAATTAGAAAAAGGACTGTGAAGAATTCTGATTAATTCAAACTAGTATGTTAAATCATTAAACAGTTGCTACTTTGGCAAGGGTCCAAACCAAGGAATTCTTACTAGTACTTAAAACGGAAGAAAGGCATTAACAGAGAGAGGAAATTAATCTGGGATAAAAGGAAGGGGGGGACACGAATGATGGAAAGGTTAAAAGAAAAGGAAAAATGTGATGGAAAATTATTTTGTTTAAAAGCTGGCATTTGGTATTTTCAAAGGGCAAAATGTATTTTTTGTTTTATGACAAATGAATGTAAAAATGTGCATGCCTTGTGGCCTAGAGGACAAAACAGTAGGATCAGTGTTCTTTTTGTACTCTATGAAGCTTGAGATTAAAGTCCCCACTGATAAACTGAAAATTCTTTAAAAGTGACCAGAAGCAAACAGTGTCTGTTTGCTGCTACTTTATTAGAAAGATACCACTGAGAATAGCTAAGAATACTATTTGATCTTAAACAGGTTGACCAAATTATTGCAGTTGGCTCCAGTACATGAGATGCTTCCTGCAAATTATTGTTTCTGGTTATAAACCTTTAGAATATCTCAGAATGAATTATGTATGTATTTCATGTTTTCTTTTCTTTTATCAGCCTTGATGTTCTCATTTCAAGTTTCACCCTAGCCTCCTAATAATGCAATATTGAGGCCATTCAGACACTAATTATGCCTCCATGGCTTTCTTGAAATGACTAAATCAGCATCAGTTCTATAATTATCATTAGCAAGTTTGTATCTGTGCCTCACATCACATGAAAAGCACAACTTTAAATGATTTATGAATATATGCATCTATAACATTAAATGTGCACTTTCTAATAGTATACATACAGGAGGCAGAGATACTTCAGACATATGCACACCTGTATATATGTTCACATTTTATTTTCACTGAACTCTGTGGTGTTATCTTACACAAACACATCCTGATTATACAAAAGCTAATACAATATTGGTTTCTTAATAGAGAGATGTATGTATTAAATACCCTCAAAACGTGCATATTTAAGCATCCTGACCATTTAAATAGTACAAAAAGGTAAGCAAATGTTCAACATGACTAGCTTTCAGACTTGATAACTTCCTAATTTTCTTTATGTTTATATAAAAGCCTAGCAAGAATGACTGACAGGACAGAAAGAAGTATACAAATGCAATTCCTCTATATTTTCATTGTTTCTCTCTTTGAATTATTGATGTTGCCAGTAGTCATTTGTCAAGAAAATGACTCAAGATGCATATACTATAGTGTTGCACTTCTGCATGTTTGTAAACTTTTTACTCTGCACACATATTTCAAGCAAAAACAAAAAAAAAGGAAAACAATGTAAAATAAATAATTTTCCTAATTTTTTTTAATAATACTGACATGAAGAATAATGAATATCTAACATAAAAGCCATAGGGAAAGAGAGCTTGTAGACATCTTTGAGTCAATTATACCCTACAGAATCACATGCACATTTGGGAGCTGAGAAACACAACTAGATATATGCAACACAGCATCTTGTGAGGTGGTACAGTACCTCAAAGCCCAGTTTGGTCTCTGATAACCAATTTCTGAATTTCTCTCCTCCTTCCTCTCCTCCCTCCCATTACAGAGTCTTTGTTTTGTATGAAAAGTTGTGCTGATCACTGGTATTTTATGACCTACATTATTACCCTCTAGGCAGCAGAATGATAGTGCCAAACTAATTATTGCATTGTCTAATTTTAAATCCAGGTCTAGCGAGATTAACAACTTGCACATTAATTCTGAGCATCAACAGTGCACATAACATAATGCAGTTTTAAATGAAAGAGGCCGGCTCTGAAAACTTTTATATACTTTTGTCTGGATCATCAGCTAATGTAAATTATTACAGCTCCATTGACTTCAGTGGAATTATGCCAATCTTCCTTCTTTACTGGATGATTTCACATTTTTTTTTAAAATTCAGGAAATGTTTCTTGTTTGAGCCATATAAATATCAGAGGGGAAAACACTGATTTCATTTCACTTATAAATGTAAGATCCCATCTACATAAGCCCAGAACATGTCTGTTAAACTCAATGGATTAATTCCAGATTTTCATTCCTGTAAATGAGATCAGAATTGGCTTGGAATGTACTTTTGGTTCCTTGACATGCCCCTCCCGCAACAAAAACACTTTTAGTGCAGAGAAGGATTTTTCAGTTCTTTCTAATTAAAATAATAATAATAAATAATAATAAATTAATAGAAAGAGAGAAAGAAAGAAAGACATCCACATCATGAACAATATGAAAACTATTTTGTAGATAGGTAGAAAATCACACTTGGCACATTTTTCCTTTGCTCTTTCACGTTGGTAATTTTTTTTAAGAAACATGTTGTAAAAACATAGAAGGTCCCTGTATCTGAATTCTATCAACAGTTAGGCAAATTCTGATTCTGAAAAAAATATTAATTTCATACTACTGAAGAGAGAAAGAGGTCCTGGAGAAGTGATGAACCTTGTCCATTTAGCCAGAAAAATAAACAATGAAGTGTGTACCACGGTAGGTGTAAAGTTTCATTTTAGATTGAAAAGCTGCAACTTAATTTAAAAGATTCTTAAACTATTTGCCTGTCCTTTCAGCTGCATGGAAAGAAGAAACATCACCAACAATCCCCCTCCCCATCTCTTTGGCATAATAACTGGTAGAAAACATTTGATAAAAATTTTAATTCAGAATATTATATCCCCAGATATCATAGATAGCCAAAACTGTGGTACTAATGGCATCCTCTGTGAGGCTGCTGAAGGGTTATGTTGACCCCCATGATAATATTGTATAGTACTTTGACTCATGTTTAATTCTGATTAAGTTGTGCAATTGTATCAATTTAAGGTCAAGGTCTTGCATAAATTCTTTTGTGAGAACTGTTAGCAGGTCTTTTAAAATTAAAAAGACCCATGTGCCTAATGGTCTTATGAGAATAGAATTACAAATGATAATCTTTAAAATAAATTGTAATTTTATGGATACTTATTAAGAGAATTTATTGTATTGGTAATTTGCTATATTGTAAGTACTGCTGCCAGTTTAGTGACTTGTAACAGAGGAAAAGAATGCATCAGCTATGTATTACTGTGTTCTTGTCCTTGCCTTTGGTACTGTTGGAGAAGGTTTCTACAGGATGTTTAAGGTTTTTGATCTCTTACTGTGCAGTAAGGATGACCTACAAGCTGTCATGCTCTGGCCCTGATCCAGCAAAGCACTTAAGTGTGTGCTTAACTTTGAACATTAAAGTTCCATTTACTATAATGTGATTACTCACGTGCACAAAATTAAGCCCATACTTAAGTGCCTTGTTGATTGCAGCCAATGCTGCGCACTTAGAAAATTTGAGCTTTCTGAGGAAGTTAGAAGAAGAAAGTACAAGTTAGGAAAATTTAGTTATTACATTACATGCAATGGGGAAGGATGCGATCATTAACAGCACCAAAGCCAATGTATTTTTCCCAGTTCAGATGCCAGAGCACTGGAACAGACTGCCCAGAGAGGTTGTGAAGTCTCCTTCTATGGAGGTGTTCAAAATCTGTCTGGACATGCTTCTGTGTGACCTGGTCTAGGGAATCCTGCTGTGGCAGGAGGGTTGGAGTAAATGATTTTTTGAGGTCCCTTCCAACTCCTAATATTCTGTGATTCTGTATGATTCTGTGATTCTGTGCTAGTCTACTTTATTATAAACTTCTTTGTCTCCTAGGTGAGACAATGTATTTCTTGCAATGGAAGAATGTCACACGTAGAACAACTGTGTTGTTCAGATTTTCTGAATAGAGATGTTTGAAGTCTGAATACTTTTTTCTTTTTCATCATCAAAAATGTCAGGAATACTTGTCTGTTATGTTGGTGCTTTTGCATGTTGGAAAAGTATTTTAGTTTGGATATTTCATTGTCTGACATGACATTCCTAAAAATGAATCCCTAGCAAGAATAGTTAAAAATGTCTCTCTCACTTGTTTGAAAAGCTTTGGAATATGAAAAGCTTTAGAGATGACTAGAGGTAGATCGATAATGTTGTTTCATGACTTAAACACACCCACATCAACACTAAAGACAATGTTTAAAACAATAAGAGTCATAAGCATTGTCTTAATGTTACTATAAAAATAATTCTACCCTGTGAAGATCAGTAACATATTGTAGGGATGTTACTTAGAGCAAGGTATTTGTCTAAGAGTGAAGGAACTTCTACTCAGTAAGAGAGAAAACTAGGCAAAAGTCTTCTCTTAAAGCAACAGTAAATAAAGGGCATTTTATCAGACATTTAAATCCTATAGCAGGTCATCTATTAGGTAAACTTTTTTCTGTATGTATGTGCAATTTTGAGGAACTCCAGTGTTCTGCTAAATGTTTTTCTTTCCTTTGATTCCAAAGTTAATTCCATTAATTTGAAAGGTAAATGAGAGATTTTATACTGTGCATTTGGAGATAGAAATGTTTTTGAGAAAAGCATATAAAGTGCTTGGAAAAGGCACTTGGGAAAAAAATTTGCAATTTTGTAAGCATACTATTCTTAATTTTCACCATTTCACTCCCCCTCCAAAATAAAGTGATATTTTCTTTATAAGCACTGACTAAAACAAGTCATTAAATATTAAGCATTAAGTAAAATGCATTTTTGTTATTGATAATAGTGAATTGTAGGTTTTACCATGGGGTACTTAGAGGCAAGGTTGCACTGTAAGAACCTTTTTCCAGTTGCTTGTAACTTTGTCAAACCACTGCGCAGCAATTTTCACGCCAAGTATCTGCCTTGGGCTATTCTTTCAAAACTTTCAGCAAATATGGTCAGCTGTTTCTCAGAATGCACTGAGGGAAAAATCTGTTTTGCTCATGTTAAGAAATTTTTTGAAATATTTTGTTGACTACTTGCTTGTAGTGAGAGTCAGAGCTTGAGAAGGGATATTCCTATTGCCAGCCTATGAAGATTGTCCTCAGTTTGAAGAAATCTGATCTTCTGTAAAATTGTTTGCATATTTTATTTGCTGGCTTCTTCAAAGATTCTGTCTGCAGAGGATGTATTCTTTCCTGGGGCTTGCAGATGTGAGCAGGACTTGCTCTCAGATTTTTCTTTTCAGTTGCCAGTGGTGCTAAACATGAGAATAAAGGTGTCTATGAGATGTTCTCAGCCTTCTTCCTACAAATCACCAAAAAAAAGATACCATTGAGGAAAAGCTGAAAAACTAAAACCAAGCCAAAGCAAAGGAAAATGTGTTCAGGCACATGAAAAAGGCACAAGTTAAGGGCCGTAAAATGTGATGATGGTTTAGGACAAGGACTTATGAATGAAACTGGTACGTGATAGTAGTGCAAACTGGAAGGATTGCAATAGAGATATGGAATCAGGGAGGGAATGAGAAAGATACTGGCACCAAGGCAAAGACTGTACTTCTAAGGGTAAAAAGGATTTAGAGACAGAAAAAAAAAGTAATAATGTGTATGTAGCTGTGATTCCTGTGCCTCGGTATTCTGTTGTCACTGTCAAATATCTCTGAATCCTACTGGCCTCATGTGGGCACTTCATCATCCTCAAATTCAAATGAGGAGAGGCTATTTTAAATGAGGAGAAGTTGTTATTAATGTATTTGTTAGGGCATAATAAGGATCATTGTGTTTCTTATCCAATTAATGAACAACATAGTAAAAAATAACAGAAGAAAAACACCTAAAAACATCCAACTCCATCCTACAGTTCCCCAAAAGGGATTTTCTGTATTAAAGTTTGTTTTAAAAAAATGGAGAAATTGTATTAAAAATGCATTTGCTACCAAAGTAAAAATATTAATCACTCAAAATTCAAGAAATGCCAGAAGCCATAGGTCTTGTCAGATGTTTATGTGACAAACATCTATATATTTTTCTGTTATACAGGCACTTGCTAAATGAATATTTTTGTTGGATATTGTGAACAATTTCTCCTCTAGGACTAAAATGGAAAATGGAAGTGACTTCAGACCAATAGCTTTGTGATGCCAAAAGCATCAAATATTCAGTAAGATTGTAGAGAATGACCAGTAAAGGATTTGGCTAGAAATCTCACTGATATCAAGGTGACCCAGTCCCCCCTCTACAGAAGTGGAAACAAACAAACAGTAGAACAAAAATATTGGAAATTCTCTCTTCCAAACCCCAGAATCTAAGCCAAAGTGGTTACAAGTTGTAAAAGCTGTCAGTTTTTACATAAGCACAGCAAAGATGCAAAAAGTGCCTGTATGAACAGATGTACTCTGTGTAAAGTTCTGGTACAGTAAGAAATTACATTAAGTATGGCCTATGGTCAAGCACTGTTTTGTGATATTACTTACTATCCAGTACCTCCAGCATGGTGTGTGCTAAAGTTGTCTGGAAAGAGATTATGTGTTCCCGGCTTAGTCACTGATCTAGGGCTTTGACATACTTGAAGCTTCAGTCAAACTATGCAAAGGAACAGTACGGCTACAAGGAAGATTTTCATCCCTTGCAGCCTTCTGGGAAGAACCTGGAAGCAACATGTAATACTAATATTTGGAATGCATTCCCCCCTCTGTGTTTGACCATTTCCCATTGCTTGCTGTGGGGCTAGTTCAGGGCATTAATTTAACTAAACGTTATTTGTCTGTATGTATGAAAGAGACAGTTACATCTGATCTATATTTGTCAATTCTTTAAGGCCCACACAGTGTCATTGCCTCATGGAACCAGCTCAGCAAGGTGAGGCAGCCATTGCACTCATACCAATACACAAAAAGATAGTCCTGAAAGTCAGTATGTGAGCTCTTAACTAAAGAGGTTGAGGTTTTTGTGACTGACCACTCCAGACAGAGAGAGACAAGAGGTAGTATTTCCTAACAGATAAGGGAGGCCCGCGAGGGTCTGTCCTGCCACACATACTCTGTAAATAACAGAAGCACAGAATCACAATAGTAGGGGTTGACAGGGACCTCTGCAGATCCAACTTCCCTGCTAAAGCGTTTGCCTAGATCATGTGGCACAGTGGCATGTCCAGGCGGGTTTTGAAAGTCTGCAGAGAAGGAGGCACCAGAACCTCTCCTGGCAGAACCTCTCTGGGAAGCTTATTCCAGTGCTCTATCACCCTCAAAGGAAAGAAGCTTTTCCTTATGTTTAAGTAGAACTTCCTGTGCTCACTGCCCCTTATCCAATCATTGGGCATCACTAAAAAGAGAGATGTCCTAACACATGGAAACTGGAGCCATCTCTGCTGCTCAGTGGGGATCCAGCTGGTATAAATATCTGATCTGATTTGCCTGAATTCTTAAACAGGGTGTGCTGCTAACAAAGGAAGAAAATAGTCTATATATTCACTGATGACCACAAGTCCAAAAAAGAGCCCTTGCAGACTGTTTATTGCAGTGCATCCTAGGAGACAATTATAGCTGCTGTTGCCCCACATGAGGTCTGAGAATGGGAGACTGAAGGGATTCCCCAGCACAGAGTCTTCAGGGAAAAGCAGGCAGGAGGCCCTTCTCTGGAGTTCTACACTGCCAGCACACAAGGGGAGCACAGATGCTGCCAAACTGTCAGCATTAAAAGAACTCTGGCATTGTCAGCCACTCTGAAAATTTGCTCTCACTTACAAATGAAATCCATGTAATTAATGCAAGGGCACTAAAGACCATTTCACAGAACACTGTTGTTTTTATTGTAGCTTTTAAAAACCTTTACTAGGTATGCCAATAGTAACTATGAAGTCCACATGCACCACATCAGCGTCCCTGGGAGAAATGATGCAGAAGCATAGTTAGGTGTTCTTATTCTTTAGGGTTTTTTGGGAAATTTTTCTTTTCTTTTGTTTTGTTTTCACAATTCAAATGGTTGAAATGTTACTAATCTAGATTTCCTGAAAAGGTCTGTGAACCTTTCAAGGAGCCTGATCTGAGTTTGGAGTTTGTAACAAAACCTGAAACCAAGCAAGTTTCATGTGGTTTTGAATTTCATTGTGAACATTTCTTCTAGATGTTGAAATGGCCTCAAAGTAACATTCCCAGTTTGAGACTGTGAGAATTTCCCATTCAAAAGGATCAGGACTGTTTGGTGGCATTTTAAGCAAAGAGTGGAATTCATCCACGTACAGATGAGCTGAACAAGGCCTTCACTTCAGCCTAATTCAGACCTCAAAATAAGGATTTGATATGGTATGTAAGCTTTATGTTGACCTTCTGCACAAAGATGAATGTCGACCCATTAAAAAATATACTGCATGGCTACTGTTTCAACTCAGGCTATTTTAATGTGGCATAAGAAGCCTGAAAGGAAGAAAAATATAGATACATAAAATGAAAACACTGAGGTTAATGCAGTACTAGATTTATAAATATATTCTTCACTTGTCAGAAAATTTTAAAAGCACTGGTGCTCATCTAATAATGCCTTATGATAGTTGCCATTGTTTTTCTACAGCTAGAAGTCATGGGGCTCTGTCATTGCACAGGAAACTCATCTTTCACTTAAGAGAAAAAGTGCAGTGTCATGGTTTTAGAAAAAATTGGGAAAGGAATTCAGACATATATTCAGATGAATCATTTTTATGTTTAAAGATGATTTTTAGACCAACCTTATGAAGTTGGGACCTCGACTTCTTATTTTCAGTGCTTAGTGCTGGCAACACTAGCAGAGGCAATGTTCTGCTGCAGATTTCAGCATAGAGACTATGAAGTGTAATATGTATAGTTTGGTCAAATTAGCGAACTCTGGAGGCTACTGACATGTTACTTGCATTTAGAACAGTTGTCTCCTTGCATTAATGCCAAAGCTGCCACTTAATACCCACAAGCTCTTGTAGGAGTGACGATGGATGGTTATCTGCTCAGGTAACTGGCTGACCTAAGCTGGAAGCCCATTGCTTGTAGCCACTCAGTGCTGTGGGCAGGGAAATGGTGTCAGAGCATGCTGCACACTAGACCACAGCAAGTGTTGTGGTGGGGTTTCTTATCTGCTGGCTGCTCCAGGCAGCTGTGTAAAAGTGATTTCTATAGATGTCTGTTTCTACAGCTGTGTTGCACTTTCTAAATCTATATACCAACATTCAGTTAAAATGTGTTTTATTTGGGAGGAAATAGAAAGCAAAAGCAGGTTTGCCAGTATAACCTGTATCTGCTCTAGAACCAGCTCCTTGCTTCAGGACACCTCACTACTCCATTTGCAGTGCTCTCCTTGTGTAGTGGTGCTAGGATTATCCCTACCTGTCCAAGCAAGCTAGGAACACCTTCCATGTCCTTAAGAAGCAGAAATTTGCCTAGCCATTTTGCTTTACCTTTTTATTTCCAATCTCTATGCACAGCTTTGTCACTTAGAAGGTTGCCTCCCAAAAGAGTCTTTAGATTGTGAAAATCATTTTGGGTTGGCTGAATCACTTTGTGGATCACATCAATGAGACAGGCCTTCCTGTCCTCTTTTCCTCTTCTGTTACCTGGTAGGATAGGGACTGGCTGACAGCTCATGGCAGCTTCTCTTGGCAACTATCTCTGAGTTTTATTTAGGCCTACTATATTACTGAAAGGGAAACTAGCCCATTCCCACTCCTCCAAGATGCTAAACCCCTGGGGCTGGTCTTTTCAGCCTCCTTCAGAATTCATATTCTCAGTGCATCTTCCTCTTTTACTAATAAAATTTAATCCATCTCTTTCACATCCAGGATGGAAATAGTACTGCCAAGCCATCCTTAGCTCCTTAGCAGGACCACAAAGAGAGGAATTGAAACTGCTCCAGGAGCACCCTGAGACAGAGCCCAGGAACAGCATCTGAACAGCATGGATTCTCTGTTAGAAGAGAGGGAAAAACCGCTCTGATAGTCCCATCAGGTGTAAACCCAGGAGTGTAGACCTGTCTTGTGGAAAGCCCTCACTCCCCTTCCCACAGCTGCGGTACCAGGGAGGTGCACAGGAATGGCGTGGAGGGAGCAGGGTGCCCCTGAGTACCGGAGAGAGACGGCATAACCAGTGCAGGAGAGGGAAGGCCCAATTTGTGCTGTGTGGCCACTTTATGCCTTCCCTGCCAACATAAAGAGGCTGTAAAGCCCGTCTAACAGCCCCCCGGGGAATCCCTCTTATGCAAGGGGAGTCCCCGGCAGCTGTGGGCTGGGGTAGCTGGCTCCCTGCCATCCCCCAGCGAGCCGGGGCTGGGGAAGTGCGGGCAGAGGGAGGTGTGGCTGCCAGGGCCCCTGAGCCATTGAAGGCTACCGGGAATGCCTCGCCGCTGCTAGTAGCCGGGCTCCGGCTGGCAGCTGTTGGGGCTCCCTGCGAGCAGCGTGGGGACGGGGCACGTCTGCGCGGCGCTGGCCGCCGCCCGGGCCAGGACGAGCCTGCCGGTGCGCGGGGCACTTCCACTCCGGCCATTTTCCTTAGGCGNGGCAGGAGCGGGAGCGCGGCGCGGGCGCCCCGCCGCCCCCCGCGGGAAGCTGCAGCCCTGGCGCGCAGGGCCGCGGAGCGCCCCCACCCCCCGCACCGCTCCCCCTTTGAAAACTGATCTTTGGCTCTTCGCGTGAAAGTGATTTGAATTTGGCTCGGCGGCGCTCTGCGCAGGCGTCCAGCTGCTGGCATGCTGGCTTCTTGCAAAGCAGCTGTTTTGGGTTTGAAATTCCAACATGGCAGAGGCTGCAGTCAGTCTTCCCTTCAAAAACTTGGAATGATTTCAAATCATAGGCACCTTCACTTAACCCGAGTCCCCATTCATCAGCAAACACATCGGATCGATGCTACTCTAACCTATCGGGTTCTTGTACCAAATCTCCAGGTAAGAGGGTTTTTTTTATTTCTAGTCTTCCTACCATCGTGTTAAATTTTATTTAATCTTAAACCTCTCCGAGACAGTCGCGTATTTTTTTAATCGCCTGCTTGTGCCCTAAATATTTTGCCTAATTTGCAGTCGTTTTCTGGTACTAAACACTCTGGTCTGCTTTCCTAATCGTAGTCTGGAAAGTACAGATGTACAATCGCAGTGTATGGTTTTTTCTCCTTGATCATTGCCAACAATAGTAGGCAGATTAAGAGTTCGCGATTGCAAGCTCTACCCCACCTCCTCCTGCTCCTAATTGGATTTATTTTTAAGTCTCATTGTAAATAATAAACTGCAGGTAACGCGGGGCTAGACTTTGAGGCAACTAACTTCTGAGCAAATAAGTGCAAATAAGAATCTCGCAAAACAAAAGTTAGGTTTAAATTGCTGTGTCTTGGCTGGAGGGGGGGCACAAATATGTCAGAGGAGCTGTTGCAGTAAAATGTAAGCACATCATCTTGGAGGGGGTACAGCGTGGTGGGCGTATTGTTGGCTCGGAAGGGAGAGAAAGATGTATAATTTAATGGTATATACAATCCACTGATCCTATTACTATCCTCCCTGGAGCTCTTGTTAGTTTCAATGGGAGTGAGTGAAATTGACATGGACTTGCATTCCTGGTCATGTGCTTTTTTCCCCCCTTTCTTTCTTCTCTTGTGATCTGAGATCCCCTTTTTGTTGATGTTGCTTTCCCACTTAATTATATGCATGTAGGTTAAATGAATACCTGACGAAAGGGCCCACGTTTCAAGGCAGTGACATTTGATAGCTGAGAGGAAAAGTGGCTTTAATGAAAAGCAACCTTTGGAATTCCTGCTTGTGAAAAATCCAATTCAGCTTTTTGTGCTGCCAGCAAGAAATGATCAGTAGCACCAGTGTTTATGGTATGTCCGTTTTGGGATCTACTTCCTTTGCATCTAAATAGCAAAGACAAATTTAGATAGCATGATAATGCATCGAGGACGCTGCATGCAAATATTTTGTAATAAATACCTTATGTTTAGTAGTATATTTTCACTTGTGTATGTGTAAGCATTTTTTTCTCTTGCTATCATTTGTTTATCATTTCTGCTTCGATTATAGCATTAGTTTTCTCTATTGTATTGATCTCAGTTGCAAAACCTGAAGTTGCATGTTACTAGCAGTGCACTATATACACCACTGAACTCCAATGCTATGTAAATTAGTAAAACTCGGGTGACTGGAGAAGGGGAAAATGTGTAGCAATGGATATATACACCTATACGTCTACGTACTCACACATACATGCCTAAAATGCATCTTTTCCTTTTGCAAACTAATGGTTTTTGAGTATTTATTTGAACTCCAGCTGCTTTTCCCTCTCTTACTTCCAGCATAATCATCTGCTAGAGGTTTTAACTGGTGTGGGGTAGGGGAATGTTTTGCATGTAAACAACCAAAATAACTGTTGTGGCCAAATGTTTAATACTGTTTAGTAAGTGGTATTTTATGCTCAGTTTAGAAGTGTCTGGTTCCCACTGCTCTGTTCTCAATGTGTAACAGAATGAAATAATCAGGTGCTTAATCTGGCTTCATTTTAACGGTCACTCTCCAGACCCCCGTGCCACCCTCTCCTCCAAAAAAGTCAGATAAAATGGAGCATGGGGAATTTCAGAAGGTATCCGTGTGGTGCCATAGATGCACCCCTAGGTATGCAATTAAGGCTAAGGAACTAACAACAGAAGTGACTATTCGTCTGTTTTGTGCAGCCATAAAGGGGGTACGTTCACTTTTAATTGCATGTGAGAGCAACAAACAAGGATGGAGAGAGACCTTAGGAGAGTGAGCGAGAGCGTGTGTGCCTGCGTTTGTGTGTGTGTGTGTGTGTGCGTGTGTTTGGGATAAGGGGGAGGTCTGGTGTGCGTGGCTGATGATCTCTCATAACATATCTGAATGTAAGAAAGAAATTGAGAGAGTAGTTGCACAATGTATGCTCCTATTTTGGTGCTGTAGGTGACTATATTGCTAAACATATCCTGGGTGCTATATGATAGGAATGATCTGATTGCATTTTGCATTTAGAACTTGTTGACTTTGAAGCAATCGATAAGGCAGCTGTTTATTTTAGATGCACATAATTTGCCCTGAGAAATGTTTTAAGGAGGCGAGCGAGCGAGTCAGAGCGAACCTTTTTCCTTTTTTCTTTTTTTTTTCATTTTTTTTTTTCCTAGAGCTGTTGGAGCGAATGTGATTGCCAGATGGGAGATTTCCCTCTGTGATGTTAAAGCTGTAATATATATTCAGAGCAGATTGGACTGCTGCTTGTGATGAGGAGGATATTACATTTATAAATTTTAAATCGGAAATCGGACAGTATGCCGAGAGCTGAAATTAGATGGTGTGGACAGTTTAGACGGTTAAATGTGATTCCCAGATAATAACAATAATTATAGTAACAGTAATATATATATATATGATACTAATAGGCAGCTATGTATATTCCTTGGTACTTAAATATTTATTTCCAAATATGATTTCTCCTCTCTTTCTCCCTTTCCCTAAAATTTTAGGGAATGGAGGTGGTTGGGAGGAGGATTTAAAGGTCCACTCTTAATAGAAATCAAACGTAGTCAGAGTCCTGTTTGAGCAAAAGTTTCACTACAGTTCTCGTTGTAGATGCATCTCTTTCTGAGTTTTTGTTTTGCCCATGTATGTGGCCTGACAGTGCCACAAACCTGAAAGGCTGGAAAGTGGGAACTAGTCACACTCCAGCAGTTCTGCTGTTGCAAATTAAAAGTGTGTTGTGGTCAGGAAATGAAAGCTACAATGTCTCTTTTGAACAAGTCGTTTATCAAGAGAAACATCTATCAAGAAGTGACTTGTCACATTGATCCTCTAAAAGTTAGGTCCGAAGGGGAAGCTGATGTTTTTCATCCCAAATTTATAAAATTGAAAAAAGTGGAGAGAGCAGGACAGATTTGCACTTAAAAATGACTGCTCTGGGCATGACAAAATCATCAAGTATCTGTGATACAGAGCTAGTAAACTAAGGAGGTATGGGGTCTTCTTCCTAATTTTTATTTTCACGTTGAAACTTTAGCTTTCCCATACAGGCATCTTTTTTTATACTTTTAAATATTCTATCAGTATACCTCTGCATTATTTCACTGGGGATATTTTCTTGCTTAGGAATACATCTGTTGCTTCCAAATTAAACCTTTTCTTGTTTGTTTTTCTATGTGTGTTGTTTTTTGGTGGGTCGGGTGGTTTTGGTTTTTTTCTTGTTGTTGTTTTGTTTTTTTGGGGTTTTTTTTGCTTAGTGATGGTATTTATGGAGTTCATCTTGCATGCAATTTCAGGGTTTTTTGCAGTCATGTTTCTTTTCAATTTGTAATTTTGGTTTGTAAGTCTCCTTCCTGTGAAGCAAAGTTCTTTTACTGCCAGACTAATGTTTACTGCAAATAAGGTACATTTGAAGATATCTGTTTGCAGAGCTTAAAACACATTAAGAGTCCTGTTAAGTGCATCTTCCCCTTCTCGTCCTTTTTGTTTCCGTTTTTGACTTGTGAACTACACTTTCAGTCTCAACAGAAGCAGCATGTTTCATATTGAATATAAAGTTGAGGTTTCAAGTGGAAAAATAAAAAAGACCAAAACAAAGTCTAAACTGCTCTTTTACCTCTACTTATTTTCAACCATTTGAATTGTTTAGCAACTTTTTGAAAAGTTTTTCATTTTGCATGAAGTTTGCGTTTGGATTATCAAGGAATCTCTTCAACAAAAGAGGATTTTCATGTTTGGTTGTTGTTGGGTTTTTGTTTTGTGTTCTTTTTGGCTAAGGTATGAGCAGAAGCTTGCTGAAAGCAAGATGCTTTGACTTCTTCAGTATCATAAATGAGACTACTGCTTATGGATACTTGATAAAGACTCATTTGCAAATAGGCAGCAAACAGCAGCGTGGTGGGAGTTTTGGTGAGTGTTATACTTGCTAATTAATCATGTTTAAAATGAAGGAGTCGTAGCATGGTAATAAAGGCTCATTGTTGTTTGATGTTTGTAACAGGATGTGACTCCTACACGAATCTGGTGGTTTTGGGGTTTTTGTCATTATTTCCCTCCCTTCATAGTAAGATACCTTCAGTACCCGATCAAATTGATTGTATTTATTGCAACACCTGTGAAAGCACAGGGATGTTTTTTTCTCTTATTCTAGCAGTATTTCAAAAATAGGAAGAGTATATTTTTGTTGCTATCTTCATCATAAAGTTCATGGCAAAACACGACAGTCTTATGTCATTAGCTTTTATTTAAGACTTTTTTGCTTGTTTGTTTAGGAAGAGTCAAAAATGCTTCTTTTTTTCTTGCTATAAAAATCCTACTGCTTTTTTTCTTATAATAGATAAAGTGGCACTTCATGAACTTTTGTGTCCTACTTGCTTACATATGTGTTGTAAGGGATAGCAACTAAAAATGTATTACAGAATAGTGTATATACTATCCCTATAAAACTTAAGCTCTAAAAAGACTTGGTGTTTGTTTTCTTTTTTTTTACTATAGCTCTTATCCAATATGTCATTTTTAGACTTTATTGTTCATCTTTCAATTAATAGCTACTATATATGATGGAAAGAGACATGATAAATTCTTTCAGACTGTAAATTGTTAGTTTCAAAATGTAATTAATTAATTAAGGCTATTTTATGCTGCATGAACAAGGTTTGAAATCTGCTTTTGTTTAGATGCTCTTCTCCTTTTTAAAAAATACAATTCCTAGAGGAAAATGATTCTGTAGGGTTTCTGTCAATACATTGGTTCAATGAATGCATACAAGAAGCATTGAATATAATGACTGATCTTCCTGTAGCCTTAATCATCAATTAATAGGCTTATCTGCTTGTTAGGAGTGGGTTTAATGGTACAGAATCAGCATGAGATCTGTGTATATGAAACATTTTTATGTTGTTTATAACAGACTGAGTTTTGATCTAGCATTCCCAGATCTACTAACAGAAATATTTGGCTCTTTGCCCTCAATCAATATATCTCTTAAGAGAACCAACTTCACATAATACTTTCATAAAGTGCCAGATGTATTGATACTGAGTTGATAAATTTAATTACTGGGGGTTTACATTGATTCAATGATCTTATGATTGGAGGAAATTGTTCTGCAGATATTTCTGAAGTATTGAGGAATATTATATGTCCATAAAGCTTGATTAATTGATCAATCAGCTATTTTTTTCTTTTTTCCTCTTGAGTCATTGATAACAAAAGCACTAAAACTGACTGTAAAAAGAATTTGGGATAAACTAATTACAAATTCTCATGTGTTATTAACAGAGCAGACAAGAAGCAAAGCACTGTGCAGGTAGGAAAAATGCCATCTTTGAAGTGGAATTATGCATATTGGGCCCAATCCTTAGCTAGTGTAAAATAGTTTAGCTTTAAAAAGCTACAATAATTTACAGATCACAGAATCTGGCACACTGTGGGTTTGTTGTTTGTGGGCTGTTGGCTTTTGGTTTTTGGTTGTTTGTTTTGTTTTTTTTTTAATGTACCATTTCTTAGCTTACTAGTAGTTGTTTAAAATTTTAAATCAGATATTATGGTTACCAAAATGTGTGGAATTTTGGATAAGCATCTGATCCAAAATGAACAGTATAGCTGTAAAAGTAATTTGAAGAACTGTAAATTAAGGATTATGTATCCCTGATATTGTTGCAGAGTATTAAACTCTTGATGCTAGAGATGCAATCCTTTAAGTGAAAACTTATCTTCCTTATGGGAAAGATCACTTCAAGGAACTCTAGACTGGGAAAAGGCTTGGATTTTTTTCTTCGTGTGTTTGTTGTTGCTACAATAATAATAAAAAAATTCCAAACCATAGAATTAGTTATAGGGATATTTTCCAGGTGAAAAACCTTATTAGAGTACCTGGCTGCATTTCTGTGAGACACATGATCTTTTCACCTTATGTCAATGATATTTTTATAGAGTGTGTGAGAAATAAGAGCGTAAATAAAAATCCTTAAGATCATTCAATTTTTCTTTTTTTCTTAGAAAAAGAAAAATCTCTGAATCTCAAAACAACATATGCATCTCCCTTAGTGAAAGTGTATTCCTTTAAAGGATCATAGCTAATAAAGAAGAACAGAGAAAATCCACTTGCAATATGTTATCATAGGTTCAACAAATACAATCTTATCCTTCAAGGAGCAGAGAGTCCTAGACTGTAATGGAGGTCAAAGGAAATCTAAGGCTTTCACTCCTTTAATAATTGTACCTGCCACCCTCCTGATCAGCATGTTAAAGAGAATGCGTGTATATGTATTATGGTTC
The DNA here is from genome assembly GCA_013399015.1 of Galbula dea. Classification (NCBI taxonomy): domain Eukaryota; kingdom Metazoa; phylum Chordata; class Aves; order Piciformes; family Galbulidae; genus Galbula; species Galbula dea. The sequence goes on from VWZX01007638.1 coordinate 35,729, forward strand.
TTAGAAGATAATTTATATTTGCAACAACTTACAAAATACATGTGGACTTTGCTGCTATTGCTTCTAAATACCTGTTGATGTTGGTCTCACCGTGTGACAAGTGAGAATAAAATGGAAAGAGAAATAGTTGGTCAGTTTTAGTTACTGAAGTCTTGAGAAACTGAGAGGGAGATCAGGCTTTGAAAAGTCAGTTTGAAAATGGGAAGAATACTAGAAAGTCTAATCTGCAGAAAGCACCACTGATTAAGAGCATATGGAGATGTCTGCAGTGATGAAAATGTGGAGTCTGTGCTTCCCTTTTGCTGAGTTACATTGCTATGAGGTATCGGCACACAGAGGATGGTAATGACAATAGTGTATGTCTATAGTGATAGTAATAGTACCTGTCAAACGTTATAATACTGAACTATCTGTTTAATCATATAAGCAACACTCCTTACTACAATGGCTATTGTATTTGTACAAGAAAAAGAACAGCCATGCATTATTATATTTAAATAATGGAAGAAAACTTTTTTCTGCATATGGAAAAAAGTTTCACTTGTCTCAGCTATAATTAAAAATCAACTACAGATGACTGTCATGTCACTGGCTGATTTTTATTTTTTTTTTTTTTTATAACAGTCTAATAGGCATGTAGTCTCATGTGCTATGAAACACTAAAATAGCAGTTACAGGTCATATTATTTAACTGTTACTGAGAAACTATTTTCTCAGTTCTTTTAAAGTATAGTGCAGATACTGCTAGTATGTTGTTAGTTAAATTTCAAATATCCTGAAAGTGATGCGGGCAAAAATGCTGTGATTATTTTCATGCAAAAGCAAATCTTGGTGATGCGAGTCCATTTTTGCTTCATGTTCCTTGAAATCACATATTACTTGGACTTTTTGTTATCTGTTCTTAACCCTTTCATATTGCACTTTTACTGTCTCATGTAGTCTTTTTTAAAGCATATAGTTATTTTTGGTATATGGATTGCTCAATGCATGAAGATGTATGACACAATTTATATTGCGTGATACTTTTTGAGCGTATGCATGTGTCGAGCTGGTTATAGATTGGTGATGATAAATTGGTTTCAGTAATGTATCTTATTTGCATTAATACCTTAACAGTAAGAGTATACTGTGGTCAAACTTCATGATCTAAGATAACTGCCTCACATCTAATTAAGCAAGGTCTGAATGAATGGTTCTCTGGTATGGGTCATTATTAAACTTTTTGTTTCTCATCTTCAGTGTGATTAAATTCTTAAGGGATACATTAATGCATGTTTACATAACTTCTGCTAATCTGAATGGAATTTGAAAATGACTATCAAGAAGAGATGGGAGAAGGGGCTGGACCTGGTGGGTTACGGGTGTCTGTGCCAGGAATGTATCTTCATGCTCTCATTCAAGGTTTTTTCTTGTCTGATTTAGAACAACTTGTTTGCCTTTTAATATGTTGGAAATAACATCTCTGTTTTTCTCTGAGAGGTTTTTCCCCTTCCATCCCCTCCATTCTAGCATACAAACAAGTCATTCATAAAAACGCATTTATGCAGTGAGCTTGAATTATCACTTAATAGTATTAACTATGAGGACTGTACTGATGCAAAGATATTCCTAGACAGTACAACAGATGTTACTGTGTGTACATTTCTTCTGGAGACATGGTGAGGGTAAGAGCCAACAATTACTTTGTATTACTGAGTGACAGTAGAGGGTGGATGGGAATGATAAAGTTATATGCAGAAATTATTAATCTCTGACAATAGTATCAATATTGATTTTAAAAATATTGTGAACTGATATTCCTACTATGTAATTTTCTGTGATTAGCTGTGCTTTTAGATGAAAAGCAGCTATTTATATACCTTGTTGCTCAGTGTGGTCATGTTGGGAGTATGGACTTTTTCATCACAGATTCTGAGAAAGTGCAGGTTAACGTCCTTTGTCTTCTTTAGACCTATCTGATTACTTCAGCCTCCTGTGTTGACATAGAGAAAGAAACAGCTAGATTCTGTGTTGGAAGAATAAGGTTTGCAAGCACTGATTGATACAAGGTATCCCATTGTGATACCTAAACCAAATTTTAAAAAATCAAGCATTCTTTTCAAGTGAAACTTGAGAAACATAGAAAGGAACAGCAAAGATGTATCTGAACACACTTGAAGGTGCACCATTTACTTTCAAAAGAAATCTTTCCTATCACTCGTGGATAGCTCCACCATGAAGAGCAATATCAAAAGATCTCAGAAAAGTAACTATTCTTTTATGTCTTTGGGAACTCAGATGCTTACAAGATTGTTTCTAAGAAGGAAAAGAATTGATCCTATTTTCAGTCCCTTGTTGTTGGCATTTGTAGACCATATCACTGTATGCAGTATTGTAGAAATACGCTCATAGTATATGAATACAATTGTTTCTTCTTGCAGCTCTAAAAGAATAGTGCAATGCTGCTGTGTGCACACTCGGTTTGGACAATATGTTTGTATGAAACCCTCCTTATGCTCTACAAAATTGTTTTGTTTAAAATACATGTGGAGTTTGAAGATTTTTAAAGTTAATTGATAGGTCATCTATGTGATTGCAATAGAGAAGTTTAAAATAGAATGTATTGTTTTTTATGGAAGTGATATAGGCTTAAAATCACCTGTGATAACTTCTGAACTGCATATACCCATTTAGTCAGAAAATTGCTGGGTTTAAACTAGCATGATTCAATTATTTTTAACATGGAAGGAGACTGTAAATTTGCTAAGTCTTCAGCTGAATGTACACTTTACAAAATTAAGTGGTTTTGTGTATACTAGTGCTAGATCTGCAGGTTTATGTTAACTTCATATATATACTAGTGCCGTACTGAATGTGCAACAAATAGACAGATATTCCATTTTAAAGATAGTAATTTTTCAGGTCTTTATAGAATTTCTAGTTTTGTTTTTTCTTTTCTTGGTCTTTGCCTTGGCTAAAAGCTGAAATAAATATATTTTGGAAACTGTTCATGCAACAATCAGCCTTTTTTAATAATTGATTTTCATTTTGTTCTTTGACTTTCATTAATTTCATTTCATATCCCTGTCCTCTGTATATGTATTTTATGTTGAAAAGGTAGTGTATTTTTCCACTTTCAGTTTAAAAACTTGAGTGGTAACATTAATTTAGTTGATACCATGCTAGTCCTATAAAGAAGTTTAATATTATTCAGATTAATGTTATTATTGGTAGAGAACTGAAGCTGAAAGTCAGTAAATGCTACGTAACAAGGGGTATGAAGCACTTTTCATTGTTTGGCACCTAGTATTTGCCAATCTAACATTCATATAAAAAGCACACAATATGCAGAGAATATCTATGTTGGGACATAGTTAAGTAAATTTGAGATGCCTTTGTTCCAAGCTTTTTTAAATTTTTGTTTGAAAGTAGATGTAGGTAAAATACTTATATGTGTGCTTATAGGGACTCGGAATGTTGTGCCTTACTGAATGACATTTTTATAGTTTTCACTAGTTAGATATGTTCAAAGAGTTGTTAATGTGGTATTTCTTCCATCACCATGAAGATTCTCCATATGGTACAGTACAGAACTACAGACAAACTAACACTAGTATTCATTTGGAGTAATAATTTTCACCAGTAATTAAAGAAAGACGTTTTGTTACTGAGTAATAGCAAACACCTTCTTCTGACCTCCACCCCCCAGGATATCAGCTGTTTAGAGACAGTAGAAGTCACTGCTTTCATTTACATCAGGCAAGTCGGTTTTGGCTAAAGTTACTGTTCCTTTCTGTTTCAGAGCTGCTAACAGCTGCAGGTTGAGCTTGAAGGCTCTGAATGGTTGGGATAACACCACAAATAGTACTGTATCTCAATAAGTGCTATTCATGTTTCCATTTTTGGTGCTCAGTTATCAGGTGCCGAGTCCCTGCAGTTTGTAGTGACTTTGGGTATGCAGGTGTGCAACAAATTTTAGAAGCCAGGTGATGGGTATTATGAGGATTTTTGCCAGAAAGTGGTAGGCATTAGCTTTATTTGTACTTCTTAAATGCTACAATCTCTCTCTTGAGGTATTAATGCTGTATGATAGAGTAAATAGGGCTTTTGATTTTTCCTGGTGGTTGTAAGAACCCGTTTTAAATTAATCTGGACAAAAACCATGTGTTATGTAAAGGTATAATGACTGACTCGTTTGTGATTTTTGGATGGAAGAAACCTTAAACTCAGTTTGTTACTATGTAAATGTTCCAAGGAGCAAAATGCAGAGTAATGATGCTGTTCTAATTGCAAAATCTCCCTTAGTTACCTTCCCCCTCTTCCTGATCCTCTTCTCCCTTCCCCCTCTTCTCCCCCCATCCCCCACTATGGCTTTTTTAAACAATTATGGGCATTGTGCTCCTTAATGGTGCGTAGTTACTGTAAAGATAGATGTCCTCAAATAATGAGTTTCTAATAATAATCAGGAGTTAGATTAAACTGGCTTTGTATAGAAATTTTAGTCTGAAAAAGTACACCTAAAATCCTGAGATATATTTACAGGAGCTAAGGCTATTTACAGAGGACTAACCCAATTTCATATCCGTGCACGTGTGTGAGCAGGGGGGAGTAGAGGAATATGTTTGTATGTACCTACATTTTTGTCAACTGCTTTAAAGACTTTACTAAAAGATTATTTTTTTAGTGCAGATTTCTATTTTGCCTTCTGATAACGGAATATGTCTTAAAACCACAACATACTAATTAGTTTCTGTGTTTACTCTGGAAAGCTTGCATCCCTTCAAATGACTTCTACCGTGCTCTTCTTTCTCAGTTTCTTCTCCCACCCTCGTCTTTGTTGTTGTTGTTGTTGCTTTTATTTCATGAGGTTTATTGTATTATATTCGTTGCTTTCTTCCCTTTTCAAAATTCTGAAGTGAAGTAAATAAAGTGCTAAGTACAGTAATAGATAATTGTTTCTTTAAAGATTTGTCACTATATTGACTAGGAAGAATATTTTTCCTAACAGGCTTTACAATAAACAGAGCAAACCAGTTTAACTTAAGGTTTAGAAATACACATGCCATTTAAATGGAAACAAACCCCCAAATCTCCCACATATCTTTTGGGGTTTGGTGAACAAAAGCTCGCTTATACTCTCCAAATTCCCCTGGGCGTCAATTTGCAATACTGTGACTTAAGCCTGGCTGTTATAAACCCGTTGCAGAGAAATAGAGCTCTCCTTCCTGGCTTTTCGAAGCTGTTTCATGCCCCCTTCTCTGCCTACCCATGTCCCACAGCCCTCTGCCCTGTTCCCAGCCTCTTGGTCTGAGACACTTTTGCATTTGAAATATAGTAAATGTAGAAGTAGTACACTTCTAAACCACAGAAAAGTATCGTTCTGCATGGTCTTACTGACATGTCTACCATCACACACTCTTCTCACTAAGAACAAGGCTGTAATCACTTTAATATCTGTTGTGTCCTCTACCAGGTGACCTGCAGCCTTTCATTGTAAAGATAAGAGACTGATATAAGAAGTTATTGATTCTCAAAGTCTGATCTTATGGAAAATACTAACCATAAACTGAGGAGAAATTTGTGTCCACTTAATATGTTCCTGGAGTGCCACACTCTCTGCATATGTGCTCATGGGCACAGTAGTGGCATTGCTGGATGCTCAGCTGGAAGCTGTTCTGGAGCAGAACTGAGTTTGATTGTAATCCCTAAGAGCTAACAGTAACTATGGGAATCATTGTAGCTTGATGCAGCACTGAATGCTACAGCTGTATTTATTTTGCTGCTAATGAAAGAAGTCATTAAGAAGCTTGTCTTTTTGAAATAGCAATTGAGGTGCAGTTCTGAGCTTTTGAGTTAGTACCTGTTAGTAGGAAGCACTAAGAAATAGGTGAGCTGCACTCCTGAATGTGGGTGGAAGGATGGTGAGTAATACATGCCTTGGCATGGCATCTGCCAGAAGCATTTTGTGGGGTTTTTTTTGTTTTATTTTAGTTTTTTTTTGTTTTGGTGTGTTTTTTTTTTCCCCCTGTTCTAGTTTTGAAAGGTATGAGGTATTCTGATAAGCACAAGGGAAAAATTACTTCCAAGCAAATCATTATAGCATATCTCAATGACTGTGCTCCACACTTAAATTTAATTAGAAGACAACTGCACTGGAAAACTGGTCGTTTTAGTCATACTTAACGACTGGTTCTCTCCTACTTCCAATCAGAACCGATTATATGCTGTGTGCTATAATGTAATTTCTACAGGAAAATTAAGTATGAATAGGCACGATAGTATTTTGTAGTTGCAATAATGAGGTTTTCATTAATGGTGTTAATTTATCATTTAACTAGCCTTTTAGAGGTGAAAATAACTATTTTCCTTGTTATGTTTACTATATATACAGCAACCAATATGAAATTGAGGTATTTTGTAAATATTTTAAGCAAGTGACTGTGGCTAGATAGCTATTAATGTGTTCATTATATGGTAAAAAGGCACTGAAAGAAGTGAAACCTTTGTATATCCATGTTTCTTGTAGGATAACAACTTTCAGGAGGGATTTCTCTTATGTTGTAGTATAATTTACTAGTGTATGGTTTCTAAAGTGTCATGGGTAGCTCAGTGCCGGATTTCAGGCAAGCTTGTTTCCTGGTTAGCTGTAATAAGTCTTACTTGCTGTCAGTAGTACGATAATAAGGATGAAAATCATGTACTGTTTAAGAAAAGAAATAATCTATCCATTTGCATTTGTGCATCAAATTCCACTTGGTAATATGCTTGTTGGGCTGAGCTACTAAGTGTTCTGTGGGCTATATAACAGCAGGTGTATGATTGACTAGGTATATTAGAGCTTTTTACCTACTGCCAATGCAAAATTTGACCCTGGTTTTACCCCAAGATGTTTTTGCCTTTAAAAAGATCTACTCTTTATGAATTCACAGGTAGGTGATAAGAAAATTTATCGTTGTTATTTGTAGGGTGTAGCTCAATGTTAGAGTAAGGGTAACCTGAATCTGAACTGATGCTGAATAGATGTTATTTTTTTTATATTTTTATTCCCAAGCCCAGCTGTGGGAATTGATATCATCTTAAAATTTCAAATCTACATTTTATGTACTGCACCAAAGCACCCATGAGCTCATTAAGCAAAGACTTTTTCAATTATATCTTGTGTTTATGCATGTATTTATACTTGACAGGAATCCTTTAGAGGCTTGGTTTGCTGTATTAATACCTAGGGTGTCTTGGTGTACATAAAATATGCTTAAAAAATAAAAAGATTAAGGACTGCTTCTGGATCCAGTTCTGGTAGTTTCTGTGTTGTAGCAGCTGCTGAAAAGTTCCTTGGCCAGACATCCAGCCTCTAGAGGGCACGCCAATAACCTCCTCTGCCAGACCCTCACTCACACCACCATCTGCAGAGAGTTTTAATACTGACACCTACAGAGAGAATCCTATTTGTGTGGCATAATAAAAACTCTGTGTGTATTCCTTGTTATTCCTGGAGTTTTACTACAGTAAATGGTTTGATTTTCCTTTCTTTTTTTTTTAATCTGAGGAAAGGCTTTTGTATTTGCTATGCTGTTTGCTTTTTTTTTCCCCCTACCCTCTCCTCTAGTGGTGATCTTTATGAAAGTAAAGACTCAAATCTACTATGGTAAAATCTTAAACCTCACTTACAGTTATTTCTTAACCTAGTAGACTGTTCTTTAATACAGTAAAGACTACAAAAGCTAGTGCACAGTATTCGAGAGTTGCAAAAGAAGATACTAAAATCTAGATAATAGTTCAGGTGAGATTAAAGCCAGTTAACCCTACTCCAGTCACCTAGGTTCAATTGTTCAACCTTTTTCTCTCATGAAATGCCATATGTATAAAGTTTTTTGTTCTCCTATGGACTATTCTTACAAATATTGAAATTTATGTGAAGTCATATTTGTTCTCCAGTTCATATTTTTGACTGTGGTTCTCTACTTCAGTATCACCGTTAGAAATCAGAATCACAGAAAGGTTAGAGTTGAAAGGGACCTTTAGAGGTCATCTAGTCTAACACCCCCCTGCTGTGAGCAGGGACACCTATAACTAGATCAGGTTGCTCAGAGCCCTATCCAACCTGACCTTGAATGTTTCCAGGGATAAGGCATCCTCTGTCTCTCTGGGCAACTGTTCCAGTGCCTCACCACCTTTATTGTGGAAAAACTTCCTCATTTTATCCAGTCTAAATCTCCTCTCCTTTAGTTTAAAGCCATTGCCCCTTGTTCTATTGCAACAGGCCTTACTAAAAAGACTGTCTCCATCTTTCTTATAGGCTCCCTCTAAGTACTGATAGGCTGCAATAAAGTCTCCCCAGACCCTTCTCTTCTCCGGACTGAACAGCCCCAACTATCTCAGTCTTTCCTCATAGGAGAGGTGTTCTAACCCTCTGGTTATTTTTGTGGCCCTCCTCTGGACCCACTCCAAAAGGTTGGTGTCCTTCTTATGCTGGGGACTGCAGTGAGGTTTCCAATAATTTAAATTAATCTGATTAGCCTGTTTCAAATTTTTGTTAGATTTACTGATGTAGAACAAAAGAGCAAGTATTTTTTGATTTGTACCATAAATTAAGACATGCCCCAATCCATAGTTTAGTTTTGGTCTAAGAATGTGAATATGATTGGAGAGAAATTAAGAATTTTTTGTCTTGCAAACTATCATTACCCAAGTATGCAACTTTGTCTTGAAAGTGTACTGGTTTAACTTGAGCACTTTCTGCTTAAGCACTTTTAAATATTATTTTGTCCATTTGAATTGAAATGTTGCTGGAGCATGTACACTTAAGAAGGAGGAGAAGTATCTCCTGCTGATGACTTCATTAAGTCCTCCATGTAGTTGAAAAGATAAGCCTGTTGCTCTGGGCAAACTTCGCATTTTAGTTGTATGAATACATCATTTTAGCTACACATCTATTGTTGAGCCATGAAGCTTAACTGCATTGTTGGGTTTCTATGTTTCTCTATAACATAAGGAAAAACGGAGAAGGAATTCAGTAAAAGTTAAGGGGATTAGTTTTGTTTATTTTGTAGGCTTATAAACAGAAGATATATGCTGAATTCCCATTTTGCTTCCCAACCTTTTCTTTAAAAATAATTAAAACAAACAAACAAAAAAAGGTAAAACCAACCAACCAAACCCAAAAACCAAAACAAAACAAAATCTGTTTGATATATAAAGTGTATGGTATTATCTTTACAGGTGACACTAGACCAAATTTTGTTGGGTGAGTTTGACAGTAACTTGTGAGCAGTTTGGAAGATTGATTTAATTTGATCCCATGTTGATGCAATCCCATACACAAAGTTTTCAGTTGCCTCAAAATATCAAACAAGTTTTTGTTGGTAGTTAAAGGAGATGCAAGGGGGAAAAATTTCAAGTGGTAGGTCATACTTTTTATGTCTTGATCACCTGTAGCCAATGGATAGTTAACTTACTGGAGAAGTAATGGTGACATTGTTTTGAGATTCACCTAATCCATTTCTTCCCAAGGAGCTAAGATAGTTGCTAGTATGTCATGTCAACCTTGGCACACACACAGATTGCAACTTGTTCCTTCATTCAGTGTTGCATGTTGGAGCTGTGCAGCAGACTGCCTAACATAGAGAAACCTTGATAAAAAAGGGTGTGTTAACACTTGGAGGGCAGCATGGTTAACTCCTACAGAAACCTATTCTCTGCAGGGCTAGGGGTACTCTTAGAATAAGCTTTAGCTGTCATGGAAGAGGGTTGGAAATATAGTTATGGTACCTGGTTAGTCTTAAATAAGCATTTTTTTGATGGCAGAGTTGTTTACAGTCCCTGCTGTTCTGCCTGGGAAAGAGTAATCTTTTTTTCCTAACTGCCAGTGGTATCATCCAAGCATATCCCTTATCATTGTCCTACAATCCGCAGTATCCTGGGCCTATAGCTTCCACACTGTCAAATGGGTGGCTTTTACAGCTTGTTCTGAAAGCCAAAAGAATCAGGCTGTGTTGAAATAAGCAAGTCCTAGAGCCAGAAACATCCCTGTGAGGGACACAGTGTGTGTGGTTTTTCCTGGGTGCTGGTGGGGTGCCCACTGGAGAGCACCTGCCCACATCACCCGTGGCAGGTGATGGTGGCAGGCAGAGCTAACTGACTCTCATATGGATCAAAATAGCAAGTGAATATATGAACATATTGATATAGTTCGTAGAATTATTATTTTTTTAAATGTAGTCATGTGAGGAAAATAATTCAAAATTAATTTTGGAGGCTTTTGTTTTATCTCCTGAACAAATGAAAGCAAGAGCAGAGCCATCTTCATTTTAGAATCCAGGCTCCAAATTTATCTTTAAACCATTTTTAATAGAAAGAGTAAGTTATAAATCATCTAAACAATTATCTAGACATAGAAAGACTGGGGCCCAGCTTGGGCCACAGCCCCAGATGTTTCTGGACTACAATAATGGGCCAGCCCAGATATTTACAGCTTAATCTCTGTTCATGTGCACTTGTCCATAAATGGTTCCTTTTCCATTTCCAGTTCAACAACCAAACCACTTATAGTAGAGAGTGATTTAAACTTGAATGAAGGCAAAATATGAATAGAGACAAATTTACCTTTGGGAACTTTGAAGTCCATTCCCAATATTTAAAATGTAAGTCTTGAACAGAGAATGATTCATCAGTATATGACCCCTTTCAAATGTTGTATTGTTTATATAGGTGTATAAAAATATGGGATGTTCTCCCTCTCCTTTTTTTTTTTTTTTTTTTNTTACTGAAGTTCAGAGCAGAGAATTTTTTTTCTCCTTTTAATGCTATGCCATCTAGCACTGCTTGCATTACAAACCGGTGTACCTAACCTCACCCACTCCCCATTCCTGTCCTCACTGCTCCTCCCAACCAGCCCCATTGCTTGAAACTAAACGTATTGAACGTGATGATTGGTAACCATCAACACCGCTGAAATTCCACGTACAGCAGTTAACTCTGTTTTACCAAACAACTTCAATCCAGTGAATTACAGTGCAATTCTTGGTGGCAGCAGATAGCAACAAGCAGTTTAGAGTTCCTCTAGGCAAAGCAGTTCATATAGGGAGCATTATGCAGTCACTTGGTGGTGGTAGGGGGATACTTTCATCATCAGGCAGTTCAGTATAAAGTGTTTGAAACTACAGAGAATCTAACTGCAGCCTCATTGTTTCATCTGATTAAAAAAGAGGCTGGTCCAGAATACTGTGCAGACAGGTGATCTTGCAAACATGTGCCCTTTAGTTTGGTTTTCTGTTTCCACAGCTGCAATGTAATGCAATGAGAAGTATGTTCAGCTTTCAGTCACTTTCATGTGACTTTTGGAGTGCCCATTGAAAACCTCAACCAAAAATTAGTTTGTGTAGCTAGTCAAAGTGTATTGAAGAACAATAATTATTCATAGTTTCTATTGAAGAAACTCTTATAGATGCAGAACAGTAACAAGAAGCATTTTAGAATAGTAGTGGACTGCCAAACAGCAGATACTTGAATAGCGACAGACTACGATGTAATATTAAAATAAATACCATTATTATTTGTGTTTTTACCTCAATTTCAGTTATAGGAGCTTAGGTTTTGATCATGTATAAAGAAAGTTGCTTAAAATGGGCAGTATATTGAGTTCAAAGGATCCATACAGTTCATAAATTCTCCGGTGTCTACTGGATTTTTCATCAGGGAGACTTCCAATAAAAATGATCTATTTTAGAAATAATATTGTTTAGTAGGTTGAAATGTAGTGTAATAAAATTAGACCTTCAGTCTTCTAAAGTTACTACTTAGATGGCACCCTTGGGATGGTAAAATGGCTATATAAGCAGATGAATCAGACAGTTTCACTGATGGATACATTTGTCAGTCTCTGTTACAGATATAATATATTCTTATATCTGTAATCCTGACACTGTTACATCCAAATGAAATCAACATGAGGTTGTCATCTTTAAGCAAATATGTTAAGTGTTGTCTTTTGTGCTTTGGATTTGAAAGAAAGGGGCCCAAGGGAGCCAGCATCATGCAAATGGAACAAATCCCATTTCTTCTGAGCTGTGCTGTTTCCCCCTTCATGGCAGCTGGCTGTGTTATCTTTGTGTGTTTCTCTGAGTGCTGACAATTCTTTCAGTGATCTAAGTTAGGGCACATTAGAAAGTGGAAGCAGCTGTCTGTCGTTATACTGAGAGACGTGTTTGCTCTACTGCAAAGATGAAGGACCATGAATCCTTGACACACTCTCTCCCCCCTCCCCCTTTACTTTCCAACATGATCAACATTCAGACGCACAGATTGTCTGCTTGGACAGTTTTTTGTTCTGACTGACAGCATCTGGCATAGACAAATTTAAAAATACATAGCATGCCATGCTTGGAATTGGAACATCCCTTCTTTATTAATCTTCTCATTTAAACCATTCATTTACATTTCAAGAAAGGTTACAGCTTGATGTGGTTGAAACATTTATTTTAAATGAATAACCTCCTAATGAAATACCTTGAATGAGCACCAAACAGTCAGTGTTCATTAAAAATTACACCTGATTAGTACTGCCTTGGAACTCTTACGAACATGTAAGATTTTCCCATTGTCTCAATCCATAAGAAAAAATAAAAAAGGAAAAAAAAGTCAAGCATATGAGTGTAATTTTTTATTTTTTACCACAGAGCTAAATGAGAATGGTGTTTTCACTTGCAACCCCCTATCATTTTCAAGAGTACTATGTTATAAAGCAATAGCCTTTAAATGCTATTTGTCTAATTAAATCTGGTTTTGCTGGAACAATACATTTGAAGGCAATGCCTACATAGTGTTTTGGGTTGGTTTTTTTTGTTGTTTTATTCTGCTAAGGCATTTATGATTTGAGAGACAAGATGCTTTATGATTTGATGCAATCTGAAATCCTATGTATATTTTTTTTCTACTGAGAAGCATTGACATGTTTGTATACAATACTTTACTAGTAAAATAGAACTGAAATGGTGGACCACCCACTAGAATGTTTATGCACACGCACATGCACATATGCACACGTACATTCTGTGCACTCTCATCTTTGTGATCCAGGTTAGCAATGCAGACATGCTTGTCTAGCATTTATGTAAAAATAGTATGAAAATTGGCTCTACCAGTCAGAATATGGACTTTGAGTCCAGGAAGGGAGGTAGAAAAACCTCTTCTCGTACAAGGCATTTTAGATGCTTTGTATCACTGTGGACTGTAGCTTTAACTACTCACAGTACAGAAAAAAAGAAGAATCTTCTGGGGGAGGGTGGGAACCCCCAGAATTATAATAAAATAGAGGACTGCTCAAGTGCTTGGCAGTAAATATGTAAAACAAGTATCCTGGCTTATTTGGAGAGGAAAGAGATGCTGTAGCAGACAGGCTCAATTAACAATTGTAAGCAGGAGAGGACTTGTATTCCTTCAGTAAATGTAGGAGAGGTCATTTGCTTTAGGATAAATTCTGACAAATTTCAGACACAGACATAAAGGCTGGAATAAATACGACAAAAGATTTTCAGTTGCACATCAAGCATTTTGTATTTGCAATGGCCATTTACATTTTTTCCTCAGTGAATAGATTCCTTTTTTCTTAATGTTTTCCTGAATAATATATTTTTTAATTAATTGACTGTGAAACAAACATTTTTGGATAATAGGAAATTTAATACAGGCTTGAAATATCATTTATGCTTTCTTAAAAATTTTCTTAGTAATGACTAGTCTATATTTCTTTTTGTGGAGGAAGCACTAAGATGATAAGTTTTCAGCACAGGTTTTACTATGCCACTTATGTATAATCATAAAGGAGAAATCAAATTTTATTTTAAATGAAGTCACATTTTTTCCCCCACGAACTGTTCCATTTATGTGATAAACTTCTATTTTGATTTTTTTTTTTTAATGACTAGTTATAAAGGCTTGTACAGATATGCATCTGTAAGCAAGCTGGGAATAGGTTAGAGAACATAATTCCCTGGTGTAAAAAGCAAGGTTTAGCAGTAATGCTTTTAATCTGGACTTGTAGAGGATTCGGGAGCATCCATAGATCTGCTTCAGTAATTACCATACCCCAAGTGGCACTGGAAGAGACATTTGCCTAAAAACTTGATGTCTTCATTACACTGTTTACATTTTAATTAGAAACATGAAAATTAGTTATTCATATGGACAACTATAGTTTAAGTGGGTTTGCTCACCATCCAATAAATCATAGAGCAGGAGGAAAGAAAGAGGGGAGGGAGGAGGAGATAAAAAAAGGCTACCCCACAACCTGTATCTGCAAACAACAAACCCTCTCAGACCTTACAGTTGTCATAAATACTTTACAAGGAATCAGTAATGGGAATAATGTGTAGTTGTTAGAAGCTGTTTAAAATGTGCTTTTTATTTTATAAGGGATGGCATTTCCATGTAAATTAGCGAACATGACTTTAAAGACAAAGCTGCTTGCATGCAGCCCTACATGTATGTGAATGATGAGTGTATAGGATGTACATCTGTAGCCTCTGTGTGTGCATAGATAGAAAATTGTAGCTGTATTAAGGAGAAGAATTGGTGTAGGAATGTTTTGGCAGTATTGAGCACTACTTATGGCTGCAGAGAAGCCAGTTTAGCCTGTTTCAGTATGTGTCTATAAATACATGTAAACATTTGTATAGCTGCACACAGAGATGTATATGTACAAATACACGTGTGTACACATAGGGACAAGTAAGGCTGCTCTGATAACTTACCCCTGAATTTTGCATGTACCTGTCAGCAGCAGTGGCCAAAAAGTACTCCGTCCAGGAGCGATGGGGAGAAGCAGCAGTGCCTGTCAGTGTCCTTGCCTGAGTCAGCAGCATGTCCAGTGCCTGCGCGGGCGACAGCCACTCATCCAGCCCTGGCCTCCCCGGGGGCCCCCGGCCTCCTCCACACCGAGGAGGATGACCCCTCTGTCTGGCACGCTCAAGATCCTAAGTCTCACCGCATCGGTGTGTGAGTTCAAATCCCTACTCCTAAAGGCAGAGCTGGGATTCCAGCTAATGACTCAGAGATACAGAGGGTCAATGCACTGGTGATCTGGAGTACTGAGCCATCGCGCCAGCTTAGTTGTACTTTTTTTTCCCCCCTTCATAGCTCACTGTCTTGCCCTCTGCATTTCCACCCCCATTCCCTTATGATAAAAGTGATGAGATGCAAAATTGCATTTCTTCTTCTAAGAACACTTTATGGGTCGTATTCCTTTGGATCTCATTTGATCTGCTTTTTAAAAAAATAATATTTTCCTTGGGGGATTGGGGAATTGTGTTCTACACTATTAACTTCAGGTTATGTTAGTTCCATATAGGCTGTTTTGAGCACTATGCAAATAATAAATGGATAACCAAATTCTTTGAATGGGAGAGTAAGCCTTGGTAGCAATAAGTAAAAACTTGTTGATCTAAGATGAATGTCATCTTCTTTAACCAAAAATAAGGAAGTTTCCTTATTTCCCTTGCTTTTTGTTAAAAGTCTTGTTGGAATCCTTAAGATTTTTTGGGACAATCTTTTTCCAGTACTCTCATTCTGAATTCTATTGTTTTCTTTATATCTATCTATGTATCTATAAAATATAGAAAGCATGTAGTGCTGCAAGCAAGTAGCTTTATCTTTTTTATTTATATAAATTTATGTATCTATTTATAATTCTTCTTGTGTACCTCAGATTTTTATACAGTACGTGATTTACATCAGAGTAAGTGTTTTATAAACATTTCATATTTGCCAATATGAATTATATTTTTGTTCTTTTATCATTCAAGTGGTATTTCTGAGCCAGAGAATCAGTAAACCCGGGTATATCTTATGGCTACTTTAATGCTTTATGTTTAAACAATTCACATGCCAAAGACAGACAATAGTGACTCTATTTCACATTTGTTTTAATGTTAATATAATGTTTCCATTTATGTCAAACACTTTAGTTTAATCTTAAGATTTGTTTTCCTTTTTCTTAATTTAAGTTTTTGTCAGATGTTATTAGTGTTGTCTCTAATTCCTGGTAATTTGGCAGCACTGCAATGAAGTAACTTGGGTGCACACTTTGTAGTGTGATTGACTTGGTGTCAGTACTCTGTCTTCATTCGTTCTGGGTTTTTTTTTCTTTTTTTTTTTGTTTAAAACCAGTCATTTCAGGTTTAGACATTTTATAAATTCGACTAAACAGAACTGTCTACATCTGGAAAGGCAGAAACATGCTGCTTGCTTGTACGTACTGCAGAATTCTAATAGTTTCGTGCTATCTGTTAAATTCAGTGTGTTTTTTGCATTGTGGCATGAAGCAGTTGTGCTGTGAGGGAAACTGGCTGCTTGCCAGCCATCGACTATGAAATCCCGAATACCTGAGAGCTTATCAGTTCTTTTGCTTTGTAAAAGAAAAAGTGATGAAAATGTTGGTAAACTGCCATGAAGGTTTAAGGCTGCTGGAATAAGGAGCCGTGTAATCAGATTGGAAAATGGAGCTTGAGATTCTCTGCATGGGAAGCAGTCGCCTGTGGACCTACCGAGATGCTGTGCAAGTGCCCGAGCTGACCACTTTGTTAGCAAATCAGCTTGTTTGCTGCAGCAGCAGGGTGGAACAGGCTAGTCCTTGTGATGGTATGTAACACAAGTAATATCTCTTGCTTAGCGCAATGTAATCAGCTTGCAATTAGCTCAGTCTACATTAACCTTCTTGATATTTTTCCCTTTTGTAAGACTGTGCACTTTAAACAATTAACTATAGAAAGTAACCCTTCAAGCAAATCAAAGCAATCCTTTAATTTTATCACCCTGCTGAAAAAGTATCAGGTGGTCAACTGGTCTTCATCAGCTGCTGGAAATTCTCAAGCTCACTGTAGCGTGGAGAGGTTCTTTAACCCATTCACATTTAGAAAAATGTCAAGATTTTATATTTCTCACATAGTATAATGCTGCATCATGAAGCTGCAATTGGAATTGTTCTAATGAAAAGCCTTGGGAGAGCCCTTTCCTATACAGACAGCTTTTACGCTTCTATTTGTTTAGGCATTTCCATATACTACCTCTCAGAAAGCTTTGATGACACAGCCACTTGTACTGATAATTCCACTGCTTCACCTCCAGTGAACTTGATTCACTAAGGTTGGAGAGAACAAGGCTATCGTTGCTGATCTTGTGCATTGCTTTTTAATCCTCTGAAATAAAAGCCAGATAAAGGGGAAATTTCTGTGGTAGACAAACTTCCTTTTAGGTAGGAAAGTAAAAGTTTTAATGCCATTTGTGGAATAGTGGAAGCTTGAAATTCAGCTAAGGAAAATAAAACTCAATTCAAATTAAGAATGCAGAACATGATCTGCCGTGCTGCTATTTGAATGACTTACCTAAAAGTTCCTTTGTCTGTTTGATAGTTTTGCATGTTATTGAAGGCTTGAATTTTCCAGAGTGATCCTGTAAGACACATGATTATACTCTAGGAATATAGTGTAATAGGAATAAGGGATGCAGTGTAATAGGAATATGCCTGGTATTCTATGTGAAAGTTTACTTCTATTTAAATAATTGTTTGGCATATCTTGTTGATTTCTAAACTTAAATCATTCAACAGTTATGCTCATATAAATAAGAGCAGTGAAATTAGTGAAAAAATATTTATGAATAGTAATGCTGTGTGTGAGCCTTATTCGTATTATGTTCATGATATGGAAAGAAATATTGTGGGTTATTTAAGGCTGTGATGAGCAAAGTGATCTGAAAGTTCTGTTCAGATATTTTGCTTAGGCTGTGTTGGAAATAGTCAACACCTGTTTTGCTACCCCTTCCCCAACCCCCCCCCAAAAGTAATTTCAGTCATGTCATTGAATTCCAGTAGATCAGAGCAATAAACTGAATTTATAATATGTAATCTGCTTTTACCAGTGATATCTGTGAAAGCAGTATTGACTGGCTGTGTTAGTCATCTTTTATCTGTCTTTGTAGAATGTGAGCATGTTTTGAAAATACAAAGCCAGATACTACTAATCATACTACATTTATCATATTTTAATACTGGCTTTGGCTTAGTTTTAATATGTATAAAAATTCTGGAATTTATGTGCACATCTGTTTTCTGTGTGCCCCAATTTAAAAAAAAAAAGTAAAAAAACCCCAATAACCTGCATACATCTTATGCTGCAAAGATCTACTTTATATTCTTTTAGAGGACAAACTCCATTAGATATGCACTTACTGTACATTGGATTGTAAATCTTACAATTTAATGGTAATTCAGTGAGCAGTTATTGCTTCTGTGGCCTTTTTTTCTTTCTTTTTTTGTCCCATCTCACTTGTGAAATAGGGTTACCCTTTACAAGTGTCACATCCATAGCTTCATCTTTTGTACTCTATAGTTGTTCCTAGTGCATCATTCTAAGTGAAAAGAAAAATAGGAAGCCAAAGCTACAGGAGGGGCATTGGGGGAGGGGACCCATACATAGAAATACAGCATATAGCAGCAGAAAGACCAAGGCAGTTTAGCATCAATCTAACAGATTAAAATTTTGCTGTAAAGGTACATTTTCTTTAACCTCATTCTCATTCATTTTTCCATACCACTGTAGCTGGCTTTTGAATTCCCAGGAAGCAGAAATGGTGTCTTAATGATACGAGCCTTTTTGCCTTGCTTACAATGTTAATACTCTTATCCCTTTTCTGATATGAAATACTTTTTGTAGAAACAATATACACATTTGTAAAGAAATTATAAAAGGATTCTCCTTTTGAAGATAATGAGTTCTCTTCAGGAACTGCAGGTTACGTGGAACACAAATGAGCTCTAAGTGGAGGGATTTAAAGTCCTGCTACAGCATTTAATTTCTTGAGGAAAGGAGTTCAGTTCAAGGTTAGCCTGTTATTGTGGCACTGGCAACTACTTCTCTCATTCCTGTTCTTCTGCCAGCAGTACCACACAAAAGGCAGTCATTTTTATTTAATACGTAGGGAGGTATTAATCACTGCAGTGTTTTCTTGCAAAAATTTGTCTTATCAAATTCATTGTTTCACCACTCGCAACAATAATAGGTGTTTAATTACTCAATAAGAGCGGTTTATAGATTCCATTTTTCCTGTTTGCTGGACAAATGGTATTGATTTTGTACTTTGATGCAACATGAAACTGTATTAAACACAATTAGAATTCTAAAGCTGGGCAACGTGTATCAGCTATGGTGACTGAGCTCCTTGCTAAAGAATATGCATCTTCCAAATTTTCACTACATTTAAATTCCCAGAAGAAGAAAAGATCTTTAGGGGCACTCCTTTTATCACATAAGTTCTTAGTGTGTTTTTCCTTGTTTTCCATTAGCATGTATGATTGCTGCACATTTTATGTATGCAAGACAAATAGTTTATGTATTTTTTTTCATAATAATCCCCTTACAGTGGAAATGATTTGTTCATGTTCCATCCTCCTCAACAGTTTTACCATTGTCTCATCCTTCCTTCATGCCATAGTTATGAACAAGATTTTTTTTGAGTGAAAGAAAAAAAGGTGTATCTCCAGCTTGAGTTTGAACAGTAAAAATTTGAGACTAGAGAAGACAGCAGACTTATTTTTCTATTTTTCC
Organism: Galbula dea; assembly: GCA_013399015.1. Lineage (NCBI taxonomy): Eukaryota > Metazoa > Chordata > Aves > Piciformes > Galbulidae > Galbula > Galbula dea. The sequence goes on from VWZX01007638.1 coordinate 55,303, forward strand.
TAGAACTTTCAGTTTTCTTCAAAGAATAACTGTTAAGTCATGTGTTCTCAATGTTCTTTCTTTTTTTTTAAAATTATTATTTTTAATAGTGGATATTATTTTACTGTCATTTACGATGTGTTGTTGATATATCAGTATCTGCATAGGTTTGAGCCCTTTTTTCAGGTAGAATTTTGTCTGATTTGCAAAAGTTGCACTGCCAAAATAACTGTTCAGTGCTTCCTTTGAGGATCATTGCATTTTAAATTACAGTTCTTTTCTGCCATTGCTGCTTTTTCAACAATTTCCAATTGGGAGTGTTTAATGTTTTCTTGTTTTGTGTTTGTTTTTATTTCCAAAGAGTCAGAATTAAAAAGCTTGAACAGAAGGTGAGCATACTTAAGTATCTGTATCTGAATCAATAAAAGAAGAATGATTCCTGTCAATGTGCATTCCACTGTACAAAGTTGTTGAAATAACCAAATCTTTATGATATTTTGATATTTATTGGATGCAAGATTCTAGGTGAATAAATCAGTTAAAATCCTTAGTGTACAATTTTTACTTTTTCTTATTTTATTTCTAGGTTCTGTTTGGAGAGTATAATTTCTTTCACTTAGCTCAGTTTGGTTATTTCTTGAAAATACAGACAGAATTTATGAAAAATGTACCTTCATTGCACAATATTTTCAAAGACAATGTCACAGACAGCTGAGTTAATTTTTCTTGCATTTAAATGAAAGGACAATTGAAAATGCAAGTATTTGAAATAGTAATTGAATTGCATATGTAGGTGTGGTGTGTGGTTGTTGAGGAGCACGGTTAGTATCAAGAAACATCTGTCATTTAATCACCTGTTTTTAAAGGAAGCAGTATTTTTGTTCCGTTCATTGGGAACCTGCTCTTACTGCGTAATTTCACAATATGCATGTTAGCATACTTACATTGATGTTTTTGTTATATTTTTCATATCTTTTAGAGAGTAATCCCTAAACTCTGAAAAGCTCCAGTTCCTTAATTAAGCTTATTTTAAGAGGTTCAGTGTGGCTACTCAAGCTTAAACTTCAGGACATGCTTAAGTGCTTTGCTGGGTCAATTTTTATACTGGGTGGTCCTTCTTGTTCCTCCTTTCAGACAAAAGATTTATTTATCTATTGTGTTCTGAATAACTTGGGCACCAATGGCTCATTCCATTGTTTGTGTTTTAGGTGATGGGTTGGGTGTTCTTTGCTGTATGAAAATCAGTACAAATTTCAATTACACAAACAGCAGGTAAGACATTAAAATTAAAAAAATGTAGGTTACATATTCTCATCTGTAGTGATGTCTCAGCTATTTAGATGTTATGAGAAAATTGAATAAATGTAAGTGGGATTCTGAATAATTGAATATATTGTTCTTATTTATTTGGATTACTGTACCACTTAGAGGTCTCAACCAAGATGGTGACCTTGTTGTGCCGGCATTGTAAAAACATGTAGTGAGAGACTGTTCTGCGTCAGAGAGGTTACATTCTAAATAGCTGAGATGCACAAAGGTTAATAGGGACACAAAGAGGCGCTGAAATGTGAAGAGACTTGCCCAAGGTCATATAGCAGGTCAGTAGCAGAGCCGTGAGTTAAGCCTACATCTCCAAACTCCTATTGCAGTGTCCTATACACTAGATTGCCTCCCCAAAGATTAAACTATCTGGCTTTAATAGCTATTGAGGGAAGTAATTGTCTTTTATTTAGCAGGGAATTTTGGACAGTGACATTTGACTGTTTCTACTTGGTTCTCACATGTCATAGAAAATATAGAGAGATAATTTGATACTATGGGAAAGAATATTAGAGCATGATTCTTATTTTGCCCCAGTTATTGCAAATTAGTAAATAGTTTCTGAGAGTTGGGCACTATTTCATAGAATGTTAGTGACAACTGCTGGTGTTTCTTGCTGGTTTATGTACTTATTTTTGCTTTTCAGTTGTAGCATACAAAATCAGGGGTAGGGCTAACTATCTTGATTGTCTCTTAGGGAATAATCTTTTAATTACTTTGGCCATGCCATCCTGAAGCCTATATCCTCCTTATGACAGTTCACTTCAGAAGCTACACTGCTTCATTTCAGTAACTTTATTACCATTTGGCTCAGAGATTGCTATTTCGCCTTGGCCACAGATTTCATCAGTTGCCCGGTTCACCTTTGTCCACACTATACTTGTGAAATGACCTGCTTCTTTAGTGCTTGTCAATAGTAAATTGCTGCATCCTCAGTGTCCACGCTGAAGTGCAGTAAAGAACACAACTCTTTATTAAATTACTGGATTTTACACTTAATTTTTTTGGATTAAGCTTGAATGTGAAAAGTCTTAATTACCATTTAATACCAAGTAATTAAAGTACTGGCCTGGGTCAACTGTATAAAGCACATCAGTTTGAACTGCCACCTGATTAATAGGCTTGGTGATATAAAAAGTTCAGCACAAAAGCATGCTCTGCTGGGGTCACTGCTTTAATAGCTGTGGAAAGTGCAGTTTTTGCTGTAATTCTGTTCTAACAATTGGATCAAAATAATAATTTGTGAGGTGTTCATGGTTGGCTTCTCCAGCATGACGTCAGGTGAATTATTTGAATTTGACATCAGTTAAATTGGTTTTGTGGATATATTGATGAGCAAACTGGTTTGCCTCAAATATTTTCTAAATTTCATTTACATTCGTCAAAGTGAACCATCATGTATAAATTTTCTTCAGCCTTCTCTTCCAGATGAAAGTTGAGTTTAGGGAAAGATAGAACATGTAATGTGCATCAGTCATGTGCCTGTATTTTCATCTGTTTACATACATCCAATCATCAATTTATTGTAGCTCAGGTGCTGTATGCACTTAGGTGTATGTTTGCCTGTGAGTCTGTGTGCACACAGAATTATTCAGTAATAGTTGGGTTAATAGCTATGTTTTTATATCCCTGTACATATATATATATATATGTCTCTCTCCCCATATTGTATTCTGTTATGGATGCTTTTCCTGAACCATGCTTAGCCCCAGAGGCTCTTGTGTGCAGAATCATTTGAAAATTCTGCTGTGTTCACATTTAATATAGTGAGGATTTGTTTTGTTTTTTAAACTCTTAGCAGTTTATTGATAGGGCCTGCTTAGACTGCTGCACCTTCAGATGACTCAATTAGCTTTCACCGGGATTGGTGCTCATGCAGCAGGCAGCCTGCGAATTAGCAATTGCAGGATGGGAGCCATAATGATTTTCACCTACTGACAGCTCCATAAGCATTAATTTTGACAACACCCTACAAGGAAGGTAATCGTGGTTATCCCCACTTTATTACTACTGCCTCAAGAGGAAGGATTAAAGCCTCGATCCTACTGATCAGTGTGCATGTGCTTAACTGTAAACATGTAGGCAGAGCTAAGAATTTGAGTGGGAGAGCCTTTTTCAGCAAAGTTAAGGATGTGCATTTTGAGCAAATTTTCTAAGTGAGCACAAGATTTCCATGCCAGAGTGAAGTTTTGGGTCTGGAATACTTGGTTCTGTGTTTGTTCTTTATACATAAGCACCACTTTCAAATAAACTTACATCTACTGGTTTTTATTATTTACTACAATGATTACTTAATAGCAAGGATGTCAGCTCTCATGTTTCCAGTGAAGATTGCTGATGGCTATGTGAGTTTTTTGACGTGAATTCACTTCAGTTTTGATTTCAGTGTGGATCAGGTGTTTTACTTTTTCTTGTTATTGTTTTTGAATGCAAATTTTAATTTAACCTGTATAGTTATAGCACACAAGGTCCTTAGATGAGATTTAGGTCTCTCTCTACTGGATGCCCTACTTCTCTGTAAGAGCACGTGTGAAGAGGATGCCATTAGACACAAGAGAGATGAAGTTGGGAAAAACCGTTTTGTTACAACCTTATTTGAAAACCATGGCTGCGACAGCTCGCCCAGCCATGAAAGGGGCTAATGTATTTTTCCTCCATCCTGACTGGAGGTGAACCCCTCACCCCTCTAGGCAAGCCAAAATTTCCTTGAGGGCATTTCTTGGCAGAACAGCGCTTGGGCTCCCTTGCTGCCTCCTGCCCCAGTACTCTATTGGGCACTGGCTGCTGACTGTGGGGACTGCATGCAGGTTTTGAGAGGAGCCAGGATTTGTTTCATCCCGTCCTCTGGCCTAAGCTACAGGAGCTGGTTTGCATCCAGCTCTACAAATGGAGCATGGCATGGGTAGTGCAGGACCATATTGCAGTTGGTGCCATGTGGGGCTGGCACAGTTGCTGCTGAGCCCCTGTTCCTTTCTCTCTGGATTCTTGTAAAGGTCTCCTTTAGTTTGATGGTTGCAGAGCGCACATTTTCAATAATAAATGGGAAATCCAACTTCCGCTCTGTTGGTTTTTCTTTTTTTTGGCATTTGCTCATGATCTGCTTCTGTTAAGGGTGACTATCTCCTGCTAGATGGGAATGAACATGCTGATGTATGTTCGCAGGCTCTGAGATAGTGTTCAAAGCACTAACAGGTTGCTTTATCAGCCACATGCTTTTCAGTTTTATTCTTAAAACAGGACCAGCACAGCAATAAATTGAAACTTCAATTGTCAGAGTATTTCAGGTTCTGATAAATAGATGCAGCAAGTCTAGATATTTTTTAATATTCCTGCTCTGATGAAATAAGTTTAGCTGAATGATTCCAGAGCAATGAACAATTTCAGCATACTGAGCAAGGAAAAGAAAACCTTGTGATGCTAAGTAAGTGATTCACTGATTAAACTATAGAAATTATGCCTCAGGCTGTGCTGGAGTTGGAACTTCCTATAAAACTGTGTTCTTTTCATAATACAGCTAACACACAGGGCAATAGCAAAATGTCATTCATTGAAATTTACACATTCATAAACACATTTCCAAAAGTGGCAAAATAGAGGCTGAAAAAAGTTGCCTGAGAAGTACTGTGATCTAGTTGACAATAACTCTTGTGGCAGTCATATGGGATTACTGAAGCTCCAAGGTTAAAAGGTTAAATTTTGAAAAGGTGGTGGGGCCAAAAGAGAAAGGATTTTTTTTTTTTTTTGTGTGTGTGTGTATTTGAAATTGTTTTCAGTTTAGTCAATGGCAGATTGAGACAATAGCACCAGCTTTCTTTTATAAACTCGATCCAGGCTTCTGAAGTGTTTTCATATCCTCTGGTAGAATCTGTTGGAAATCTGTCCACAGGATTTCAGATCATCACAGCTAAAAAACCTGGACTACAAAAATTCGTGTGATGGCAAAAAGACGCATTGTTTTCTGAGTCTCTTGTTCTAAGACTTAGTTTGACATGTCCAAAACAGCCCTCCTATGAATACATGACAGAACGCTGAAAAATTAGAGCTCAAGTTCTCTGTCTTTTAAATATGCTGGTTCTTTATTCTCAGAGCTTTGAAAAAATAGCTACTAGCCTAAAATTGCTCACTAACCCATAGAGAATATTTTTAATAGGAGCATGTGCATGAAAATGCTCTATAAAACCTCCCTCCACGCATACATATAGAACTAAATAAACAGCAGCAGGGTGAGTTTTGTTTTGAGTTTTTTTCATGTTCTGGAAAACTCTTCTGTGGACAGACTGGCTACATGACATTTTAACCTTTCTGAGGAGGTGAAGGTTAGCAACTGGAAGAAGAAAAAAAGAATTATGATAAAAGTTGATACCCAATCCAAATAAATATTTGAATACCCTTTAACAAGTACAGCCTGTCAAAGTTTTCAGCATACAAACCTGTTCCATACACAGGAAAGTGTGGAGTGCAGTTGTATTTCCATTGAGTGAAGCAAGTTAATCTCAATTCTGATGTCTGCTTGACACAGGTTTGTGGGTTTTTTGTTTTTTTTTTTAAAGGTGGAAAAAAAGAAAGTAAAGAAAATCCCATGAACAACACATCAAATTGTTTGATTCTGTTAAGAAATGTTTCCATGTAGCCAAGTAAACCTTTTAAGCCATAACCTGTGTCTTTTTTTTTTCCACTTTGTATGTCTAGGGTAAAGTTAAGAAATTATACCAGATGAACAACCACTAACGTAGAATATCTGATGTATTAAGAGTTACAGGCTTACCATGTAAACTTTGTGTAGCACTTAACAACACTTGGAAGACCATTAAGAGTAACTTAACGTTTTACAGCAGTATTCACAAAAATAAAAATTAGAGGAAAAACTTAATGTACAACTAAACCAAGCCTGTGTCCTTCTCAGTAGGAGAGAATACTGATTGTCAGTGTGCAGCAAGAAAACCTTTGCATGATCTGATGGACAAAATGGAGGATGTTAAAGTAATGGTTTACTAACTAGAAAGTGACCAAGCAATAGTGCAAGCCAGTTGTTAATGTGGAAGAAATTGTCTTTTATTTAAAGACAAGAAAAAAAAACAGAAAAAAGTCATTTGCTGTCCTGGAGGGAGATGAACTGGCTCTAAATATGTTACCTGAGTTCTTGCGTAGCATTGTAGCTGCCACAAAACAGCCCAGGTAGGCTGATCGCTAAAGCATTGGGCATTTGAGACATTTCAGGTTCCTAAATAGTGGATGCACTGACCAGGAATCTGATATCAGGATGACCTAAGTGAGGTAGAAGCATGTATCTGAAATAAAAATGTTTGCAAGCATGAAGACCATAAGAAGAAACATGGTATCTTAGATTGAAGACCTGCTTACCTATCTGTCTGTTGGCAGAGATCGGTAGAGGATGGCAGAGTGTGAGATCCTTTGAGCGTAGGAGCTGCGCAAGAGCTGCAGGCATTACAGCAGAAGGAGCGTGCACCCAGACCGCCGTAAGCACTGCGGGACTGGACTGCAGTGCAGAGCAGAGTGTTTTGTTTCCGGAGGGATGTAACTCTGTTTGCACTATGTAAAGCTATTAAATGAGAAATAAGAACCTTTTAACTGATTGCCATATTGTCTAGCCACTGAAGCAGATTTAGGGAGGTCTTTTTTTTTTTTTTTTATACAGTTAGTATTAGCTGGAAACATGCTAATGAATCTAATAGAAATAAAGTAAGAAAGGATTCCAGAGAAATTGCTTGGAATATCACTTTATAATAGAGATAATCTTTCTGTAGTTTTTTTAATCACTCTATCAACTTCTAGAGAGGTAATCATTTTCCCCTGTCAAAATTTATAGATTGGAAATGCCTTAAAATTGTAACTTCCAGTAAATTTTAAGTAGAGTTTTTCATAGGAATACATATGCTGATGTGGGTACTGAATTAGAAAGTTTTTAAAAGGAAATAATTATGAAAGTAGAACCTTCCAAAACACAATCTTCATGGAATAAGTCAGTGGAAAGAGTTTTACTTATGGTACCTCAAAAAAAGTTACGCCAGCAAAAAATATGGTGTTTAAGACAGAAATAAGGGAATGGTAGACATTATTATCTGAAAAAAAAATTTTTTTTACAGGCTTACAAAATATGAACTGATGTGGTGGGAGGGAGAGAGAAGTGCTGTATCTTGGTAATATTTAATGACAGTTAGGAAGGGCTGATCATAGGCAAAGGTTTTGCAATGGCAGTCCTTGGTCTGGAGGGCCCTGCAGGCCTTCTCATGGGGAGCTTAACAGGGAGCCAGATCCTGGGAGTACATTTCTGGAGCTGTGGGATTGTGGCTGTGGTGTGCTGTGGTTGTTTGCATCTTCTGGAAGTTCACCTCTGCATCATCCTTGATCTGTCATCAGACTCCTCTATCCTTTTTACTGTGTAATAGTGGTCGTGGTTGTGGTCAACTTCTGGAGGCACAGGGGTGGCAAATGCAGGTTTATTATAAAACTACATCTTTACTAAGTCAATAGGAGTTGAAGAGAGAACTGGAAAAAATGTATGGCTGGAGGAAACTACTAAAGGTTTAAGTTGTTTTCATGTCATTTAAGTAGTTTTTCCATTGTTTGCAAGATGGCTTTTCAGTAGCAATATTTGTGTTGCTTATACACTAAAAGTCTTATCAGGGAAAAACATTTAGGTATGGTTTTAATGAAGTATGTTAGTAAGCTTGAACTTCTTTTAATTGAGGTGCTCCTCTAGCTGAAGTCTTGCAATTCCTTCTTAAAGGTTTTTCTGGGGGAAAACCTCTCTCTTTTATTTTTTAAACTTATTAAAAAAAAGGTTTTTTATTAGGCCAGATCACATAATAAGGAAAGAAAGCAGACAAGTTTTCAGCACTGCAAACCTTCTTTTAGGTAAATACATCAAGTTATTTGAAATCTCTTTTCTAAAAATGGAAGTATTTGTGTCATATGTGAAGTCTAGCACTTTGAAAATCATCAGAATGTGAAATAATAAACTTACATGTAAAACTACTAAATGGGAAACAAAGCTTTCAGTAGTGCTTAAATGTGTTTTGGAAACATCGAAGAATATTCCCTGATAGTGTGTTGCCGTGCCTTACATTTCCAGGTACACTGCAGTCATTTAATCCTGAGAATTGGCTCCAAATATATCAAAATAAGGAACCCCTTTGCACAACTTTCATGTTCAAGTCTTCTTACAAATTGGTAATTAGAGTATTTAACCTTACTCTCCCCCTGTTTATTAGAAAATGCTATTTTTTTAACAATTACAAAAATACTAAAGCAGATCAAGTGGTTATTTTGACAAACAGCTTGAAACATTCTTGCCTAAATTCCAGAAATAAAAAAGCCAACCAAATAATCACTCTAAGCAGATTTTCACAGGGACCTTAGTCAACCTTTATAAAGGATAATTACGCTGGTGTTTTAACATGGGGCAAAGGAAATTATAAAATTAGGACATAAGAGACAGTATTCCTATTTTGAGAAGGTAGTAGAATAATTGGCAAGGGATTTGTATTGTCTTTGTTATACAGAGGGGGTGTTTTTTACATTCACATGATTGGATATTTATTTTCAGGGTCTTAAGCCTTGTGTTTAGTAGCACAAATCTGGGCAAAGTGGGTAAGAAACTGCATTCAATGAGATCTTCCAATATATTAATGTACATTTTTGAAGTTTTGGATATTTGTATGTGTTTTAATTCTGCAGCTTCCGTCACCTCCCCACCTCACTAACTCACTCTTCCTGTGCTTTGTATCTGGTAGATGAAGAATGTCTATTTAAATGCTGCAAGCACTTTACCAGTTAATATGTTAAAGTAAGGACTGTGAACCGTTGGCTGGGGTTGGTTCATTGCTAGCTGATACCTTTTGTGGTACTAGAGCTCTTCTATGTACCCAGATCAGAACCAGCCCATGAATCACGTGGGCTAAATTATCTACCCAAAGTATGTTGTGCTGTCTACTTAATGTTATGTAGCAGAAGTACATTTGGCATTTCATCATTTCTTCTTTTGTACGTCTATGTATCTATTGGGTAGAATTCCAGAATTAAAACAGTGATGCTGCAAACATCTCACAGTCCTGAACTCCTTACCCAGCATTGCTGTAATACTTGTGTTCTATTCTGTGCCATCGTTTCATGAGATCTAAAGATTGGGTTGCAGCAGCAAGGGCAAGCATCACTACAGTTTGTTATATATGAGTTCTGTACCAAGTAACAACCATGCATTACGCTTTGCTATAGTTTTCGGTGGCTTTCAGGAGGGTTGGGCTTTTTTGGTTTGGTTTGGGGTTTTTTGTTTGTTTGTTTTTTGTTTTTTGTTTTTTTTTTCATTTGATTGCTCTCAATGACTTTTGTTTTCTTGACCATCTTGTGCTTTTTGCAAAAACAGATGAAGAAGGCACTTGACTCTTCTAGATTCAGTTACTGTCCTGGTAATAATGTAAACCTATGTGTTAAAGGAGAGTTTCACTGCTAGGGAATAACTATGTAAACAATAAATATGCAAGTAAGTGAGTATCTCTGTGGGACATTTAGCTACTGCCTTATCTTCTTTGCCAAAGGATATTTTAAAAAATAAAAACTAGAAAAAGAAATCTTTCTTGTTTGCAGTTTTCCAGGCCCACTGTGATTAATTTAAAACTCAGAATTTATTTTGAAAGGAGTCATTCCATGCAAAACACGGGCATGAATTCATAGTTTTGTTTGGGTTTTTCTTCCCCCCCATTATTTGTTTGACAGAATTTCACCAAATGCTCCATCCAAACTAGCAAGCTTCAGTTAGTTTCATCCCCAAATAACATCATTCAACCCCAGTAGAAGTTTCCTTCTTTTCAACAAATCGAGCCCGTTTGCGTGACAGTGGATAGTTGAGGTGAGCTGATGAGGGTCTGGGAGGCAATGCAATCAGAGTGGCAGGTGAGGCAGCTCTCAGTGAATGGATTTGAAGGACTAAAAGTGAGGGTTCAGAAACGAAGGAATTGCCATAGTAGATTACAGCCAAAGTCCACTATGAAAATATCTCAAGTTTGTCAGTAGCTATCAGAAAAGACATTAGATAAATGTGTATGAAATGGTAGTAAAGATCAAGAACAAGCTGTGTGAGAAGAATTGTATCAATTAAGTCTAGATCTGTAGAACAAAATCTGTGCTTCCTAAAGTTTTCTTTTGGTAATCTTAAAGCAAGGCAGTTTGTCTTTGTATAATTGAATTGAACACATATCAGACTGGTATGAGTTTTGTTTTTGCCCCAACTGTGGATTAGTGCGGTCGGACAATGTGTTCCTTGTGAGCTATGCGTTACCAACCAGTAGATACTGAGAATAAGATGAAGAGGAAAGACAATTTTTGTTGTAATCAAACAGCTTAGCTGAATTTGGGACATTTGTTTTAGGTTAGGTAGAGTGGCACGTTAAATTGTAGGGAAAGCTGGACCTGCCTGTACTAAAATTTGCTCTCAGTAGAATGGGTGCTCTTGCAAGGACTGGATAGCTGCAGAGGACTCACTTATATATTACAAATATATGTGATTCATTTCACCTGCTCTTTTAAGTTTTAAAAATTATATTTGTCCTTTTAATTCACTGTTTTTACCAGTGTAAAGATCATAGATTTTATTTGATTATTTTTTGGTAATCTGTTAAATGAGACCAGGTCACCTTGTACCATGCAACATTTCACTTCACTGCTAAAACTTAATGCCATCTTTTTATCATTCACTGAGTGGATGTCAAAGGATGTAATGTTAATATAAGACAGGCATCTCTATTATTTCCTGAATGGCCTTTAAAAAACTTCAGAAAACAAACCAAGGAATTAAAAATTGACACTAAGCTAGTGAATTTAGTCACCTTCCTCAAATGTTGAATGATTTTCCATTTATGTATCTCATCTGTTACAAGACCTATTCTTTGTCAGGCAAGGTTATTAAAAAGCGCAGGTGACTTCTTCAGACTGAATATATTGTTCCTCTCTTGTGGTGGGGTGATTGAGAGATTTTCATGAAAAATTGGTCAAGAATCGAAGATAATACCCCAAAATAAAGCTGGTAGCTTTATTGAAAAATATTAAAAATGAGGACACTTGGGATTTTGTCCTTTGTAATTTACTTTTTGTTTACCTCACTTTTTGTACTTTCAAAATTAGTCTATCCTTTCCAGCTTTATAGGGATATCAAGTAAGTTACATCCAGATCTTATAAAGTGGTCTAAAAAAAGTGCATACTATTAGTAAATTCCTTTGCTTACATTTTTTTCATATACTGCATTTATCCATTGTACTGTTACAAGATCATGTGGCAATACATACAGATATCGATAGCTATGTGTACCCTTATAATTTTTTATATGTCTATAAAATTATTTAGATATATCAAGAATGTTGGGCTAGATGGAGCTTTTTTCAGTGATATCCCTGTATGCTATTTTTTACGTATGGTAGAAGATACGTAATGCTTACTGGTTAAACATGATATATTTTTTGCATTCTCTGATACTTATGAGTAGAAGAACTCTAGTTAAACTTCTGAATATTAGAACTTTCAATGTCCCTCATTGGACTGATTGTGCCATTAGATGAAAGGACAGGAGAGAGAAGTGTGGCTGTAGTGGTGTAAAGGATGGAGCACTGGAACAGACTGCCCAGAGAGGTTGTGGAGTCTCCTCTGGAGATATTCAAAACCTGTCTGGACGCGCTTCTGTGTGACCTGGTCTAGGGAATCCTGCTGTGGCAGGGGTCTTGGACTAGATGATCTTTCAAAGTCCCTTCCAGCTCCTAACATTCTGTGATTCTGTGACTTATCTATGAGCTGAAATAATCATTGAATAATTTGGATGATGTAGCGAGAGGATGTATTCATGTTTCAACTCTGAATATTCATGTCCAAAACTTGGTTAAGCTACTAGTGAAACCTGGTGTCTAATTTATATGTAGTAGTTTTGGAAAACAAGAGTGGAAGAGACTTCCAAGATCATCAGTCTAGTAATCTCTCTTCCCTAAATTTGTTGAGATCCATAAATTTATGGAGCTCCATGCTTAAAGCTGATTACCTCTGTAAAATTGATATTTTACTTGACAAAAATCAGTGTTAACAAATTCAGCTATGTTAGTATAGTAGAATTTTAGAAATTACTTGCTAGACATACCAGCCAGATAAACAGTTTGGTAGAGTTATTTCATTTCTAGTTTCTAAAGCAAGTGTAGAAAAAACTGTTAACAGTCTCTTCCTACCCCGCAGTTCTGCTGTTTAAGTAAAGAACAAATCCACATCTGCTGTCAGTTTTGGCATCCCCCCTGGAATTAGGTTGTTTCAGCAGTCTATGATTTCTTTATCAAATGTTACTAAGATAAGTGACTTTCCAGACAGATTTTGTGAACTAATAATGGCATTTACCACAACCAAATAACACTGTTAAATTTCTTCAGCCCTTTAAACTCAATAACTGTTTTATTTGTTTTGATTATTAATGTGGGTTCTTTCCAATTCACATATGCAAATGTAAAAATCTATCACCATATGACAGTATGTAGACATTTAGCAGTCCCAAAAGGACCTTGGGTCCATAAACTAGTAACTTTATTGTGTAATGCTGCGTAAATGCTGTATTTTCATCTCTGACAGATATAATCTTGAACCTGTATTTTTCATGTTACTTAACTGTTTCAGAACATCATGTTTGAGAGAACGCATCAAAATGGAAATTGCTTCTACAGAGGCAGCAATAAATATTGGTTTGGTATATTGCACTGGTGGGCTCCATGTGTTTTAGGATGTTCTCAATTCTCTTACCCTAATCAACACTGTAAATACATACTGCATTTCCTGGTCATCCATTTGTTAGATTAATAATTTGGACCTTGCAGTTTCTACCATACATTTTGATTCTTTACTGTATATAGTCATGGTTATTTAAGAGCATCCTCTAATGATATTACTCGAAAACCTCCTGTCTTTTTCAGCTATTCAAAGAAAGGAAAATTATGCACATTTTGGGCATTGTACGTAGGGTTAACTAGTGGTTATTTGAAGATTAAGTAGTTAAAAAGCTGAGAAAAATCTTTACTTTTATGCAAACCTCTGTATCCCTGTGACACACACAAATATGCTGTCTTCTCATTTAAATATTGGGAGGTGTTGCATTTTGGTTTGGTTTGTTTTATAAAAGGTACTTAGCATAAAATCTCCAGCAGAGATGAAAATAGTTTATAGTGCATTATTGAAATACATCAATATTTGCATTGAAATAGGGGGGGAATTAAAAAAAAAAAAAAAGGCAAAAGGCAAATATGTCTGGTTCTGACAATTTTGTGCAGGAGATTCTAGACAAAATATGGCTTCTATTGACTATTCCCTTAAAGGATTTTGCTGAAGTCATTTCCCCTTTGAAGTCTTTATAAACATGTAGTTCATGTCCCAATTTTTATCTACTCTCTGCTTTATGCTGTTGAGTTAGAATAGAATCATAGTTCCCCACCTTGTCTTTCAAGTGAGCATAGTACATTGATGGCCACATACCTTATTTAGTTTTAGGACCCTTTATTGTGTCACTGGTACAACTCTGTTTCCTGTGGAGCCTGAGTACTCTTACGAATGACTTTCCAGTACCAGACATGGTATATACCAGTTTTTTATTGTATACTTTCCTCTGTGAATCATTATGGATTTTAATTAACATCTGAACAAAATTACAGTTATGCTTAAAGGTATCTTTTTGCTTGTATCTTGCCAGGAAGTTGGTCTTCAGCAAGCTCCTATCATACTAGACATTGCCAAGAATGGGCATAATTGAAATGCCTTTTCATTTATCCTAAGACAAAGACGCTTTTCTTTCTTTCTTTCGTTTTCAGTAGATATGCACAGAGGTGTGCTAACTGGGGGCGTGTAGCTGGAAGCCTACTATAAACATCAAAGGTAAATTGATGTAGAGATTCTTGGAAGAAATTTCCACCATACTTGGAGTGTTGTGACACAGTTTCATTCAACTGCTTTTCCACATTGCGTTACATTAATAACCTCCTTGCAGGTTTCTTGGCAGATAAGGAGAAAGGGAGACCTTCAGTAGAAAGTTGGATGATGATTTTGAATGAATGAGTATGAAGATGAACTGTTAGCCTTAAAACTCATATGAGGTAGTCAGAACATGAAGAGCCGTGAAGTAGGTCAGTACTTTTGTCTTTTTTTTACATTACTTGTTCTGCAGAACTGCATTTACAAATATTTAGCTTATATTCACACATAGCATGATATTTCTTTGTCTCCTCCTTGACTGCACGCTATCTGAGATTATTTTCTGTTGTTTTATCCCTTCTGTCATGTAGCTTTTGAAATCTCTTGCACTAATAAGCATCTGATAGATCTCACCAGGAGTCTTGGCTTCATCTTTAGTCTTCATTCTAACAATTTTGCCTGAAGTACATACTGTTCACAGGGTTGATCTCGCATATTGCTGTTCAGCTGCCAAGCTCTCGAATAATAAACCCTGCATTTCATTTCTGAATTAGTGTAACATGATTTTAGGAGTGTTCTTGTGCTAATAGAAGACAGTCCAATACCACATCCCTGACCATGGTTGAAGAGTGCATAGCAGTCTGGGAGACTAGTTTGTCACTGTTCTCTTGGTTTCGTAGGATGCTTGTGAAAAATATGCTTCATCTGACGGTTTCATCTTGAAATGGAACAGCTTTATAAAGCTCTGTCTGGTTCTTTTTTATGGGATTTAGAAACTTGGCCATTTAGTTCACAATGCCTTCTTTCCAAGGTTCTAACAGTCCTGTTAAAAAAACAAGTTAGCATTCAACACAATTTCAATTTATACCTAATCAGCCTAGTAGTGAATTTTATTACTTAATCCAGTTAGACTTTGCACTGTTTTGTGCTGTTACTTAGAATTAAGACGTCAAATCCAGTATTAATCAAAGCCAGAAAACCCTTTTTCTTTGACTGGATTTTGGTTAAATGTTCAGTTTTCTTAATATTGCAGTATTGTTACCTGGCCAAAGTTCCTTTAGACAAAAAGACAAATTTGATGTATCTTTTCTTTTTCTGAAAGAGGGTGCCCTATTCCTCCAATGTTTACAGTACCCAGCAATCCCAGGATGATCACTTGCATCCTTTTCAGCTTGTAACTGTTTCCATCTGTGAACACAGAATGTTATATGCAGTGGCAATGGCAAGGAACCCCAAATGTTATTAATATCATATATACATTATCTTTTAATTTCTGTGTATATTCTATAGTAGCAATTTAAAAATTGCCACATCTTGCCTGCATTGATTAAAGAAAGTAGTGATACTGCTGTCTCGTAACATGGATTGGAATCTAACCAGGCACCTTTTCCTGTATCCACATTAGTATTATCCATTCAATCCATTAGACTTGAGGATAAAACTTTAGATTACTCCCTTACTTAGAACAACTTACACTTCTGCTCAATAAGTTCTCCTTTATCAGATGTTGCTGTCAGCTGTGCTGTATCTGGTACAAATACTGCATATATATACCATCACCAGCTTAGATGTCATTTTATTAGGAGCTGCTGTCTCAGCAAAATGAGCATATTAATCTAAAAAGTGTATTTTTTTTTTTCAAGCAACATAAACAAATCTATCCTGCTTAGAGCTACAAAGTCAATACTTTGTATTGCCTGTGTTGACTTATTCATTGTGGTTTTTGGCATGTGGGACAATTCTAAAGATTCCATTTCTGGCCATTCGTTTTAGGCCAGTTCAGGGTATTTCCAGCCCTTATCATAGAATCATAGAATTATCAGGATTGGAGGGGACCTTAGAGGTCATCTAGTCCAACCCCCTACAGTGAGTAGGCAATCTCCAACTAAACTAGGTTGCCAAGCACCCTGTCCAGCCTTGCCTTGAACACCTCCAGGGACGGCGCCTCAACCACCTGCCTGGGCAACCTGTTCCAATGTTCCACCACCCTCATGGTAAGGAACTTTTTCCTAATATCCAATCTAAACCTGCTCTTCCCTAATTTAAACCCATTACCCCTTGTCCTATCACTACAGGCCTTTGTAAACAGGCCCTCCCCAGCCTTTCTATATGACCCTTTTAGGTACTGGAAGGTGACTATTAGGTCCCCCCGAAGCCTTCTCTTCTCCAGACATATACCTTATATATGTTTTTTTAGCCTCTGAATAATTTTCATATAAACTTAAATGTACGTTTTGAAATACCTTAGAAATTCCTGTATATTTAAAGCCAGTCCCGTGTTGCACTGAAAAATCACTCCACGGTGATACAGAAGTGGGTACTCCAGTAAGTTTGTTTCATTCTAGACAAAAGCTTTAGCAATTAATGTTTGTCTGGTGTTCCAGAGAGTGTCTACAACTGCTGAAGCTTTTTGAGCTTTGACCTCAGCTTGCAGATCTTCCACTGATTGCTGAAAAATCAAAAAAAACTATATCCTTCCTGGGAAGGAAAGAAAGTTTGCTGAGCATTTTTAGTAAAGGACAGAGCTTAAGACCTATTTTAATCAGCTGAGTTCCTTTCAATAGCAAAATGTCTTAAAGTGCTAGTTGTATTTCCATTCACACACCTGTAGAAAATATAAAGGATTTCTAATGCAAATCCTAACAAAGAGATGAAACATGGATTGATTTGTTGATGATTTTTGTTAGAAACACTTTGCTCAGGTGTAAATCAGAAACTGGTTTAGATGTGAAGTTCTTTCTATAAGTTCCTCATTCCAAAGCATTGTTACGCCTTTTGTGTGTCTAGTGAAGCCAGTTAATGATAGTCTTGCCGTGAAATGAGGATTTTCAGTTAACTTCTTGCCTAGATTTGTTGTTTCTCTCCAGAACTTCTCTCTCTCATGTTTGATTAGCTTTTGAAAATTCTGTTTCTTGCTCAGTACTTTTTGGACATACTCTCTTGCTTTTTACCCCTCTCCAGTTCAAAATACTATTCCCAGGAAAAAAAAACATATACTTTTTTATGCCATCAAAGTTTTCTGGTAGAAAGAAGTGCCAAAAAAAAAAATAAGATATTCAGTGCGTCTGTGAATAATTCTTATTTGGTGGCTACTGTCATTTCTTTTTCCCTACTATACATGCTCTGTGATTGTTGCAAAGTGAAACAGTTGTTGCCTTTTTTTTCCCTTGTATGGTAGCCTGTGTATTTCCATGTGATAGTTGTCAAACTAGGTACAACTCCAGAAGGTATTTTTGTTAAATTCAAGCTTGAAATGGGTATAGTGTTCTGGCCAATGCTTCTTGTAACATTTCTTGTAGTATTTTGAGTTCTTTCTAATGTTTAAAGGCTATTGGCTTCTGTAAGTATCCATCCTGTCCATCAGACAATTCATGCCTTCAATAACGTCCAATTTAGATTGCATGGTTGCCTCTTTCAATCCAAGTTCAATTCTAAATCCACTTCTCTCTGATTTCAGTTTGAACAGTTGTGTCACTTGTTTTTCACATGAGTGTAGAGAACAGCATTCTTCAAATTCTGGAATAGCTTCATAGACACCTTCAACTGAATTTATTGAAAGCTGGTATTGAAAGTCCTATGCTTCAGAGACAGTTGTTATCTAAAGCACATGACTGCCCTTTCTGTTTTCTGGCACTTTTGTCTTGCAAATACAGAAGTTCACTCTCTTAATTCACTATTTTGGGAAGTAGAAGTTGGTTGAGTACCATATTTACCTTTTTATTTTCCTTCTTTGAGGGGAGTGTTTTACTGTCTCTCACTCCTGTATGACAAAATGTGCAGTTGAGACTCCGTCACCTTGACGTACACATTAGGTCACAGAATCACAGAATGTTAGGAGTTGGAAGGGACCTCTGGAGATCATCTAATCCAATCCCCCTGTCACAGCAGATTCACCTAGCGTAGGTTGCACAGGATGGCATCCAGGTGGGTTTTGAATGTCTCCAGAGATGGAGACTTCACCACCTCCCTGGGCAGCCTGTTCCAGTGCTCCACCACCCTCAAAGTAAAGAAATTGCTCCTTGTGTTTAGACAGAACTTCCTATGTTCCAGTTTGTGCCTGTTACCTCTCATGCTGTCACTGGGCACCACTTAAAAAAGACTGGCCTCGCTCTCACAAAACTCACTCCTTAAGTATTTATGAGTGTTGGTAAGATCCACTCTCAGTCTTTTCTCTAAGCTAAGAGACCCAGCTGTCTCAGCCTTTCCCCATAAGAGGCATGTTCTAGTCCCCTAATCATTTTTGTAGCCCTTTTCTATACCTTCTCCAGAAGTTCCCTGTCCTTCTTGAACAGGGGAGACCAGAACTGGACACAAGACTCCAGAGGTGGCCTCACTAGGGCAGAGTAGAGGGGAAGGATAACCTTCTTCAACCTGTTTGCCACACTATTCTTGATGCATCCCAGGATGCCATTGGCCTTCTTGGCCACAAGGGCACATTGATGCCTCATGGTCATCCTGTTGTCCACCAGGACTCCCAGGTCTTTTTCTGCAGAGCTGCTTTCCAGCAGCTCAGTCCCTAACTTGTACTGGTACATGGGCTTATTCTTCCACAGGTGCATTACCCTATACTTGCCCTTGCTGAATTTCATAAGGTTTTTCTCAGCCCAGCTCTCCAGCCTGTTCAGGTCACGCTGGATGGCAGCACAACCTTCTGGTGTCAGCTACTCCTCCCAGTCTAGTATCATCAGCAAGAATGCTGGTTGTACACTCAATTCCTTCATCCAGGTCATTGATGAATACATTGAACAGGACTGGACCCAGTACTGACCCCTGAGGAACACCACTCTTTACAGATTTCCAACTGGGCTCCTACTACTCCTACTTTCCAACTAGATCTCTACTTTATTCTATGTCTTTTTCCAAAATGAGAGCTCCTCAGTACTCCTGCAGGTAACCTGTTTGAAGTGACACATTAAAGACATAAGGAAGGACAGAACAATGGTGAACGCCCTAGTATCACTGTTTATCTGTAGTCTTACCACCTCTTGTAAGCCCGTTATCGTCTCAGCAGTCCAGTGGCCCTCTGCACATGAGGGAAGGTTTCCATTAGTTTCTGCCTTTTTCTAACAGTAGACTGCCACAGTAGCAGCAAAAGTTATTTTACTGGCTTAGCTTCGCCCAAAGGCCTTGCTTTAATTTGATCACCTATCTATCTGTCACTGATTGTGTAGACCTTAAGCCAGAATTATCTGGCAAAATGTGGGCATAAAGGATGCCTAAGTTTAGGCCAAGCATATGGATGAATATTATTCTGTTCAATCATGCTGTAACTCAGTATGGTTTTAGTACCAGTGCTTGTGTGGCTAGGTACAAGATCATAGAATCATAGAATATTGGGAGTTGGAAGGGACCTCAAAAGATCATCTAGTCCAACCCCCCTGCCGCAGAAGGATTCCCTAGACCAGGTCACACAGAAGTGCGTCCAGACGAGTTTTGAATATCTCCATAGAAGGAGACTCCACAACCTCTCTGGGCAGTCAGTTCCAGTGCTCTGTCACCCTCACTGTGAAAAAATTTCTACGTGTATTCACATGGAATCTCCTATGCTTCAGCTTACAGCCATTGCCTCTTGTCCTTGAGTTGTTCTGGAAACAAAGCATTAAAGTGGATACTAAGTACCAAAGTTATGTTGCTTATACTTTATTAATCAAAATCCCTTGGTTTATGGAGAAATCATGTTCAAAACTTACAGTATGAAGTAATTCAGGTGTTGCAATACTAAAGAATTCTCTTTGTTTACGTGTTTTTAATTCTCAGTTACAAATCCTAAAGTGCACATGCTAGGATGAACAATTTTATTTCTCAGATCAGTAGAAAGGCAGAAAGAAACCCTAAGATACCACACAAATCTGTGATGACTATGATATTTAGCATTTATACATTGAAGTGCGAAGACAGCCAGTTCTAATACGAGCCAAATTAAGGCAGACTCCTCACAGGATTAGTTTTAGTTCCTGATTTTTCTCTCTTTTGTACAGATTGCTTCAAATTATGGTAGAAATTTGAAAAAATCTTTGTTACTATGTAGCCAGGCATTTTCTTCTTTTCAGAAGAAATAGGAATAATAATTGAATGTTTACTAGGACAGTTACCAAGATGAAATTACTGATATAGTTGCCTTTAGGCCAACAGAGATCAGAATAAAAGACCAAACATTCCTGTTCATGAAATAAATTAAACTTAAGATGATGTAGTATGTATCATTTATAAAAATACATATTCATGTATTTCTGTAGTTCATACAGCCAGAATATTTCATAAAATGGTAGTGAAATAACTAAACTGTGTTGCTGTTATTTCCGTTCACCAAAATACGACCAATTGAAGAGGCTGAGGCAAACTTTAAAAATAATTGCCCTCCCCTCTGAAACCTTATGTCTAACATGCTTTTCTCTTACTGTCATTTTTAGGTGTTTGTTTTTTTTTTTTTNNTTTTTTTTTTTTTTTTTTTTTTGTGGTGCCATTTTCTAGGAAATTGGAAATGACCTTGCTTTTTAGTACAAATATTTTTGAAGAAAATACTTAGCCTATGTGTGGCATTAAGGCCTAGTTTCCCCTGTGACAGAAATGCAGGCTGACTTCCAGGTCAGAGTCTCACCTGTTAACGTGATACTCATGTTGAAGGAAAAAAAGATTATATGGACTGTATAGAAGATGTATTTAATATCAAATGCTAGCACTGTAGAATTAAACAGTCTCTGTCCATACTAGAACTAAAGCACATTGGTTGAAAGATTTAGAAAGCTTGACTTAAAAATATAGGTTTGATTTTTTTTTTTTTTTTTTTTGCAAAAGTCTAGTTACCTCTTGTAGTGCAAGCTGGATCCACCTAGGAAAATTCTTCCTCAACAATTAGTTATTTCTCTCAATTGGAAGCTGAATAAAAGTACCACAGCTGAAGTAAACGAAATTTTAGCCTGACATGTTTTCATTTGTTCTGACGCAGACCAAAATTGCTCCTTTCTCAAACGGGAATGGTTGTTTCTAATGGATGGGCAGATACTTGGAGTTGAGTGTGATAAATATTTGAAACAGTTGGATCTGTAGCTCTGTTCATGCCCCTCATGTTTGCTCATGTGTTAGACAAGCTCTTAGTAAGGCTGTATGTTTTTTCCAAAGTGAGAATGCAGAGGAGTTAATAATTTATAAAATTTAGTTATCATGGTGTTACTGAAGTGATCATAAAACACAGGTGAGGAGCTATTCTAATAGTGGTTCACATGACTGTTAAGACATGCAATATATGTAAAAAATGTTTATATATCTTCACTAGGGTTCTACCCAACTTAGTTATTGCGTCTTAATCTAGCATATAGGGATAAATTTTATTCCATAGTGATGAATTTCCACTGTAGTTTTTGTTCATTATTCATGGAATCATACAATGTCCTGAGTTGGAAGGGACCCACAAGGATCATTGAGTCCAATTCTTGTCTCTGCACAGGACAATACCAAAAATTACACCATGTACCTGAAGGAATTCTCATAATGCTTCCTGAGTTCTGTCAGGCTTGGCACTGTGACTGCTTCCCTGGGGAGCCTGTTCCAGTGCTTGACCACCCTCTGAGTGAAGAACCTTTTCCTAATATCTAACCTAAGCCTTCCCTGGTACAGCTTCTTTTCCTCAGGTCCTATCACTGGTCACCAAAGAGAGGACATCAACTCCTGCCCCTCCAATTCCCCTTGTAAAGAAGCTGTAGATTGCGATGAGGTCTTTTCCCTTCAGGCTCCCCTTCTCCAGGCTGAATAAACCAAGTGACCTCAGCCACCCCTCATATGGCTTGCTTTCTAGGTCCTTCACTGTCTTTCTGGCTCTCCTCTGGACACTCTCCAACAGCTAATGGCCTTTTTATGTTGTGGCTCCCATAATTGCACACACCACTTGAGGTGAGGCTGCACCAGCGCAGAGCAGAGCGGGACAGTCACTTTTGTCGACCAGATAGCAATGCAGTGCTTGATGCACCCCAGGATCAGGTTCACCCTTTTGGTTGCCAGGGCACACTGCTGGCTCATATTCAACTTGCCATCCACCAGAACCCCGAGGTGCTTTTCTGTGGGGCTGCTCTCCAGCCTCTTGTTCCCCCATCTGTATGTACAACCGGGTTGCCCTGTCCCATCTGCAAAATCCAGCACTTGTCCTTCTTAAACTTCATATGGCTGGTGATTGCCCAGCCCTCTAATCTGTCAAGATCTCTCTGCAGGGCCTGTCTGCCTTTGAGGGAGTCGACAACTCCTCCTGATTTGATGCCATTGGCAAACTTCCTTAGTATATCTTCCAGTCCTGCATCCACGTCATTTATGAAGATATTGAAGAGCACTGACTCTAAAATGGATCCCTGTGGAACCCCAGTAGTGACTGGTCTCCAGCCTGATATCACCCCATTTACTGTAACCCTTTGAGCCCCACTTGTCAGCCAATTGTTCACTCTTCTTATTATGTATTTGTCTAGCCCTATGCTGAACAATTTTCCAGAAGGATACTGTAAGAGACAGAATTGAAATCTTTACTGAAATCCAAAAAGATCACACCAACTGGCTTCCGTTAGTCAACTTGGTAGGTAACCTTGTAAAAAGAAATTACATTTGTCAAGCAGGCCTTTTCCCTCATGAACTCATGCTGGCAGCAACCAACAACTATGTTGTCTTTCTCGTGTCTTTCAATAAATCCTAGAATGATCTTCTCCATAATTTTACCAGGCACAGAAGCGAGACTTACAGGCCTGTAGTTATCAGGGTCATCCCTGTTGCCCTTCTTGAAAATTGAGACAATGTGTGCCAGCTTCCAGTCAGTTGGGACCTCTCCAGATTCCCAAGAGCATTGAAAAATCAATGAGAGTGGTCTCATGATGACATCAACCAGCTCTTTAAGTACTTTCAGATGAATCCCATCAGGCCCCATGGACTTATAGAGATCCAACTGGAGCAGCAAATCACGCACAAGTTCAGGGTTAGCTGTGAGTTTATCATTCTTACAGTCATGGTTCTCTAGCTTAGGGCTCTGGGAGTCTCGGAGCCCATCGTTAGTTTTGAAGACTGAGGCAAAGAAAGCATTAAGCATCTCTGCTTAATGTCTGTGTCTTTTTGTGAGGTGGCTGTCCTCCTCAAGTTACATGTTATTGTGATTTCTAACAATGCTATTTCTTTTGCTATTAACATGTTTTAAAAATCCCTTTTTATTGTCCCCCACAGTGCTGTCCATCTTCAACTGAGCTTTGGCTGCACAAATTTTCTCCTTCTGTGGCAAACAGTATCTCTCCAGTAGTCCTACCAGAGATGCTGTTTAACCAGAACAGAGAAAATTAACAGCAATAATTTACATGAATATATGTATGTGTCTAAGTATCTGTATATATGTATCTATTTACATACATGTATGCACGCGTGTACATATATGCATGTTTGTGTACACACCTGTGTATGTCAAAGCATCAGAAGTATAACTAAAAATCCATATAGTAGGGTATACATTAAACCTGTAATTTACGATATATTACTGATTTTAAAAAAGCTTTTCTAGTGTTAAAACCAAAATCAACTATCAACATTCAGTCCTCCCTAATGAATTTAGTGCTTAATGTGATTCTTTGGCTTTAAAATGGAAAAATTTTATTAGTTGCTAAGGCTATTCAGTAAGAGGGTATTTCAAAAAGAAACATAAATTGTAAAATTCAGCTGGGACACTTACTGAACTGTTGGTATTGTTTTGTCAAAAACTGATTTAAAATGAGCTAGAAAATTGCCAAACCACCTAAGTATGGGATGTGGAAAAGTTAATATATTAAAGAAACACTATCATGAGAAGAAGTAGTGCCATTTTAAAAATGATATTTTAAGAAATTCACTTATATAGAGAATAGGGCAAAATCATAATCTTTTATGAGCCCAATAAAGACTGCCTGGCTACTGCCACTTGATACAATACCTTTCTTATTGAACTTGGTAAAAATCTACTACTGAGGGCTTTTTTTGTGCAATATAGGTTCAGTTGGCTTTTTACTTGAGTTGGAAGATTGATGATACTGTGATAAACGTGCTTTGAACTACCCAGGCTGATGCACAGTACCCTGAACCAATGTGTGCACGCAGTGTTATGCAGACAAACATGGCTGGTGGCTCTGTAGCCGGGGTACTTTGGTTTGACGTGTTGTTGTTGCACTGGCTATACTGGCAATCTCTGAGGCTTGATAGTGGACATACAGTAGTGCCTGTTTTAAAGACAGAAACATACTCTTCTTTCTTCAGAAAGACACTTTTTTCCATAAGGATACTGTACTTGTGTGATATAAGTTGTTGTTTTTCTGTTAGAGATGGGCTATGCAAGTACCTGAACAGGAAGTAACTCCATATTTAACTTCATATGGTTTCTTGTGACTGGCACTATGCAGGGATGTTCATGTGGCATTTTGGAAGGTCAAATAACAAGATGTAATTTTACTTTAGCTTGCTTGTTAATGTTTATTTAAATAGTTAGAATGGTACAACATCTGGAGTGAAAAAGGACCTACAGGGATCAAGGAGTCCAACTCTTGTCTCTGCACAGGACAGTACCACAAATTACACCATGTACCTGGAGAAATTCTCCAAATGCTTCTTGAGTTCTGTCAGGCTTGGCACTGTGACTCCTTCCCTGGAGAGCCTGTTCCAGTGCTTAAGCACCCTCTGGGTGAAGAACCTTTTCCTAATATCTAATATTCCCTGGCACAGCTTCATGCTATTCTCTCTGATCCTATCACTGGTCACCAAAGAGAGGACATCAACTCCTACCCTTCCACTTCCCCTCATAAAGAAGCTGTAGATTGCTGAGTCATATTCAACTTGCCATCCACCAGAACCCCGAGGTGCTTTTCTGTGGGGCTGCTCTCCAGCCTCTTGTTCCCCCATCTGTATGTACATCCAGGGTTGCCCTGTCCCATCTGCAAAATCCAGCACTTGTCCTTCTTAAACTTCATATGGCTGGTGATTGCCCAGCCCTCTAATCTGTCGAGACCTTTCTGCAGGGTCTGTCTGCCTTTGAGGGAGTCGACAACTCCTCCTGATTTGATGCCATTGGCAAACTTCCTTAGTATATCTTCCAGTCCTGCATCCACGTCATTTATGAAGATATTGAAGAGCACTGACTCTAAAATGGATCCCTGTGGAACCCCAGTAGTGACTGGTCTCCAGCCTGATATCACCCCATTTACTGTAACCCTCTGAGCCCCACCTGTCAGCCTTGTTAAGTCCAATATGTAAACTACAGACAAAAGATAAGAACAATGAGTATTTGTACTTTGTTTTGTATTTGTGTAGCTGGTGGTTCCTCTGAAAACTACCTGGTGATAGTAGTACAAAGTAAGCTATTTACATTTTGTAGTCCTCTTACCATATGACTCCTTTCTACTTCAGTCTATTCTTACATGTCTTTATTCATGGTGTGTAAGTCACTGCAAGGGTGTGAGCTGTGTAATTCCTGGTAACCTATTGAACTGTAAAAAGCTTATTATTATGGTGTGTTGGAAATATGGATTTTCATGCAAGGTTCAAATGCAAGAGAATATTGTTTTTGTTTTATATGAAAACCTGCCCTGAAAGGGAAAAGCAACTTGAAAAGACTTCTGCCTGAAATTGTAACCTAAAATGATTTCAAGCACCATCTAGGATTATTGTATCTGAAGCATAATGATGACTTTTTGAAGTCTGTTGCCTTTGCTTTTTTCACAATGTTTTAGAGAAAATCCAAGTCCTGCCAATGGTGGTAGGAAAATTCCCATTGACTTCAGTGGACTCTGGATTTTAACTCCTGTCAAACAACTGCTCTCAGTGGTCTGTAGCTGCTCAGTAGTGCTTCCTTTCCTATGTACTGCCATTGTGTTTCCGGCTTTTCATTTCTTACAAGGGAGTTTGCATATAAATCCCATGCAGCACAGGGTTGTTTGCTTGAAACACCTGTACTGAGCATGAGCCAGCTTCAGAGTTACTTGGGCAGCTAGAAGGAGCGGAAAGACCAGAAAATGTTTAATAGTGTCCTCTACAGATCTAAAGTATTGGAAGAACATCTCTCAAACTATTTTAAGCTGAAATTATTACATTTCAAAATATATTGCTTACATTTTTAATTCAATTTATCTATCCCATCATCTTCATCAAACATTAAATAACTTGAAAAATCTTGTAGTGTGTACTTGTTTATAACACAGTGACTGTAGTTAATTACAGTACTGTTCCTAAAGCACAGCCTGTTTCCCCCTCAGGAAAGCTCATTTCCTTATAAAGAGCCTCTTTGCTGCTATAAGACTTTTTAAAACATACTCCCTATCAGCTATTTATCAATCAGCAAAGGATTCAGATGTGTTTCCTTCCTTGGGAGCCTGAGTCTACCTTTCACCCATCTCTGCACCCTGCCCTTTCTCCCCACCACTGGGAGAAGCATGTCTGAAACCAGTTTTCTTACCATGTACCAAAGTGCCTCCCACAAACAACAGAAGGCTTCTCTGGGGAAGTGAGTCCAGCTGTTTTGGCAGCCTGCTGCTTTAGCTGCTGAGACCCAGCTCTCTCTGGCAGAGACAAAGCAGGCTTAATGCCGCTCATCAAAATATGTTTGCTGTGGTAAGCATGGGAAAATGAGCCAATGGGAATGTGATATGAATAACTTGAAAAACTGCAATTATGTTTAACACTTCAAGTGCTATTTACTTTAACATTTGACCAAGATAATGCTGCTAATTTCTTTTAGCTCAATATGATATTTAGAGTCTGATCATTCTAATTGGCAGAAAAGGGAAAGTTGCCAAAACCACACACTGATTTACTTCCCCCTTGATTCTGTTGACTGAAGTTGCACAGGATACTAATTTGTAAAAAAGTTACTTCTGGGCTTCGGCTTCTTTCTGCAATCATGTAGCTCTGATCTAAAGCTCTGAATCTAAGATCCTGCAAGTTAGTGTTGTGATGTAGATGAGATGAAAAAATCCATTAGCTTGTCTTTTGCAGCTCTGCAGTGTCCTGTGACTTTGAGGATAGTGGCTTAATTGATCTTTACAAATTAAAGTCACAGATAAGTCAGCCACTAAAAAACAGCAGTAATGGCTAAATCTGTGAATTTTATATGGGCTATTTAAGTATTGTAGCCTATAGAAATAACATGAAGCATTTGGAGAAAGTAGTTAGCTCTCACTGAACATCTTCAGGCTCAGACACTTATGAAGATTATATACTGACATGAGAGCAGACTGGTCTAATCTAAAATCCATTAGGCTACCAGATCTATCACTAAATCAGTAAAATCCACCTCTTTGGTCCATAGACTGGAGTGATGCATGGATGGCAGAGTGATTTGGGGGGACCTCTTACTGCCATAAAGATATTTATCATTGTAATAGAAAACAAACTGAAGGCCCTCATGTAACATGCAGCAGAGACAATAGCCTTGATGTTCCCATCCCCTAAATCTTTTTCAAGAAAAGGAAATTGCAAGTACTCTTGGAAGCAGAAGCAGCAAAGGGAATGACTTTTTTTTCTCCCTTTGTCCCTCCTAAGAACTTGCCAACCTCTTTGGAAAGAATTTTATTGTGTCTTCCTTCACTGAAACCTTTGCAGTCTTTAGTTTGCGGAATTCTTATATATTTCAAGTAGTACTTTCATAAGAAGTAGTATAGTTTATACATGGCCTGTTTTATCCCTTTGCCAAGTATGAAGCTCTAAAGATATTTGCACTTGCCATACTTTATTTCTCCAACTTTTCTTCAGTAGGCATTAACTAGGCATTAAGAAACAAGTGAACTTTTAGAAAGAAAAAAACCCTTCTGATGTATGGAAGGGTGTGAAAACACCTGGAGAATGTTTGTGGAGAAAAAAACCAAACCAAAACAAAAACAAGGAAATGAAAAAAATGAAACATACACTGTTTAATTATCTGAATAATTAATTGGATTGCAAGATCAAGGAAAATATTTAATAACCTTTCAAAAAGTAGTGTGGCACTTGAGCCAAGCAGCTTCTTAATGTCAGTATTTTGTATAGCTAAATCTGATACAGCGGTGCTGGTTAGTGACACTGGTGACATTGGCTGAGGTTATGGGCTGCTGCCTGCAGGCAAAGGGACAGAAGTAATGGTAAGAGAGTGTGTACATTCTGTCTAGCTGCATTTTCCAAATGCTTATAAAGAAACAATTTTGTTATGGATTTGGTCAATGTGAAGATCAAGTCCTCATAAAATTAATGAATCTGGAGTTAAGACAGCTGCCCATTGACATTCTTTCCCTCATGGTATCAGAAATAGTGCAATATTGAACAACAAAAGCAATGAAAATTTTGGTGAGTGTTTATGCCATATATGTTGCTTAACACATTGACCAATTTTGATATGACCTCTGTTCAGTAAGGGTGAATTGTAGTGAGTTGTTATTTGCGTGTCTATACATTTTATGTTCTTAAATATTGAAGTTTCAATATCATTTTGCCTTTTAGGTTTATAACAAATGGCCAATCTGAAATCTTTATGGCTTATGCACCTGCTAAGGAATGGTATCTACTGTGTACTATTTTAGCCCAACAGGCATGTGAGGTAATAAGGCTTAGTCCCTTTTCATTTCAATTTGTGTTGTCTTGCTTAGGCTCTTGGTGAAGAGGGGACAGGTAGACAATGACACTGGCTTAACTAATTAAACTAAAGTAATTTGATTGTGAGGCTGAGCCTTATCAAGGCCAATCAGTGCAATAATTTTGGAGAGAAGATCTATCAAAGGACAGACATCCTTGGAGTAACTTTCCAGTATTCTCCAAGCCTTTTTGTTTTCTTGCTTTTTTTTTTTCCACTTGGTGTCATTTTTCCACATTTTAGGACTTGCATGGTAGATCAGAGATCTGTCTAGAGGATGCCTCTCCTTTCCTCAGGCTTCTTTTTCCATGTCAGTTTCCAAACTTCTTTGCATCCCTCAGGTGTAATTGTCACCCTATACAGAACTCACTGCTAGTGCTATCACATACCACACAGCAGAATGGGCTCATTTTATTCCTGCTTAGCACTGTGGATTCACACGCTACTAGACTCCTAGGTGAAATCTGGCCTTGGAGAGCTGGCCTTCTCAGTTGGGGTGGCAGGGAAGGCTAACAGTTTCCTTGGCTCAAAGGCATCAAATTGGATAAACAGAAAATGGGGGCCTGGAGAGTGGGAAAGCTCTTGATGGTGATTAGTTGTCATCCTGCTTGTCAGAACAAATGAAGAAGAGGAGCACAATGTTTGCACTGTTTGAACAAGATTCAGAGAGCAAATTAGATGGTAAATGTGATCATAATTTGCCTGCCTTTCTTGAAAGTCCCATGGTGCTATTAGTGCTTTTCTTTTTTCAGGTTAAAAAAGCTATAAGAAATAAGTACTTCTGTGGAAACTGAAGTGCACTGAGTCTGTTTACAGACATGATGTGCAAAGATTTCTGTGGTTTAAGTGACAGTGCTTGTTGTATCTACATACTGCAGGCTGGTGCATAGTGTATGAAGCTGTTGGAAAAGATAACATTTCAATATTGCACATGATGTGTAAAAAAAGATACAGATAGCTATCTATACAAGTATATATTTAGATAGGTATGCATATATAAAATAAGCTTGTGCCTGAGCTTTATATTGCACTTGGTTGAGTACTGTTGATAAGCTAATTATGGTATTTTTTGGAAAGGTATCTGGAATGTAACTTTTTCTGTCCTATTATCCTGTGATAATGTGCAGTGCCCCTTGCTGAACTGCTGGCATACCTAAGGTGACTACAACTGTTACTAAATAAGAAAATCAGCACTTTTGCGTTTTGTGTGTGTAAAAACGTGGAGTAACCTGTAGCTTTTAGGTAATGAGTTTGGGGTGGAGATGGAGAAACGCTACTTACAGTTTATTTTACACATGAAAGTATTTCACACATAGCAGATATTGTTAGTGTAAACAAGTATCAATTAAGAGAACAAGTGTGAGCATTGTTGGAGAATAAGGTAAAAGCTGTGATGTGAAAGACTCTCTTGGGCACAGACAGATGACTGACAGTGAAAAGATTTAAAGTATTTTGATTGCATTGCAATGAAATCTGAACCTGTAGAAACTAATAAAAATTGACTGAGCTTAATTACAGACCTATAGGAAGCAAAAACAAGTGTCTGGGCTGTCATATCTCTGATTTGTAGTTACCCAGCTAGACAGAAGAACATTAGACTGCATCAAAAGTCAGAAATTGCCTTAATATATTGTAAAACTAACTAAAATAAAAGAAATAGTAAAAATAATTCTGTATTCATTGTATCGCTGTGACATAAAGGATAATGACAGGAGAATGTAAAGAGCAGGATATTTATTTTTATCTCCTTATAAAATCATTTTAGTATACCAGGCAGCTCAGACTGGTCTTACTGCTCTCTATCAAATTGCATTTGCCTATGCATCTCTCTTGTTTTATCCATCTTGGTAGGGACCCACTGCTAACGTACCCTGTGGAATGGCCAGACCAGGGTGTCAACATTACAAAACATGAAAAAGAGAAATTATATTCTAAAGCAGAGAAGCACAATTCTTGTGTGCTGGCTCTGGCTGGCTGTGGTGCACAGAGCTTTAGGAATTAGAGTGGCTCTTGGAGTTTCCTTTAGAAATGCACCTTGTTCCACATGATCTCCAGCAAAGCTCTGTGGTGGACATAGATATTCTATATCCATCTACTGGGCCTACTTCAGACAGAAACATGCATGAATTTTTGTTCCTCTGTATTTTGGATGAGCTCAGAGCAGAGTAGTAGAATAAATGAGAAGTATTCTGCTTCAGTCAGTCACTAAACAGTGCCAGATATTGTATTGTTCAAATACAAGCCGGTAAGCATATACTTTGATGGCTGATGTAGTTTTTACCAATATTTTAATGTACTGAAGTTACAATGAATCAAATTATGTATATAATACAGCTAATGACATACTAGTGTATTCCATATTAATAATGCACAGTGACAGGCAATTACATTTTATTTTTCTTTATTGAGTAGTTGAGGCTTTAAAATATTTATTTGGCAAGTTTGTGTTTCCTTTTTGTTATTTTTAAAGATATGAGTACTTAGCAGGCTCATACACTAATGATTTTTACGCTGTAGTAGAAAGCACATAGGATATGAACAGTGATGTGAGATAGATTAATTAAAATCAATGTTATTTCAATGAATACTAATTGAATTATTAATGCTTGGATCAGGGTTTTTTTCCCATTTTGTGATTATTCAGCTTGTTGGCTGATGTATGCATTTCTGTTGATGAAAGCCTTTCTCCATCTTCCTTGGTTGGTTTAGTTTTTTTCTTCTCTCTTGCCTCTCATTAAAGGAATATGTTATTGATACCAAACAGGAGAGAGTGACTTGCTCATAGACAATTTATTTTTTTGAGTGCTGTCTCTTTTGTCCTTTCCAGTCCTGTTGCAGAAGTAGCCTAAAAGCTCTTCCAATGTACTGTGATTGAAAGTGGAGTCAGCTGGCATTGGAAGGGCTGTGGCGCGAGTCCGTAGCTGTAGTTGTGGTGGGCTGTCAGAAACCACTGAGCCCTGATGCCCTACACTACCTCTGTGAGCCCACTGCCGCAGGGCTTCCCACCCTGATGGCCCCATGCATTGGGGTGGGTGGTAGATATGAGCCGCAGAGAACCTGCTGTCTAGCTCTGGGCTGAGGAAATTTGCTCTCTTCTTCTCTTTGCCCTGATTGCTATTAATATCCCTTCCCCCAGGCTACTGGATCATATGATTTCAGCTGAAATAGATTAAAAGTTCCTCTGTTTTGATGCCAGCAGTAATGTGATAAATTTGTTTGCCAGTTCTCTGGGGTTTTTGCTTTTGTAACTTGAAGGGATAAGCTCAGGGTCCAAGGGAAAGATTTTTATCCCATAGACTTTGGAGAGGGAGGTCCCTCCACCTGCCACTATTTTAGCAATTATTTTATTAGAAAATAGCCTATTCAAAACAGGTGATTCACCTCTTCATTACTTACTTCAAGCAGGATGATATTGTTTGTATATGTTTACACAGAGCAGACAAGACAATGTCTCTTGGGTTTTTTTGGTCTGTTTTCAGGAAGTCCAGCGTGGTAATTGGATAAGATTCTGTTTTTGCAAGAACAGTGTAGGTACAATAAAACATCTTTTTTTCCCCCATAATTAGTAAATGTTGTCCAAAACTATTTGAAAGGATTCCTGAGGTGAAGGAACTTCAACTGAGCCCTGGCCAGTAAGTAGTAATTTTGGGGACTGCAGTGGAAGAGCTACAGTTCACACTATTGAAATCTTTGAGGAAAACATCTATGGCATGAGATTCCAGTATGCTATTAAGCACAAGAGCTATTTACAATGCCTGTAACACAGAAGTAGGGAAGGACAAGAAGTTGGTGTGTTGTGGATCTTTATAGAAGCTAATGCTTTTGAACAATATTTGTTTAAATATTATTTGCTGGATTGCAATACATTATCATGGATTCTCAGACACAATTGAGCTGTAATTCTGTTATTTTCTAGATAGCTAGGATTTGGTCTTCAGTTGAAGGTATTGTATGTCTCAGTAGTAAAGTATAATGTTCTTTTCTTCGTCAGTATCTGTAGTTCTGTCAACCAGGTGCAATAGGGCTTTTTCCCTTTACTGTGAACCAGCACTACATATAAGTTCAGTTATTTATTATGACTGCTGTTTATAGAAACTGCATTTAATCAGCAGTATGATTTCCATTTCTGTAACGCGTTCTGAAATTTTACAGTTTTGCTATAAAACATGGCTTAGATTGAAAAACATTTTGGGCAGGTCGTTAAAAGACAGAGTGGAGAAAGTCTGAGACTAGGTTATTTGTCCAGGGCCTATGTCACAGAAATTCCAGCCCTCCTAACATCTTTCAGTGGACAGTGAATATCTCTCACATACATTTCTTCACATACCCTTTCTCTTAATTATCAGCTGTACCTGATAGGACACTGAACATATTCTGGACATGCTTAAGGCTCCACTGACATGCAAGAAAACATTTATGGAAGTGCTTTATTAATGTACTTTTTCCCCATTTTTTTTCTTCTCCCTTATTTTCTGCCCCTGCTGATTTCTGTATCTATGTTGCTTAATCTGAATGAAATTTCTGATATGTTAAGTAACAAGAGTTTAGTCATATCTAGGCATTCACCTAAGTAGTTTTTCAGCACTTCTAGCAATTGAAGGAGGAAGGAATGTAACTTTTCTTCACATCAAAGAAAATAGTCTTACTTATTTTGGCAGTAGCCCTGGGAGCAGCTTGGTGAACTTACAAAGTATTTTACAACTTGCTGCTGCTGCTGCTGTAGTGGAATGGGATTAAGTAGTCCTCCAGAGGAAAGAATTAACTAATTCATATGTTAGACTTGGCATAGTAGAGTGTCTAAGTCTCAAATCTTTCCTGCCATAAACCTCAATTCCTTTCAGCCCTTCCACATAATTTCTTTGTAGATATTATCTAAATACTGTCATTCAAGACTTTCACCCTACCCTAAAGATCTGAATTTGTTGTTTAAATGGGTTATCCATATTTGAAGGAAACCACTTTGCATCTACTTAGGCAAAGAGCATGAGTTGCTACAAAAGATTTATCCCACCGCTTCTCAGTTAGATAAGACAAGTTTGTTTAGGCATATCAAGGGTTCAAAATTCCTTTGGTTGAGTCTCTACAACATTCCTCAGATTATGTTCTGATAAAAGTGAGAGAGAAGAGGTGGTTTGGATTTGACTTCTTGTGTTTAATAGAAGGCATCCTAGACCTTCTGCATTTGAAATTAAGAAAAAACAGGAACTATTTCATGTGAAATGTCTAACTGGTATTTCAGGACATATCTTTATAATATTATTTTTGCTCTTTATCTGGAAGGAAGGTTTTCTTTTTGTTATTCTTTGCAGTTGGGATGATAACTTTTTCAGGCAGTACTTTCTGGCCTTTTCAGTAGCTTGTGCTGAGCCTCTACAAAAAGTCAAGCCTTTGAAAATTCTTGGTTCATTGATAAAATAATTCATAATTCAGGTCTACAAATTGTCCAGTAAAGCCTTTTGAACTTGGGACTTATTCCATTGGATACATCCTTTCTTTGTAGAGATACAAACATAGAAAGAGTCAACAGTACAAAGCAAAACAAATCTCAGTGCAGTCTTTTACTAGGCTATGCAAAAGAAAAGCTTTGATTTTGATCAGCATGATTTGTTGGAAATATTTGCTACTGGTTTTACTTCCCATCTGTATTAGGTTGACAAGACATAGAGTAGCCATTCAAGAGAAGATAGAACTTACAGAACCTGCATTTTTATAATTTCCAAGCTTGGGGATTGACTGCATCAGAATTCATCTTGTGTTTTTCTAAATAATGTTTTTTATTACTAATGTGAGACTAAATAAATGGGAAAACACTTCAGGGACTGGAATAATTTCTGGTGGGGAAAAGAGTGTAATGGAGAGAGGAGACTTACACATAATTCCTAGACTTTCCCTGAGAAATAATTTTTCTGAAGTAGTTTTTGGTCTTTTATGTCTCCTCAGCTATTGCAGAATGCCTGAGCTGTAACTTGCCTGTGGTAATGAAAGATGACATCAGGTGAAACCATAATTCAGCAGTGAGACTAATGGGATATTTCATGGCAGTCTGTTGTCCATATTCAGAAAACAAGTCTTTCATAAAAAGATTAAGACAATGGCATGTGTCCCTTTGAAAATTATAGGTAAAGAAACTAAATTTGTCTTTCAAAGAAGGATATTAAAAGGCTGCCTACTTTTATTTTGCAGAGGGGAACACATTGTAAAGCATGATCTGATCATGCTCCAAAGAGCCTATTTGGACTTAATCTTTTTCTTCTTTACTTTTTGTCTTGCTGGCCCAACATGGCTACTGTAGAAAGCTGATAAAAGAGTGTTTAGTCATATTGCTGAAGTGAATGAATGAAACTACATAATAATAATAATAGTTTTATGGTTTGGTTACTAATTATAAATGAATGGCATCTTTCACAACATTGAATCTATACTCTGGGTCAGAAACTGCAAAATGATTGACTCACAGTATGATTCCAGAGCTGAAGTGGCCAACAGAGGTGGGCAAAAGTGTGTAATGCACAGAGGAAAAATAGCAAGTCAATGAGTAAAAGAAAAGATGCTCAATAGATGCTTCCTTTGATGACTCACTTCCCATTTAGAAATTCTACATGTATGCAGCTGCCAAGAGGGGACCAGCTGATTAAGATAGGAGAGGTTTCTGCTCAGTTCAGTAGAAAAGACTGTCTTTTTAAAAGATGACAGAAATTGTGTGAGCATTCCCTACACCAGAACAGATGAAATTATGGCTCCTGATAATTCAGCACCAGCAGCTTTTCTGAACTCTTAAGTCACCAGCATAATTTTGTCTTTTCTTGGAATAATTTGATATGTTAAATTTTTGTTCCAGTTTCTCTATTTCGGTTTGTTTAATAACGATTTACTATCTATTCCCTTTGTCTCATATTTTGTCTGTGAAATTCTTAGTTGCAGATTGTCCTTGGCAATAACTGGCATTTGTCTTAGTTTTTGCCCACAAGTGTTAGTCTAAATGCTTGTAGGAGTTTACTGATACCATAAACATTTCTGCTTAGTCACCAAAATCCTTACTGGGGGTTGGCAGACTATACTGTCTCTGCCATCATGCTTTCTCCACCACCTCAGTTTTAAATAGCTTAAATAAGTTTTCTCTTAAGGACCAGAAGATGTTTATCTTCTTTGAAAGGGCAGATAGGGAATCTTCTCTGAAATAGAGTGAAATCTCATTCTCTCCCCCGACCTAGCGGCTCCTGACATTCAGATACTCAGCAGAAGCCAAAAATTTTAAGGAGTACCAATGTGGCACACCTACTTTAATGTGGCAAAATGCTGACAGCAGCTGTACGATCAGTTATGATCATATTTATTCTGCAGCTTTTCTCCTCTGGTTATCAAAAACCTCTGCTACCTCCCTGGCAAAGAGGCTTCTTCAGACAAACCTTATTACCAGAATACATCTTGTGCTCATATCAGGATTGTTTTCCATGATATCTCTTGTGTTGTATCATTGCTAGCTATTCCTCTCCAGTGCTTCAGTCTCTGCTTAATGTTGCCAAAGGCGCTATAGTTCTAGGGAAAGCATTGCATAATTTTCAGCAAAGGTAGTATCTGGTGGGTCTGGAGAAGTATCCAGCTACTTTCATCCAGGACCTATCAGGACAAATAGGAAGCACTGCTGTTGCCAGCAAGCTTTCTTGTACAAACCTATATCCTTCTGGAGCAGGGGACAGAAGAATGACACCAGGTTCACTTACCAACTCATCACACTGCCCTTGAGGAACTATTACAGCTCAACAGATTAATCAGATTGATTAATACTCCTGCTCTCTGGTGATTACCACAGGTCTGTTTTGATGGCTTTCATTCTGGCACTTGTCCCACTGAAACCCTTTTCCATGTTAAAGTGGAACTAATTAATTCTAGGGCAATACTGAATGGTTTCTTTCAGGTTAACAGTTCAGCCTGTTTATGTCTGGATAGTCTTTAAGTCCCACTGAGATATCTTAAACCAATTCTCCAGACAGTGTAGTTAAGGTTACCTTGCTACTGGATGTACAAGCTTTTGAATAAGTGAGATCACAACTAGTTGCAGTCTTAAAACATTTATAGTTTTGAGTTGTATGGTTTGTTTCCTCTGTCATGAAGATGCCATGTTTCTCTTTTACTGAAGATCACCTATATTTCTTCAGTAATTCTTTCAGATAGACAGCATTTTTCTGCACAGGGATCATAATCTGCCATGTGTTAATACCATATGTCACTCTACTCCAGAATTGGCTGCGTTGTGGTGACCACCTTTCAGACAGAGTATCTATCATATGGTTGTAGCTGAGAGGCATGCGGGTGACATACAACAATGAAGACAATGCTATGGGAATTACATGCAATCTTTAGTCTCTAAGCTTTTGTAGCAGAGGCAACAATATACATCATACTTGTAGCAAAGTGGAAAATAAACCAGCCTGCTTCTGTGATTGTCAAATAATCAAAACCTGTGATTGTCAGATAATCAGGATAATCACTGTATCCTCAACCGTAAAACTTTATATTAACATGTTTTTCTTCCTGAGTGGATAAGATTTGAGAGTTGAATAACATATGACAATGTTCCTTTTAAAAATAATTTTGATTTTGAACCTGAATTTCTTGTCTAGACATATTAAAAAATTTCAAATGATGATAAAAGAAATCCAAATATTGGCCTCCTTTTGAGAGCCTATAATCTGCTCATTTTTTGGTATATTTTCAACTTGTATTGAAAATACTTTCCAATGTTATATTATTACAGCCCAGCCTAAAGTTAAAAATTAATTGTATCTCTACATTTAAAAATCAGCTTTTTAAAACATGATTATGGAAAATGTTATCCTTTAATTAGTTCCAAAGAAATGTAATTATGGAAGACTTTGCCATTGTGAATCTTCCGTAAGGAAAAGCATTTTGAAAGAGCCAGTTTGGCAAGCTACTATCTTGAATGCTAAATACCAAGAAATTCCGATTTGACTTTAGGGTAGGCATGTTCCTACAGGAAAACACACAAGGTTTTGCAGTGATCTATGTACTTATTTTTCCAGCTTAGTGCTGTGATACTCAATATCTTGAAGAATGAACTCTAGAATTAGGCACTTTGTAGCCTTAAGCATCAATTTATTCTTGCAGGTTTTGTGCTTAATTGATTTGCTACTTACTTTTGAGTGGGTTTTTTATTTTTATTGTGTTGTCATTAATAGTTCTATTTCTTATTATTTTCCTTTTTTTTGAAGAATACTACACTTGACTTGGAGGTCTTAGCATACTTATTCTGTATTAGATACTAGAGTAGCGAAAGCCAACCCCAAAGGGACTTTGCCATTTCCAGTTCTGTCTAAAATAATCCCTATGCTGCTGTGAGCAGGAACTGTCCCCAAAAGCATTGAGTTGATCCTTGTATCGGGGAGACAGTGTTACAGTGATTTGATGTTTTACCATAACTTAGTAGCAAAAGGACAGGAAGGTCTTGAAGAAGATGGAGTATATGATTCTCTAATTCAGTCTGCAGAAATAAGGGTATTCTTGAGAAAACTTAAACAAAGTAGTGAAAATTCAGCCACTTCTAATATCCACTAGATTGACAGCAGTATTTCTAGGTTATGTTTCTAGACTCTCTGAGACAAAGCAGGCTCCATTTTTGCCATCCATGTTCGGAGGGACCAAAATATATGTACCTAATCCTCTCTCAAAAACAACTGAAACATGCATTCCAGAAGGAGCTGGGATCATTTGGGAAAGGTGGTGACACTGTAATTGACTTTACTGGCTGTTATCCTTCTAGAGTTATCCAAAACATTGGATAGTTCTGTGTTTTATCCTGTTGCAGGTGATATGGCTACTATGCTTATGATTGTCTTATGTATTCCCTTGAGGTTGTCTCCCTGTTTCGGTGTGATCCATCTGTCTTCTCTATTCACACAATTTGTAAAAATGGCTACCATCCAAGAGAAGCTCAATAATCTCCTAAATCTGCTAACAATACTGCTGGGAAAAGAAGTCCAGTCTTTGTACTTCTTGCATCTGGTATCAGACTGTAAGGGAAATAATAGCACAGCACAAGATCTAATAGGGAATTCAGCACATAGTTGATTTGAGGTCCTACACTGTGTTCCTGAAATGATCAAAAATTCTTAAGTGATTCACAGAGAGCAAGTTGCGTTGGAAGGTAACTCAGGACGTCATCAAGCCCAACCTTTTTCTGTGAGCAGGGCTGATTCAAAATTAGATCAGGGTAGTCAAGGCCTTGTCCTGTTGAGGTTTGACAGTCTCCAGAAATGGAGATTCCACAGCTGCCCTGGGCAGCCTGTCCCAGTGATCAGAGTTTTGAGAGTGGTATCTGTACTATGCCTTTCCCTTTGGTGTGGCCACCAAAACACACACTGCTTTTCTGTTGAGAGGTTTGCAACATGGTGCATTTCACCTTTTTATTGACACCTCATATAGAAAAACAGTGTACAGCAACTAAGATACAGTTTGCAAAGTACAATTTTCAAAAGTACATTTTTGGTGGCAGGTGTGGAAACACTTATACATAGCTATCATAGCTCACAGTAGTGAAAATCAGACAGATCTGTCTCTAGCTCTGAGAGGATCACTTTAGTCCTTCTGGAATTGTCACTAAATGAAAGGTGAAGGAAAAAAAATGATGCATAAGCATATGGGTTTCTGAAGGGAAATGACAGTATGAAACAGTTAGTATAGCGAAGAGAGTGCCAAGGGAGGACTTTGTTTATTTGAGGTTCTTGAAAGATATAGACATCAAAGAAGAAGAGAAATTCTTTAGAGGGGTACATGGGAGTGTAACTAATGGACTGGGAGAATTAATGGGATAATAAAATAATTAAGAAAGGAGAAATTTCACCTGAGGCTGTCAAATTTGACATAACTGATTGGAGACGGAATTTCCTATCTTATACTTGAAGAAGAATTAATTCAAGAAGTGTCAATTGGCCAATAAATAATTTCCATTGGAACTGAAGGGGTTTGTAGGTTCTAAAAGAAAATTGTGTTTGTTTTTGTATCTGAAAAGATCACCATATGTCAAACTTTCTATAAATGTTGGCAGTCAGGACTCTCTGAACAAAGACTATTTCATCACTTAAAGTACATCTTAAGCCATCTTGTGGATTACTGTGCAGTGGGAGTTTTCTTAATTTGTATTTCTGTTGTTTTCTCACTAATTTTAAAATGAGTTTTCCAAATGCTGTGTTTCTCTTCTTTAACTGGTATCTTATTTCCTCAACTTCTTCGTTTTTCACAAGGTAAAATCAGCAATAATGGAAAAGCTTGGGTAAGAGCTTTGAGTGAATCTATGTGATTTCTGGACACCTTTACTACTCTCCTTTATTTAATCTTTCTTCTCTTTCCCCTTCCTTGTTATACTTCTGTCAGCCAAAACAGGAGTTAAATTAAATGGGATAGCGGTGACTCTTGTCCTCTGATTTTTCAAATGTTTTCTCTCTTCAGAAGGGTTGCAGTTGGTTTCATTTTGTTTCTATTTTTTCAGATGAGAAACTACCACAAAACATATCTGCAAGAGCAATCACTTGGATTTTTGTGATGTGTGTGATATTCTGCAGTATAGTTAATGCTGTAAATACAATGCTATATCTGTCAGTGAACGATTTTTGTCATTTTAGCGTCTTGTGTGCATAGTTTCTCTATAGTTATGGTCCCAGACTTGTGACAAAGGAAGGGCTGAGTTTGCCACTAAAGTGATCAAATCACATGTTTGGTTAGGAGGAAAGGTAATTTCCAGGCTGATTTTACTTGATATTTTTACGTATGTCAGTTTGTGGCAACTCAAAGAGCCTGCTTAATTTTGTGACTTCTGCTATATTTACAGTTGGGGTTACCAGTAAGTAGCCAATAAACCCAGTATGGAATGGGAGTGATGTTATCAATCATCTTTTCTCCTGTGTAGACTTGCAAGCAAGGGAAAGTATGTTTACTTGTCTGAGCTAGTGTAGGAGGGTTGTATGTGTACACAGGTAAGAAATTACCTTTATTTATGGGAAGAAAACCTTATTCCTCTTTGAACTGGCAGGCTGAGTGAAACAGTTACAGTTTTCCTTTAAGTTGTCCCTCAATCAAACCTTTAAACCGTTATTATTTCAAGACAAGATGATTTCTGTTCCACTGGCTGGTTGGCTCTCTTGGACATAGCTTCAGCTGTTCCTTTTGAATTCCCATTGAAAATTTTTGAGTTTAACATGAGCCAGCATTTAAAAAATATTGATTTTTGCAGTTGCCCATTGTATTGGTAAGGTAGGGCGAGTGTTGGTTAAGTGTGTTGTAGCAATAGTTTCCTTTTCATTCTCTTGCAGTGCAGTGCAATCTGTGCTCTTCTGTGGCATTCTTTTCTACTTGAAAAGCTTGACACTAAGTGGATATATATTTTTAAATATAGACAGGAAAGCTATTATTTTTTATTTAGCTTTTACTGTGTAATGGAATTTGTGACAAGGTTATTTGCTTCAATATAATTTTGTGTACTGATTAGTGTTCTTTGGAAAGGGCCTTGAGGCGTGTTGCACGGAAGATGCTATATAAGTAGGGAATGGAAGGGTAAACGACCTTCATTTAAATGCAGTCAAGTAATCATTATCAAAGTTTTAAGCAATTTGAACTGCCTAACAGGAGGTATGA
Source organism: Galbula dea (assembly GCA_013399015.1). Lineage (NCBI taxonomy): Eukaryota > Metazoa > Chordata > Aves > Piciformes > Galbulidae > Galbula > Galbula dea. Next base: position 96,759 of record VWZX01007638.1, read on the forward strand.
TGACAATAATTGCCAGTGTCCTTAAAGGACAGCTGTACCCATTTGATCACTGCCACATGCTTAAAGTTCATAAAAGGAAACCCATTTTTCACGATCTCTAAGCAGTGTCTGAAGATATCTGTTTAAAACAAAACAACCAAACAAAGCCAACAAACAAACAAAACCTCATGAAAACAAACAAAGAAACAAAAACCTAACCAACCAACCAAAAAACCAACAGAAAAACATATAGTACAAAATGGATAGTTTGGAGGTCTCTGCATGTAGCCCAATAGAATTTTATAAAAAAAAATATTTAAAAATTTGCAAGTGCAGTAGTATTTGAAAAGGAATGAGACAGACACAGCATTTCTAAAGATATTTTTCATTTGCCATGTGAGTGGAAGGAATGCTGGGCTCTGCAATGCTGTTCTGAGCTTTAGGAAACTGCGGACAAGGAAGTGACTTATGCTGAAGAGCTGAGCAGAAATGTATTATTATTTCTCTTTACTGTTTTTCCTACCCAAAATTACCTTGAAATATACCCACATATAGACATACACAAACAGAAGATGACTTAGGTGCATATAAAGGAGCTGGCCCCAGCTTGGAAGCAGTAGTACTATTCCTTAGTGTAGGTCATCACTGGCCTTGTCCAACCAGTTTTCTACAGGCTAAGAAGAGTTCTATAACCTTTCTAAGATGGATATATAAAATACAAAAGGGCCTAGGGAATCTCAAAGTCCAGTCTCCTACTGTCACTATATATTATAATATAAAATGATAAAGCTGAGTCTTAACGTGAGCTAATTATTTTTGTCCTTCAGGACTCTAGTTGGCTGTTCAATAATGTTACTGCCCTGGGAGTTACAAATCTTCTAATTTGCAGCATAAATTTATTTATGGCTGGTTTATACTTATTTGTTCTTGTGCCAGTGTTGTCTTTTTGACTTAAATAGTTCATCTCCAGTGTATATGCTTTGCTGATTATGTTTTTACAGAAGAATCATATTCCTGTTCAGTTTTGGCAGGGTAGAGCAAGCCAATGTCTTTTATTCTCCGAGAACATACACTCTTCATTCCCAGTGTCAATCCTATAGCCCTTCACTGTTCTTCTTACAGTTTAAATTAATCTTCCCTGAAGGAGAAATTACAGTTCTGGTGAGGTTTCACTGTGTAATGACATTAATACTTTATCCATAAAAGTTTACCTGCTCTATTGCATGGAACATACCTGTTCTACATCTACTGTTTACCTGACAACTGCATAGCTTGTTTCCATATTTACATCAAATTACTTGGTGAAATTCCATCTTCCAAAAAGTTTATATATTTCAGGCTTTTTCCTTTCCCTTTTCCTTGTGATTAAGTATCAACTTGTAGCAAGTTTTTCACTAGTAACTCATACTTCATACTACTACTTTTTGTTCCTTCCCTGTGTTTATATGGAAAATTATATTTTAACTGTATGATATTTTGGTTTTTTATTTTCTACTGGTAGTAGTTCCTAATTTTGGCTAATGTGCAAGTTTTTGCTGTGTGTTCCTACTTCTTATGCCATTTTCATATTCAGTAATGAATTTAAGGTAGTTTTGCGAACTGATTCTGAGGAGCTTTGTTGCCAAGCTTCCTCCAGTTCAGTAGATGTCCTTTCAATATTGTCTGTCATTATACTATACATTATAGTATTTCTATAACTAATTTACAGACTTAGTTTTACTAATTCCTGTCTTTCCAATGGTTAACTCATAAATAAGGTAACCTATAATACATATGCAGATGTGCATTTAGATGTGCAGTCATTTCTCTCGCTTAAAATCAGCCATATTAGCCAATAAATTACATGGCATTAATTACCTTCAATAAACCCACTATGAACTGCATCCCATTTTTATGCAGTGTATATATGTGTGTTTAAACCTGGAACTGACAGAAGAGCTATTGTGTGGATCAGTTCACTTCTCCTGCCTTATTACATATTGGTGCCTCCTCCCCCATTCCCTCCAAGTCTAGATATAATCTCTGAGTTGTAATGCATAATTTCTAGGACTGCTCCAGCACACTTCATTTTTTTTTCTGTGTCTATTATTTTGACATGACCAGACTGTCTTATCCAACATATCCTTTTTTATGTCTTCACAGTCTATAACATCATCAGACACTCTTTTCTGTCTATTTTTGTTTTTCCTGAAAAATACATGCATTTCAGTATCAGTGTTCCAGTCCTGACTGCTGTTTCGATGTATTTTACTTTCCTGCAATAGCTTATTCTACATCCTAGAGCAATTCAAACTTTCACATGTTGTCTAAGAATGCAAGTAGTAGGAGTAACAAACCTTTAGAAGTATTTCTTACTGATTAGATCCAGTTCCCTGATTAGTCTGTTCATGAACCATGCCATCTAACTGATTATGATTTGCATCAAAATCAGTATTTTCTTCTGGATGACCATCTTATTTCCCCTTCTGTTCTTTAACTCATTATTGTACCCCTGATTTCTCCCTTCCTCTGAATCAAATCCAGATGTGGAAAATATGTGCCTCTCCCAATAGTCTTCCTTTCTTTTTTTAGTTTACAGATAATATATGTGTAGATGTACACTTATTAATGAAGGAAGGAGAGATCTTAATAGAAGTTTAGGGAAACAGTGAAGAGATACAAACTGTACTGCAAAAATAGAACTCAAGTTTCGTCTTTCTGAAAGGAAGTCATAGTCTTTTTTTTTTTTTTTTTAGTAGATCTTTTTCTGTTTTGGACTTAATACTTTTTTAAGCCATAGAAAGTTCCAATGAAGACTTCTGGAAAACTTGGAATATGTCTCACTGTATTCTAAATTGACCTGTGATTCAGGTTCATAGATTCATAGGTTCATAGAATGGCCCACGGTTGGAAGGGACCTAAAAGATCATCTAGCTCCAAACGCCCTGCTATGGGCAGGGATACCACACACTAGACCAGGTTGCCCAGGACCACATTCCAGCCTGGCCTTGAACACAGCCAGGGATGGGGCAGCCACAACCTCTCTGGGGTCTCACCACCCTCTGGGTAAAGAATTTCTTCCTAACATCCAATCTAAATCTGCCCTCCTTCAGTTTGAAGCTGTTCCCCCTTGTCCTATAGCTTCCTACTCTGGTAAAGAGCTTCTCTCCCCCTTTTTATAGCTACCCTTTATGTGTCTTTTACGTGAAAAAAATTAAATGTCTAATGAGTAGGAAGTTTGCATAGATATTTCACTGTCATTACTACATAACTTAATGTCAATAACATTCTTCAAAGTTTTGTTATTCCTCTGGAGTTTTCCAGGCTACATTATATAAACTAAATGAAGCCAGGACATATACTCAAGTGTGGGCTGAAAACCACTACCCTTTATACTGTGCCACTTGTCCTCAAGGCTGGAGACTGGGGTCTGACCCACTTATTTGTCAGCATTATAAGTTATGTCTCTCAAATAATATATACCAAGTCAGTTCCCATCTGTACATATCACAGAAAGTATTTTTCCCCCACAGGAAGAAGTGAGAAATGTTTGTTTTCTTCTTACTTAGTAAGAATGACTGATAGTAATCAAGGCAAATGGGAAGGGTTTGGGAAAGAAAATATATGAGTTGTTAAATTTCACAGGCTTCAGCCTGCTTTGGCATCAATTGCTCTGAGTTATTGTGTAGAATGGGGAGGAGGAAGGAAGGTATTTTTCTTTTTCTGAAGAAAATTGCTGTCCCAGGCTCTGTATGAGAACTGGGGTTCCTTAGAACAGGGAATGTTGCTCCTGCATCCCTGATGAAAAGTCATTGTCCTAGTTTTTGCTCTTTCCATGTGACCACAATTATTCTCCACAAATGGTTCATACCAAAGTCATCTTCTTTGTACCTTACATTCTTTACTATGAAAAAAAGTGCTGCTGTCTTCTCTCCATCTTCAGGATGCCCTCTTCTCTGTCCTTTCGAGGTGTAAAACCAGCCTGTTTTAAATGAACATGGAGAGGGAGGGAAAAGTGGAATATTTTTCAGTAAGAAACTGTCAAAAGTTTAGGGGGCATCTTTGAACCGAACATACTTTACTTGAGCCTCCTGAGATATCCTCATCATTGTTACTCAGTGAAACTGCATTTATAGGATTATTTTAGCATCAAAAGACAACTGCATTTAATTCTACTGGTTTGCACTTTTGTTACTTTGAGCAGACATTGATGTGTATATCAGATCTGCAGAGTTCTGAAAGAGGTTTAAGAAACAAATATCATAAAACAAACATGTCAAACTAGAAATGCAATTATAAGTCAAAATGTCTTGTGGTTTAGGTTGAAGAAAGGGAAAGCTAATAAAAGAAGAACATGTATATTTTTAGTCACAAAAGGGGTTTATTCATTTTTCTGTGCCACAGCACTACATTATTTCAGAACAGGTAAAGAAAGAAATACTGCCAAGAATAATTTTTATAAGGACATTTTGCCATGTAACTAATTTACTAAGAGAGTTCAGATGCTTACAGTGCTAACAGATATTTTTAATAAGAAAATTACAGAAAAGCACCAAATAACTAAAGCAATCATGAAATCCTTTGACCTTATTGGGGGTAACTCTTTTGAAGAGAAAATAGCCTGAGGTAGAAAATTTCAGAAATTGAAAGCAAAATTTTAAAATAACAGTCTGTGCAATGCCATTACAACTTTATTTTTCTTTGAGTTTCTGTATTTGAAGAGATTCATTTTATATTGAGGAACTTTCTGCTGCCTCATTTGCTAGCTTTGCATCTTCTTCTGATATACTTAGCAACACTGCAGACACAGATCAGACATATACAATTATATTTTTTTTTCGCCATTCGTTATTATGTTACATATGGTTACATATTAACTTTGCTTCATTCACTGCAAGCTACCTATGAGAATGACCTTGCTCAAAACAATAACTCCTGATTTCGAGCTGAGTTGTAGTCAATATTTTTTCAATGGGAAGCTGGTGATGATCTTGAAAAGAATTGTTAACCACAAGAAGAACTGCAGTTTCTCCTTATTTCCTTAATTTGTACTTGCCCCGGGAAAGTACTTGCTGTGAAATATTTGTATTGTCACACTTAGACTTGAAGGCATTAAACATTCTTTTGACTTTATAGATGGCACCAAAAACGTTGAACAGATAAATATGCTTCATTTATATCATAATTTACTTTGTTGAAATTGAGAGTCTATCTATGTTCTTTTCCTGGTGGTACAGCTGTGGGATAAGAGTGAAAAGAAATCTGATTCTTAATTTCCATGTTGGCAAAAGCCTGCCAAAGACTCAGTCGTAGTGTGAATAACATAAGCAGTGCTTTCAATTGATGTAGTTCTCCTTACTAGCGGGGTGAAAGTGAAATTAAGCACAGCACTTTTCCTATATAAATGGCTCCTAATGCTACAGTTATAACTGGATGTCATGAATCAGCAGACAAAATATCTGTAGTGATGCTATGCATGAAACAAGTTATCTTACTTAGCCTCATGTTGTTGAGACTAACTCCATTACTTCTTTGCATGTAATATTTTTGCTAAGTAGTAACAATTTGAATACACAAAGTAGTAAACTACTATCCCTTGGAGTCAATTTTACAGAGACATGTAGTCAATGCTGTTTGGAAAGAATAAGTTCAAAATATGCTGTCATACATTAATAATACCTAAATTACTTTCTGGACCAAATATATTGAAGCATTATACTTTTGTTTCTGAAGTATCTGTGAACATTTTCCTTTACACTGTATCTGATCATTTTTGTGATAGGCTTGGGTGGTGCATGGGTGGCTTCTATGTGTGAGTGGGTACATTTTATATTACTTAGAATAAACAAGGTTACATCTTAGTAATGCTTTAATAGGAGTTTCATTGATTATGTGTCACTCCTGTTAGTTCATAGGAGTTTCTATTAAGCATTTACCTGGGTGCATTTTCTGTGATTATGGCAAGCTTTGAATTCACTGCAATTTCAATTTCACCTCATTCATTGGCTGTATTTAGCATTATCTCATTTTAAAATTTTCATTAATCTTTAAGAGTCTGTGTTATTTCTCATAGAAGTTTACAATAGTGATGGGATTACTGCATTAAAAAAATGGAAAGAAATGTGTGCCCTGTTAGCTGTTACAGTAATGCATATATATGTCTGTTTACTTGAGAGAATGTTAATTTTTTTAGGTATCCATAGTAATTTTAAAATACAGCATGCAGTGCAGCAGTTCTATCAGATAGTGTATGTAACATGTTCACAATAAGTCTCTCAAGGCATAGATCTTCATACTTGTTGTTTTCTATCTCAGGCTTTCTAAATTGTACTAACTATACAGATCAGATAGTTTGCGACCAGAATTATAGAACATAGAAGTGCAGAGATGTGTGAAAGGTGAGATCTATGTGTTTAAATTTTACTTGAATTGATCCATAAAGTTATTTTTAGAAGTTACATTCTCATAACATCTACATAACCTGGTTTACTCTAATCTGATTTTTCCAAGCTTTTTAAGTAGTGCTGAAAATTACTTTAGGGAATAGATTTGCTTTCAAACTGAGTTTTCAGAATAAAGTTCAGGTCATTGTGTTCCTTAAGAGATTGGCTGAATGCCATAAATAGTAAGTTGTGACTGTTTTTAAATCTGACAGTTGGCTACAATGCACTTGAGTAACTTCCAGCTTTATTGTCAACCAAGGTATGGTTTCAGTAGACATGCTATCTGGCATCCACAGAAGATATTATCGTCAGTTAGAAGTAAGATGCACTTCATCATTTTTTGCAGGTTTACTCATTATGTTGTGCCCTGCATTTGAATTAGGTTTGCAAAAGAATATTTTATTTTAAAATGTAAGATTGCTGTTTAGTAGTCCTTGAAATTTGACATGAATATCAATAAATAAGCAAAGCTTGTGTACCACATTTAGTATCTCAGTTTGGAAGGTATTTTAAACTCTACTTTCAGATTAAAATAATTAAATTTCAGAATCAGTCTCACTGATCTGCGAAAAGCCAGATTTGTAGATAATATCCTTTATTAGACTAGTGCGGTAGCTGGAACTGTTGAAGAAGTGTTTGCTTAACTATTTTGTCTGGTTTATGGAAAGAATATTCATTACCATTACTTTTTGTGTAGTATGGGTGAAGTCAAAGTGAAATTCTGCACCAGCCTGTCTCTGGTTGCTGAGAAATGGTAAGTGGTACTAAGAATACCACCAATAGGGAAAGCAGTGTTTTCAAATGTATTTTCTTAAACACTTCTAAAGGATCATGCCACTGCGCAGATGAGAAGCCTTTGAGATCTCTCCTTCTCAGACAGCTCTGGTTTTGCCCATTTTATCTTATATTGGCAGAAAAATAATTAATGGCTTGACTTTTTTATCATGCATTACTTTTAAAATGTTAACTCTTGCTTAACTGTAGGCAGTTAATATTCTTTCTGTATATTTTCTCTATATTTTGGGTCTCATTTTCCATTCCAAATTACAAAAGTCAATATTGCTTAAAGCGTATGCTTCTTTCTTTTTTCCCTACAAAGGTTAGTTATTATAGAGTAAGATGTGAGGATGGTGGATCTACATGAATATGTATGCACATCAAACCTGATTCTCTCCTGACATGTCCATTTATTTAAAGAGAGTAGTGCTGAAAGATAATTTGACTGATAGCTGAGTTTAATAGTGAGCTACCATGCTCTACACTGTGTTTTTACTCTTGTGAATTTAAGCTGTACCACATAGGTCTTCAAAGTGTTAAGCATTTGTGAACCAGTTTATTGAAGCTCATGAACATCAGAAGTCAAGAAGACTTTAAAAGGTATTCAGGCACCAAAAGATGCAGATTTAGAGCCACAGTAAGGTTTTGAAAATCATGAGTTTGCGTGTTGAGGTCAGGTGTCTGATTGTGAGTCTTCGGTAGCTGCTAGCCAGACCTGGGATAGAGGTTGCATATATAGATTTATCAGACCTGATGATTTATTCTTTTATTCTAAAGGGCAGCCAACCTCATAATGTCTGCAGCTGGAGTTAAGGGAAAGAAGAAGATTGGTGGGGCTGGCCACCTCCTTGACTTGAATTTGATTCTGCCTAGCTCATGGTGTTGGTGCAGCTAGAACCTGAAGGACTGCAGGCTGAGGGGGGTGACCTCTGGATGATAGGGGCAGTGTGGCTGACTGAAGAATAACGTGAAATAATTTGCAAGTCTGACTTGTTCTTCTTGCAGAGTGGAAGTTGTCTGGGTGCAGTTTCTGAAGTGAAGTCAGTTAACCGTAGGATGATGCAGATATGGCTCTGCAAGCCCATCTCTGGCTACTGTGTGTGAGGCAGAAACAGCAAAGATGGTCACACCTCCCATGTGACAGAAATACATTAAAATTTATAGCTTTTATTTGTAAACTCACAGATCATGTGCCACATTGTGTAAAGTGTGATTTTTTTTTTTTTTTTTCTTCTGGCTTAATGTTCAGAGTTAGTGTCATCCTAATTAGTTTCCACTGACAGAATAAATATTGTTCCATCTGTGCACTATTATAGTCAGCAGCTGAAGGTTTGAAACATTTGAGCAGTAGATGTCAAGGAATCTGTGAAGGGACTGGAAAGCAACTCAGTTTGGATTATTTTGCATATATCACCATTCAGAACGAGGTTATGGGAGCAATTCTTATCTGTACTGCTATCATCCCAAAATTATGCAGAATTTTGTTCTTTTTTTTAACAGAATTTACTTGATAACTATTATGAATACTAAAATGGAAATGAAAAAGGAAAGTAGTGCATTTTGACAATAGAAAAACGTTAAGCTTTTTTTTTTCTACAAGTTTACAAATGTGTTTTGAAAGGGAAACATTTATTATCATATTGCTGTGAGTGGGCCAGATGAACTAATATCCTTACTTATTAGATAATCTTGAGACCAGAGGCAGAGCAACTTGTCAGAAATCTCCTTTTTTTTTTTTTTTTCCAGTGCACATACTATGTAAAAGAAAATACACATTTATAGAAGGTAATTCTATTTAAGCTTTATTCCTGGAAGTTTCCTTAGCTGTGATTAAAGCAAATGAAATTAAAAAGCAAATCAACACTGTATTTAGAGCTCATTTTGGTGTTGTTTTGGAGGACTCTGAAAAAGCTAGTCAGGCAGGAGAGACAAGCATAGAGAGTTCTCTGTAAAAAGTATAGTTAGTTTCTGCCTGCAAGTCTGTCTGACATTGAAAATATTTCTTGTAAGTAATAATCCTTTGCTTAATGTGATGGAATTTTTCCAGTTCAACTTCTTGTCCTTCTTGTAGCTTGATTAAACAAATTAATTTTTACATAATTGGAAATCAGCACAGCTCTTCATGAAGATGTTGCTCAGTATTTAAAAAATAGTCTTAAAAGAACATTACCATCTCAACTATTTTAAAAGAGACAAATCCCAGGCAGTGTCCTTAGGAAATGCTGTAGACTATATAAATCCGATTACCCAAATTCTTTTTTAAGCTGAGAAAGGATCATATCTGATGATATCTATGAAATATGTAGCTAATACCCAAGTATCCAAAAATATTCAGTATCTGCATATTATATTAATGACTGAAATTGTCCAGTATATGTCCCTTTAGATAGTTTTTTTTTTAATTCTCAGCAACATTAATGTGGAGCTTGCTATAAATATTTTGTTAGCAATTATATAATAAGAAACTTTAATTTGCATAAAAATACTATATTCAAAGAGCATGCGTTCACCTGTAGAAACCAATTGACCACCAAGCTCATTTTCAGAGGTGTAGAAACCTGTGTAGAGTTGCTGTGGTTTTGGTTTGGTTTGGGTTTTGTTTTCCTATGTGTTAAAAAAAAAGCTCTTGCTCTTCTGTGTTTCTTAACATGTTGAGAAACAGTACATTTCACTTTGAGTATGTTGATTTTGGTCTTAGAAACAAGAAAACTATTGTGGACATAAGGGAGGAAGAAACAGCATTTACTGAGAATTTAACAATTCTGCCTTTATTGGAGGGTTGTATTATTCTTTTATAAAAATTTTGCTATAGAGATTAAATTATATAGCAGTTTTAAGGAACTAAAACTCATAAAAGAAATGGCCTAAGAGGAGTGTTATTCTACATCTTGTTTAAGTAATTAGACTTCTGTCTTATTGGAGTATATGTTCTTTGGATTTAAAAAGAAATAAAGGCATGAATATTGACATGATTAGAAAATTATATTGTGTCATGGTGAGATTGATTGATATATAGTTGAATTGAAATGAACTAAATGGCTTAGACAAATGTTCTTTAGTTTCCCTGAGCTAAAGAAGAGTTATGCAGGTGAGAAGAGGCATCTTTCCTTTCCATGTTTGGTTTGTGCATATCACTGTTTTTCTTAGGGAATCAGTCATAAATGAAAGAATAAGCTCGAACTGAATCAGGGGGCACTTTAACAATTTCAGACTGGTTTGACATCATCTTTGCACCAGAAACAAACAAATGAACAAATGGAAACCCATAAAAATTAAATAGGAACTGAAAGGAAGGGCACACTAGCCTTTAATGTTGGCTATCTGGTAAGGATCCCTTACTTATTTAAGCTTGTTTTTTGTAACCAGCTTGGGCAAAGAGATGCACATCTCTGAGAAAATTATCTAAGTAGTAATTTAAAGGTTATAGTTAGAGAAATATCTGTCTATTATTCTTAACCGTTTTTATTGATTTTTTTTTTTCTGCCTCCACCCTTTTTTTTTTTTTTTTTTTTTTTGTTATCTGTCCCCTAAAGGCCTCCTACACATTGAAGTCCACAGTGGAACTCACTAGTGGGGATGAAGCAGAGAAACCACTGCAGGATTCCCTATTTCAAAGCTGAACCAATATTCACCATTGACACATTCATTCATCTGTGCAGGGTCACTGGAAATCCTCTTTCTCTAGTTTTTCTCAGGGAGCAATGCTTAAAAGAGCAAACCCCTGGTGTGAAGAGATAGAAGAATTCTCAGCGCAGCCAGTGGTGCTAGGAATCGAATTAAAGTTGTCCATTTGCAGATGACTGTATACTCAGCTCTAGACATATTCAGCTATGGGGCTTGCTGCTAATGTTTTATTTGAAATGCTGTTGGTGGCACTTAGTTGTATTTAAAGAAAAAAAAAGTGGCAAAAAGTCATTTCTAAAAAACAAGAAAAAGTGCTGAATTTCAAAATGTGTGTGGTTCCTGCTGTTCCTTTTAGGTCTGGAGGTTGTTAAGGATCATGTGCCAGAGAGGTAAATAATTACAGAATTTACTTCTTTGGGTAATTTAACACTTGTCACTTATTCTGCTATTGTTGACATCTCTATTTTGGCATAAATCAGATTTTGACATTACTAAACCTACAATTTTGTTTTAATTCACACACATTATCTCTTCCATTTGAAAGTCACTAGGAAGACGTGAGCTGCCATGAAATCTGAAATGCCTGCAGTCAACACGAAGAGCACCTCTTTATTTCAGTTTCATTTCCTGTTAATAGAGATGAACTTGGTGAGCACATTGGGGCATGTTTAGAAACTGTCACACAGAGATTCTGTAAAAAGAGTTCTTAGAATTTAAAGAAGTCTCTGTCAGTTTGGAGGATGAAAGGATAAGCATAATTAACCATTTGGTCACCTGGCTAAATTCCCATCCCAGCAATACAATCATGCCCCCCTACATGTGTGGGTGGTGGAAGGTTTGGTGTGGTATATGCCCATCCTTGGTGAATGCTAGGAATTCTTGTCACTGATTTCAAAGAAATCTCAGGCAGAGGGTATTTCTGTGAGTAACAGTGGCACAATCTGCCACCAACAGAAATTGCAGTCTCTTTAAGGATCATTGAGAAAGGGAAGTGGGAGAGTCGCTACAAATTATACCACTACCTAATTATGCAGCTTTATTCACATGACTAGTGAGATAGCCACGTGTGTTAGCAACAGAGGCCTAAATTACATCCAACAACTTGAAGAAGGGATCAGAGGAACCGCTCAAGCAATTTAAATTGTCTGTCCTAGCAACTTGTGGCTTTAGATAGAGCTATCCCAGAAATAGAGATTAATTTTTCCTTTTCAACTAAATCACACCTGTGGTATCTTTATGTATGCATCTTTATTATCTATAAGCTCATTGATCATCCCATATCCAGCACTTCTATGCCGAAGTATGTGAGGTGTTACAAAGAGGTAACGTTACAGTGAGATATTTTAATCTAGTTGAATGACCTTACACAAGGGGAAGAATTTTTCCAAGAGGGGCAGCCTGGTAATGAGGGTGAGGTGTGTCCTAAAATGGCCTAGAGGTCAATCTAGCTTATCAGCTACTGCTACAATTCCTAATTTGTGGGGCACTAGTGCTTTTTCTGGACAGTCTGTCATTTAAAGTGCGGTGAGAGACAGTTTAATCATTTTGAGAGTATGCTGTGTAACTGATCTTGGTAATGCCCAGTACTCACCAGAGATTTATTGAAAAAACATTTGTAGCATGACTGTCTTTCCTTCGAAAACAGTCAAAATATTAAAAAAGCAGTCATGCTCAGCAGCAGTTTTCATTGATGCATTTAGGGCATTCCTCCTCTTTAGCAATCCAGACCTTTTTAAGAAATGTCATTTCTGGTTATCCTCAATACAAAATGGCCCATCAAAGCTACCTTGGTGCAACCTTACCTCTTAAATATCAGCCAATGCCCTCTAACCATTTGTTATCAGGTACCTCTTAGTTCATTCATGGCAGACTCTCTGCTTAGTACATAGAATGAACAAGACATAGATACAGCCCAAGGCATTTTTCATGAAATCAAATACAGGATATCTATTTTCAATGTTTTGGATATATTGTTGAAAAGGTGAAACAAGATCTTTGTTTTGTAACATGTCTAAACAATTATGTGCCTAATGAAAACAACATGATTTTTTAAAAAACAAGCAAACAAAATATTCCAAATTTTAATAAGTAAGGCCATGGACGAGTGTAAGCCTTCCTTAACCTTAGAAAGTACTTAGCAAGTACTTGAGTGTAAAGGTTCTGCCTCATTTTCCTATCTCTTGTGAACTTAAGCTTCTAAATTCCTCATAAATGTGATTTCCTTGTTCCCACTGTCTACTTTACTCTTTATAATCAATACTAGATATATCTTCAGGACAGCTGGCCCCATATACTGGTACAGTGGGTTAGGAATTCACCTGCCACTCAGCAAGTGGCCTGACATAGACTGAGACAGGATCTCACCACACGAATTTCCAAGCCATGAGAGCGTACATGTTGAAGGACTGTGCTGTATGTGCAGAGTTAAAATTCCTGAAGTGAGTGGCAATCACCCAAACTGTCCTTCAGTACATGAAGAAACCAGAAACATCTTGATAGGTGGTAGGAACAGGACACTGCTTTTTGTTAGCTTCAAAAACTTTTGCTGTTCTATTTTCTGACCACCCTTTAGCACGGCTGCTCTTGATTTGCACGGGTTTAAGTTTGAGGATGGTGCAGAAACATATGTAGAACTGGGGGAAGGTGAAGGAGAGAAGGAGATCATATATGTTGGATGCAGGAAGAAACACGCATCTGAAAAATCTGTGTCTGTTGGAGGAGATCTGGTTTGCTGCAGAATAAACCGTTAACATATATTGAGTATAAAAAGCAATTAACTGAATGAGTTTTACCTTTTTATGAATAAAACTGTGCCATTCTCTAGGCAGAAGTAATCTTGCAGTACACTGCAATGCAGAAGGGTGGTTGCAAAGACATGGTCACTTAGAATTTCTCAAAATGACATGCATTTGGGATTGCACTTGATATAGTCTGTGTTGTGATAGTCCAAAACATGTTATTTTTCTGGTGGTTTGCTTTTCCTGTGTGCTAGATTCCAGACTAGACAATACCATCACTAGAGACAAACATCATGCCTTGTCTGGGAGGGGAAGCAAGTGTATGTGTGTGTACAATTATGCATACATACAGATAGAGAGAGATTGAATCAAAGCTTTATATTGTCTCTCTTTAAAAATCCTTATAAAATACAAATACAGAGTCAAAACTGTAATAGTGAGGAACGTATTTCCCATCTCAAGCTGCAGAGCATAAGCTAATCTGCTGCTAAAATCAGCCAGGAACCCCCCTTCAACCCTGTGTTGCTTTTCATTACACAACTGGCTGTTTGCATTACATTTTTTATTAGAACTTGATTGTTTAATGACAAAGATACAGAGTTACATTAAAATAAATAGAAAGCTCTACAGTGGAAAAGCAGAAAATAGACTCTGAAAAATAAACTAAAAGTTAAGGACTGCTAGATTCTAGTATACTCACCCCAGTCCCTCCAAAGCCTGTAGATGTTTTCCTCACTCACACATGCATTTTCTTTATTAACCTCCACCCTTCAGACAAACCAACAACTGTATTATATAGGACCTGGTGCTGTTCCTTTTGCCTTATTCATTTTATAAGGAGATATTTGCATAAGCTATTTCAGTCAGAGAAGTTGTGTACTAGACTGCTCTGCCTTTAAAGAAAGATCTACTACACATGTCTGTGTCTAAAACATTCTGCAGGGCAGGACAATGTACTGCCATAGTACAAAGGGTGCCAGTTCAGAGGGACAAGTGTTCTCATCTGCTGCAACTCATCTATTATGTAGTTTCTGTAAATGTATCATAATAGCACAGTATCCTCAGCAGTCTGCAGAGGTGGTTTGTAATTGTTTGGACAAGAGGTTGCTTCCGTCTGGAGCAATTAAGTTTATTTCTGGGGTTGGGAGTTTTTTCTTGTTTTGTTGTTGTTTGGGTTTTTTGCTTGTTTTGGGTTTTTTTCCAAAAAAAAGGACTAACAACCAGCCAATGCTGAACACCAAGGGAAACAGTTTTATATGGTATTTCATCAAACCCACTCTCTACTCCACAAAAAAGACAAAAAAAAAAAAACAACAACAAAAAAACCAACCCCAAACCCAAACTCTACATAAATTGCCATAAACAAGAGAACAGAGAAATCTGAAGTGTTCTATACTCAAAGGCACTCTATGGATCATTACGGGTGCCTTTTGCTGCAGGGCAAAATGTGATTGATCCTGCATCCTGACTGGGAAAATTTGGGCTATAATGTAATTTCACTGATGGAGAAGAAAAACAATGTCTATGTTGCTTTAGAAAGTGGAATAGATTTCATGTGGACTCCAGCCTCCACTATTTATGCTGTCTTTTGATGGAATTATCCCCAGATGAGGTCTCGCCTTAGATTTTGATAACAGCAAATATTGCCACTAGAGCTGTTCTCTGCTGCTTGGCTCTGCCTCTGTAGAAAGTCTTCAGCCTTTGACACCATGGAGGCAGTGGCTGATGATAGCACCTTAACTTCAACATGGGTCTTAAGGGTCTTCTTGCTGTCCTTTTAGGATCCTATTGCTCCTTTGCACCGATTCACTGTGTTTTGGGGCAAAAACTACCATGAGTTTAACCTGTTCCTGTAGCTTCACCTTTTTTTTTTGATTTCCTACACTGTGATTTCTTATGCTAGTCTGTAGTCCTGTATATATGACCCTCCATCTAAGGGTAGCAGCCTGTAAGTAGTATAAAATTTGATAGGTCCTAGTTCTTCAATGGAAACTTCTCGAAGAGTCTGTGATAAAGAAGGCTTTTGTGATCAGGATAAGCAGACCCAGAGATATCAGAAGGAGGAGTTTCAATTTCTATTGAAAGTCAGGTGGTGTTTGGGGTCAGCATCTTAGGTGAGCAGGCTGATGCTCAGTAGGTAGCCTTGATAAAATACTGATAGATCTGAGGCTGAAAAGTGATTTTTTATATTTTTGTGTGTGTGCTAGTGCTAAAATACAGAAGGTATACACTGAAGATTCGCCCTGCTTTAATTTTACATTAGAAATAAGAAAAGATGGTAACCATAGTTATATATATAACAATGATTGTGAAGATGCCTCCTGTGAACACTATGTTTCTATCAAGCTCAGTTTTAAACTACTAAAAATATGTTAATGTATGATATTGAAGGACTTACTGATGAGCAATTGATGCTTCAGAGCATTTGCGCTTAACAAAATCAGCAGTACAAAATGCATGTTATATATCTTAGAACATGGGATTGTCACTCACAAATAATATGAAGTTTAATGCATTATTCAGAAGTACAGTAGGAAGCTGTCCAAAGCAGCTGTGGAGTCTCTCTTATTTTATTTTATGCTTTTTTTATGTTATGTTATTTTACAGAGAGCAGAAGCTAAGTATGTGACGTAAAGATGTAGAGTTTAGAACTGTATTATAGGGTAAGCAGCAGCACTACAAATGTTGGATCTGAGTACAAACCCAGTTCAGAATTAAGAAACTGGATAATATTCTAATCTGAAAGCTACAAAACCCCACGTGGGAAAGAGTTCTGTGTATGGGGTTGGAGGGTTTTTTTCCTTTTTCTACTTTGTAGTGCAAAGGAGTGCATACCACTAAATCAAATGAAACTTGTATTAATTTGGTAGCCTCAGTTCTCGTAGTCTTATTGATTGAGAAAGCTACAAACAGATATGGAGTTTTAGAGGTTGCATTTAGGATTACTGAAATTTGGGGGCTAAGATATATGAAAGATATAATGAGAGCACTAATTCAGTAAAGGAAAGCTTCTTAACATGGAATTCTGATACAAAAATCTCTGTTCAAGAGAATTTGTTTTCATAATTTCATTGGTGGTTTCATTGATTACTTGTTGTTATGCATTTCTTTCCAAAGTCTTGGCCACCAACCTAAACCTTCTCCGGCAGAATCTCTAGTAAGCAAAACAACATTTGCATCCCTTTGTATTTCTCCTAGTAAGAGACAAAAAAGTAGTCTTGGTCGTTTATTACTGATAACTTTAAATATTGTGTCATGCCTAAATCAATCTGGTGAGAGAACAGTGGCTATCCTTCAAGATTCGTGTTGGATATTTAATTAGCTAGAGCTTATACATGCAATTTATTTTCTTTCTTTTACTCTTTCAGCATTTGTCAGGTAGTAGTATTGAGAAGACTAGTGCAGTGAGGTACACATCTAGTTAAATTGAACTTTCTATTGATGAAAACATTTCTTGCTGATGGCTGTGTTTTATGGATAGTACATGTCACAAGGCTACGTTTTCAGAGCTGTCATGTTCTTTACATTAGGAAGTTGGATTTTTTTGGTGCTAAGTAGGTACTAGAAGTTGATGTTATGTGAAATGCATTGGAAAAGCAGCATTAGTTGTATATATGTGTGTGTATGTGTAAATATATACATTTATTATACATCCATAATTTTATTTTCAAACCAACTCATTTGGTGTTTTCCCCAAAGCTTTTTCAGGTGTCTAAAGTGGAAGGAGAACTGGCGTTTCTTCAAGTACCGCTTTTTATTGGCAATTTTTGTTCATTATCATTCAGCTGGTGACAATAACATTTATGTATTATTATGTATTATGTATTATTGTATATTAATGATTGGGAAATGTTAAGTGATGGAAAAGCAGTCGAACAAAGATAGATGGAATTAACTTTATGCATGCATTGTAGATGACACCCGACTTACAGTACTCTGTGCGTTCCTCAGATACTCTCTGATTAAGTACCATTTACAGAGCTAATCCACTCTAGCACAGTTTTTTAAGCAGTTTTAAAATTTGCTCTGGAAACGTTATTGAATCCCAAGTATTTTCAAATATATTTTCAGGGGGAAAAAAAAGTCTATGTTGCAGTAAATCTATCATCACAGCTACCAATTCCTTGAGCTTAATTATGACACTACTAAATGTGAAAATCTATTCAGCGCTAGGAACACTTTTCACATTACATTCACGCTAAAGATTGGCTGTTAAGAGCTCATTACTGGTAGTTTTCTAAAGAGTGGTTTATTAAACACTGTTACCTAATAAGCATCTTTGGTGGTGCAAATTGCTGAAAACAGTAATGAGTCTGATTAAACTTCATTTCAATTACGACAGCTTGTCTAGCAGAAAAAAAAAAATCTCTCCTTGATGCTTTGGAATCTGGTTACAAGGCATTACATGGTTTAAAAGGAAAATGCCACCTCTGTGTTTCCCTTCCACAGTTCAGTAATGAAAAGAGAGCTGTCCAAGTAGCCGTCCAATTTAAAAAACTAGATGGGCAACGTTGGAAGCACAATCCTGTTCGCTTTAAAATTCTACAGAGGCTTTTCAGTTAATATATCTAAATAGGGTCACGTTTAGGTTTCCTCTGCTTCTCTTGCATAAGAATATAAAGCCATAAGAAGAAAGCAAATTAAAATTATTCACTCCTACCTGCTTTGAAGAGGTTATGCATTCCTCTCATCAGTGTACCGCACCTTTCTATTGCTATCTGTAAATCTTTTACAGATCCCTAAGATCTGTAAATCTTTTACTTCCAATCACAAAACTCTTACAGCTTTCACAGAACCTCATAATTCAACCTGTTGGGTTTTTCAACTTCTAATTGTTTTTCTGAAGTAAAAATGAAACTTAATAAATTTTCATTGCCAGTAACAAATACTTCGGTGAGTATTTGTTAGGTTATGAACTTAATTTCTGATGCTAAGTGTGCTTAACTCTATTAATGTTGAGATTTCTTTTAAGTCATTCTTGTATGTTACTTACACATTCTGGATGAAAGGAGAAGTGTTAATGGAAAAAAGAACCCTAGCTAATAGTTGCTGAATATTTAGTAAAATCCTAATGTTCCTATTGATATTGTAAAGCACTTTTAATCTAAGTTCATGTGGATGCAGTTTTATAATATTGTTTAACACAAAATTGGATGGAGAATTTTGTAAATAAAACCTTATAATAATTTATGCCTGAAGAAATGGCAAAACAGGGACACACAGATGCGATGCCGCTAAAGCCAGTGTGTTGGACTGGTGTCTTCAGAGTGTACCTGAAATCAGACTTTTGTCCAGTCAGTTTGTAGCAAATTTTAGGAAGGTTCATGTTTGTTTAAATTTGAAAGCCACCTTATTAGGTATAGGAAATAAATCAGCAACTGAGTTAGTGCAGCAAGTAGCAGAACTCTCTGACTAGATTTTAATGAAATACTTTCTGTGATTATTTTTTATGAAACATGTGGCACAAAACTCAAGTGCTTGTGTAGTTAACTGCTGAATAATTGTTGCCTAAAAAGAAAATCTTAAAGTAGAAAGTGGGGCATATTTATCTCTTTCACAACAGATTGTAAACTTCCGTGGTTCTTGTGACTTCAAACCAAAATGCCAGAAGAATCAAGCACATGAAACTTGCGATCTGTGTGTCTTGTATGGATACCAAACCCACTTTTTGGCCTTTTATGTGATGTTACCTTTCTACCTTGTCTTTGAAATTCTTACAGTTAGCTGTTATATATTGTATATTTTGTAAGAGAAAAAGGAGTTTAATCACTGTGCACCATCCAACAAGAAGTATAATAGTGCTTTTTTTGTTGTTTTTTAGAACATTATACAAACACAAGTGCTATTATTCAGCTATACAAATGTGTGCCTGTACTGCACTTTGGGATGCTAATCAGTGGAGCTTGACTTCTGTACCCTGAAGCAAATTTTAAAACCATTTCATCATTAGGTGACTACATATGCAGTAACACAATGTACAAAATTACAGGAAAAATAATACAGTTTATTGTTATTTAAGCTATCAACGTGCTCAGTGAGTTATTGATATGATCAATGCATGGTTTAGATTTTTCTTGTCTTTTGAAGGCTGTTTACAGAAAAGACTGAATTTGTGTGATAGCTGCAAAGGAATGTGACATTTTATCAGCTGGGCTCTATCATTTCTTTCTGGTTTTAAAGCCAGCACGTTATTCTTTTCTGCTTCTTGAAATGCCTGTGAACCCTCTCAATGACATCCTGTGTGTTTCAAGACTCACGGCTCAACTTTTCCTGTTACGGGATGAACTTTACTCTTTTTGAGAAAGAAGAACCAACATATAACATGAGAAGTTAGTTTCTTTTCCTTCCTACGTCTCCAGGAACATGGCAAAAATATCAGCATACACAGAGTTAAATTTCTCAGTTAAGGCATTCTCTCTCTGGTGCCTGTATATGTGTAAAATATGTAAATGTATATGCACATATATATATATGCACACAGATTTCTTTATTTGCCTGTAGAAAATTCCCTTTTCCTCCTCCCTGGATAATTTGTCAAGCTAACTGAACAATCTATATAGTTCCATTCAAATGCTCAGGAAAGAATACAGTAAGTCCCAAACCAAGACCATGCAAAAAAAGGGCTATATTCCATTTTACAGTAGTTAATTCAGAAACATTTTATTGAATGAGCAAGAAAGAATCTTTAGAATTTGTGGAATACAATAATTGAAAGGTTTAAGTGGGGGAAAAGATTTAGCTCAGCTTAGTGTTTCTAGGATGTCAGTTCTTTGGTTATGCTTCTGCTTTTAATCTTGTTTCTCTGCTTTGGGGGGAGCAGGAAGGAAAGGAAGGGTCAGCAGCTCGTGCAGCCAAGCCTGGGAAAGAGCCGTGCCAGAGCTCTGCTTTCCCTAAGAGTGTGATTAGTACAGTTCTGATGACTTTGCTGAGGTGTACCCTACCTTGGGGAGGAAATCTTGATTTTCCTGTGATAACATTATCCCTTCTTTTAAAACATCATCTCTCATGTTGAAATATAGATGTTGCTGTTTGTTTGGTTTGTTTTTTTTAATAGAGAGACCAAATGCATATATGGGGCAACAATATAGTGCTTATACGTGGGATGTTCTCTTTGGAAAGACAGTATATGCCAGTGTGAGCTGCTCTGATGCTTGCAGTAGAGAGAAATTGTCTGTGGGGTGTGTGTGGTATGAAGGGGAAAAGGAAGACAGTGGATGAGCTCTGCTAAGAGCTCCCTGCTCTTAATCCTGGGCCACGTCAGGAGCATTCTAAAGCAGTTTATCTTCGTATGTCATCTTGTATATAAGAAACAACACTAAACCCACCAAAACTCATTTCATATGTAGCTTTTTCCACAGCCTTCAGATCAAAGTTGTTTTCTTCAGTCTGGACTAAATTATACGCAGGTCCCAGGAGTGAAGGACACTGAATTAATGCACTATGTCACCCAGTCCTGGCTATAGAATATTTTTATCGAAGTGTGAGACATAACATCTCTCTACTATTTCATTAAAAATTAATGTGCAGATTGCCAAAAAGCAAAATGCATAAATAACATACACAAATTTTGTGAAAGCTTCGTATGCTGTGGAGTTATCTTAAGAAGGATTTTTTTTTCCTTGAGTATCAGATTACTTCTATATATACATTTAATCAGTATTTGTACTCATTTAGCTAATTAGCAGAGGTACTCTAATCTCAGTAAAGCAACTGTTCATACCTTTCCTATATTGGTAGGTTTTGGAATAAGTGCTTTAAAAGGAAAGCAGTATTCCTGGTTACAGTCTGGAGCATTGTGTTACTGGCCCATACAAATTTGCTTTTTCACTCTTGTTAGTTGAGTGTAATGGGTCACACCTGACTATAGTTATTAGAAACTTACTGAAATTGATCTTTGTCTTCATATTTGTAAGGCAAATAGGGCTGGTTCGATGAATCTCTGGAATTAACTTTCTCTTGCTATACATAAAGCTATGAAATACATACATAAATATTTTTTTAAAGAATGATGACTGAAAAATAGATAAAATAGAATGCAGTGGAATTTATATGGAGTGCTGCTGCTGTTAATTGGAGGGAAATATATTTTAAATAATTCTTGTTATGTAACTTGGTCTTGAGTTTTAGAGCAAGAGTATTTTCTAACATCTTAGAACAACATTATATTAAAAATAATGCACTTAAACCTCTGCTTATTACACACCCACTTTGTTCAAATAAAGTATGCCCCTTTATGGCAGTTTTAACCCCATTTATCCTCATGCACTAGTGCTCACCTGTTATTTACACACGTGAGAGAAGGTCGATACTGCAGAACAAGGGGAGTGCTCTGTTGTGGCATAAAACATACATATTCATTAGCTCAGCTGTCCCTATGGACACATGTGGTATGTCCTGATGATCTTCATTTGGCAAAAGGAAGTGAGCTTAAGAAGGAAATTGTCTTAATGGATTTAAGATACATGAAAAAAAGGCTTTAAAAATGCTTTATTCACAGTGAGGGACCAAAGCTGTAATTCTAAGTATGAGTGAAAAAAAATTCTGTAAAAGGAAACAATGTAGTGAATCATGATTAGCAACAGAAATGGAAAAAATAATAGAATAGAATATTTGAAAATTATCATTTTCAGATTTTCTTTCTCCCTGCAAGAGTTTAGGTCAGGATCTGAATGTTACATATGAAGCTCCCGAGCACTGAAAATTTATTCCTTTTGCCTCTCGCTTACTAAAATACAAGTTCAGGGTTCTGTGTTTTACCTGCTGCAGTTGATTATGTGAGAAACACATTAAAGAAGTTGAGTGTATTTTATCTGCTCTGCTTTTAAAGACTTGTGTTACGCTCTTTCAAGGTAAATGTGCCTCACACTCCACTTCTGGAAGGGCTACCAAGGAAAAGGCTACTTCTGCTGTTTTGTTGCTTACAAAAAGAGTATATATTTCACTGCACTTCTAAAATCTTCAGTGGGGTTTCTTGGAGGCTTGAAGTAAGCCCTTCAATGGGAGCACAATCATGCTCTAGGTCTAAAATGTTTTGCATTTGCAAATATGCATAAATACTTGTGCCAAGTGGCCAAATTCCATATTCATTTATGATTGCATTTTACCATGTGGGTATTTTAATTCTCAAAATACTGTTATGCCACAGTAGCTATATTGATTCTCATGTTTGTATAGGCACAAATTGCAGATTATGTGGTATATTAAGTCTTCTAAAAATACCTTATAGCTAGAAGTGTGTGTTTAGTGGATTACAAAAAGTGATTAGGTTAGTTTTCTAAGTTATACTTCCTTCTGTTTACAGTTGCTGCTCTTCTGAGTGTTCTCTAAGAAGTTATTACGATCTTCTTCATTTGGCATTGACTTAATATTAAGTCCTTTAAAGGCATGGTACTGTTCAGAGGTACTTGACAGAAGTTGCTTAAACATATATAGCCTGGGAAGAGGAAGCATCAAAATAGGTTAGAAGAGAACTCATTGTAGTTATTGTCTTTGTTAGTGTGTTTTTTAGTTGGTTCAGAAAATTACTATGAGCAAATGAGTACGGTGAGGGCAGTCTGGTATGGTAAAATATTTTAAAGATAAATGACAATCACAAATGTGACCGGTTCTCTATATAGAAGGGTTGTGACATATGCCTGCATAAATGATTTTACTTATGGTGTGCAATGGTAATGCATCAACGTGATTACACTACAAGGATGGACCCCTGAACTGGGAATGTTTTTGTGCTTAAGGGCTGCTGCCACACAGAAACAGATACCTCTGAGGTGGGCAGCAGCATCCTGGGAGGTCTCACAGAGTGCCTAAGTAATGCCTAAGTAACTGCTACAGTCCCTATCATCCACATCTCTGGGCTGCTGCTTGGTTGGCCTACAGATCCAACCTGCTTCTGCTTCCAAAATATGACAGTGTCGTCTCTGGACTTATTTCCCTTTTGCTTGCTTGACTGTTATTTCTCCTTGTTTCTGTTTCTTAGGGCCTTTGAACCTGACGGTCTGCTAAAGGCTGTTTAGCCGGAGATGTCTTTGTGACTATCAAAGGCACTGCTTTATGTAAATGGCAGGGAAGGGGGCTTGAAGGGAAAGAACTCATTTACTGTAAATGCATTGCAGTTTGCTGTTGTGAGGTGTGAAAGTGTGATTTAAAAGGAATAATCATTTTTCAGTTTTTAAATTAGATAGTTAGGATGTATTAATTTGAGATTCTGTGTCTGGAATTTTGTTTTTAACTTGTCCAAGCTCTCCTAAAATATGTTGCATTTTTTTACTGCTTTTATCTTTAAATTCTGTTGACACATATATGTGATCTTCAATATCAGTCATGATTTAAGTCATGTTTTAAAGATTTTAATGTTTTCACTATCCATGTTAGATAGGAATCATATCGTAAATACCCTGCCAACAGCTTGCTCCCACTAAAGTAGACATGCATAAGCTAGATGTAATAAAAGGAAAAAGAGAACCCTACGACAAAAATGCTGAGAGCACTTTTTAGGCCTGTTTCATGAAGTTATGGCTGACGCTTACTGAAAAAAGCTTCCAAATGTGGGCCTGTACAGCTGGGCTGCTCAGTTGGATGTTCATCCTCCCACCAAGTCCTTTGACGTCAAAGGAGTTCCTCATGGACTGGAGCAGAGGTCTTCACTGAGTAATTAGAAAATAAATGTGGGAATAATTTTCTTTCCTTTTTTTTTTTCTTTCTCCTGCAAAACATAATTAGCTCAATCCACTCTTCAAAATCCCTCCTGTTTCCAATTAAGAGAGATCAGTTGCACTATCTTCAAACAGCTGAAATTATGCTTATTAATAAAAACTGGAGTGTAAAAGAAATGTTTTATCTTGAATTAATTTTTATTATTATGGGACATATGACAGTGTATAGTCTTACAAAATATTGGCAGATTTAGCATAAACCTACTGAGTTGTGTGTCCTACGTCTCGAACAGTAGTTACAGCATGACTCATTTATTTAGCTCTGTCCCATTCTTAAGAAGGATTTTAAAATGTGGATTTAGGGCCTGATCCTGAAGGTACTAACACCTGCTGCTCTCACTGAAGTATGAGGTTTGAGGAGTCCTGGCATGTTCCCAGTGAAGTGCCTATTTAATTTGATTGCTGTTCTGGCAGAGCTGATCTCTGCCTGTCCACAAGAAGCAATCCCTTGGCTAAAATCATTACACTTCACTGTGTAAATACTCAGTGTCTTCAGTAATTGGAGACAGGGCTGAGAGTAGCAGTTCAGTGGGCAGGAACAGTTTTTGGAATCTTTGCCTAATATGTGTAAGCAATACAATGTGATGAAGTTCACAACCACTTGCAAGTCTAGAGGGAAAAGGATTGGCGGTACTCAGAGCTGTGGGTTTTGAGCCGTTTGCTACCTTGCAAGAGTGTGGTCCTACACGTCTGTTATGGACAGCTATCAGAAGCGTCTCATTTACTTTTTCACCCCTGGTACAGTCTACTCCTTTCAACAGCACGTTAAGCAGTTGCTCAGACCCCATTTAACAACATGCCTAAAGTTAAGAACCTGCTTGAGCTACAGATGTTTACAAAGGAACATGCAAACCTGTGCTAGATAGGACCCAGGGCACTGCAGTGGTCAACGCGGCAGGAAGAGAGAGACCACAGCAGGAGAATTATTTTGTTTTGCCAAGTATGTTGGAGGCCCCTGGTCCAAACTGAAATTTTGGTAGCTGGTGGGGAAGGTTGGTGTGCTGCCCTTTTTCTAGCTCTTTGTGTCCTAGTATCTCCGTGTCATTTAGGTTTTGTTTCCCAGCATCTCTGGAAATGCAATGTAACCTCTGCTGGTATCTTCAGAAAATCACAGCTGCATGAGACTTAACTTTATCCTGATTGTTTTATTAGAGATATGAATAGATGAGAGGTTTACTGAAGTCCCAGCAGATCATTTCTAACCAAGCTGGTTAGTTGGAAAGTGATTGCCATCATTTGGACTTGTCTGTGGGACACTGTAAATCTTTTGCTATGTTTTCACCTAGTGTTGTCCTAGCTAGTATTTCTGGAGTTTTCCATGCCTGTTTTCAGCAGAAACCCTTCTATTTAAATTTAAAGCGAAGGCTACTTATTTATTTTTATCTTCTGTAGCAGATATAATCCTGTAAGAGGCTGAGCAATTTGAACTGATACTGACTGATAATTCAGCAGTAGAGGAGGGTTCTGTGTATGCACAAATTCATTTGAGCTCCCAGCAGGATCAGGCCCCACTAGACATGCAGGATGTGTAGAACATTGGTTGCTCCTTTTTGCGTTCAGATTACAATGTTATTTTTTCTTAACCGTGGTATTATTTTATCTTTTTTAATTTTAATCCATAGATCTGAATATGGAAGTGGATTTCTGTCCTATGGAATTATTGTATGCGAAACTGATGAAGTATTATGCATTAGATTTTGTATTCTTAGGCAAGTAGAGTACAAAATTAGAAAGGGAAAAAAATGGCCAAACACTTGGTTCAAAGTAATTAAATAATGAAATTGTTGACTCTAATTACTTTAAATGCAATTCAGATAGATCCAACTGGAAGAATTATGGAGGAGGGATGTATAGCAGGGCTGTCAGGACAAGGAAAAACAGATACTACTAAAAAAGCCTGCACTGCCTCTCCTATATAATGTATTAAATTTATCTTAAAAGCAATTCTCTGATAAGTGCATACCTGTACTTAAAGAACAGAATCCTTTCCTTTTGCCTTTTACAGCCCATAGAGCACAGTTTACACAGTTCAAAAATGTCGATAGCTCAGAGGATTCCTAAGTTAGCAAAGGGTTTTTTTGAAAAATTCATTCAGCCTTGTGTTGCTGCTGGATTTTCAGTAAGTTATTAAGCAAATACACTATCTGCAGAACCATGGTTTATGTTAGAGTTTAAATTACCTGGGGAAAAAAAATTGCAACCTCTAAATATGCCCTTATTTACTTGATTTTAGATGTTTATAACAGCATTTGGATTCCTAACAAAACAAATGCAGGAAGGTGCATCAGCTCAAGCAAAAGCAACAAATAAAGTACAATTTAAAATACGGAGAGGAAGTGGCTGCAAACATTAAGCAATTGGGGGGGGGAATGTTTGCATAATTGAAAGAAACTAAAATTTCTTTTCTTTTTTCCCCCTAAATCAGACATTTGACTTTTGTTAAACAATTATTGAACTGTTAACAAAGAGAGTCAAACCTAGCAACAGTGTGCTGCTTTTTCAATTAATATCAGATTGAGAAAATGGCTCTTTTTGCCCCTCAGTCCAGACCATTCCAGTGGACTCCATGTAAAGACAGATTTCTTCCCTGCTTACTAATGCAAAAAATATGCTTATAGTTAACTATTAACCTATGCTTCCAAATATCACTAATGATTGCAATGTGCTGGAATAAATGCTCATGTTTCATGGGATGAGAATAGTCCTGTTCTCTTAAGCTTACCTAATCAAAGCATAATCCTGCCTTTACAGCCTTTGTTAAATGCATCGGTATTTAATATGCATCAATAAATAAACTTTCAATTATTGTGCAGTGAGCATATCCAAAGATAGCATGACAATGTGAAACTACTGGTTTATCTAGCAATTATTCCAAATAGAGAATGCTGATGATGCAATTTCCCCCCCCCCTCTTTTAACAGATAATTCAGATCTTCTGGCATTCTTTTGCAGCCTCATAATAAGGAAAATAAATTAATCTAGATAAATAGAATTCAAAGAATTGAATTCTTACGCCATCTAAATACATCTCCCCACTCTGACTAGAACTAGAATTATTTTATTTTAAAAGCACACAGTCCATTCTAAATAGAAAAGACCAATAGATGAAATTTTTAAAGAATTTGTGAGAGGTATTTAGGAAAGCTTGCTGAGTGGGTAGTGTATGATATATGTTGTTCTCTGACCTAGTGCTTTCTTTTATCTCTTTAAATTGAAGTCTTCCTTTTATAAGCCTTTAAAGACAATATGCCCAAAGCATACTCATTAACTACAGTACAATACCAGCCCAGCCAGATTCTTTGTGCCATCTATGCCTATTTTACCTTATTTTTTAAAAGTTTCACTGCTGCTTTAGTGCATTCTTTGGGAAGAGTCTTTCTTATGGCATCCATTTGTCAGTACCTAGTGAAACATCAAGCTACTCAGCTTCTTCTATATCTCTATAACAGAAGATTTCAGTGTTTCGGTAACCTTATAAGCCAAACATTTCAGAACATGGATAGGTTTTATTTGTTTGTTTTCTTTAGCTTTTAAAATTTTTTTTAATAGGGATAATGAACTTGTAGGTCTGTTAGGCAGTTCTACATTACAGGAACATTAATATTCTTTCCTTTTAAAAAAGCTTGAAGTTAATCTCATGACACTAGAAGAATTTTAGATAGTGATTACTTACAATTGGCTTTTGGTGATTTGCTCTTCAGACTTCTGGCTGAATTTAATGAAGTATAATTTCTGAAAAGCTTCTGGTAGTTTCTCATTAAAATTGCCATTTTTTTTTCATATGAGTATGATTTCTATAATTTCACCCAATTTCTTGATGTATTTACCCCCTCAGAAAGGCAGTGAACATCAGAAACAATTAGCAAAAAAGATTATAGTAATGCTAAATGAAAGAAATAAATCTGCCAAAAACTCAGTCTCGAAGCTGCATTTGTCAAAAGCACTTCTCTGAATTAACTTTTATGGGATAATTGTATAATTGTTAACAGA
>VWZX01007638.1:127500-132500 GCA_013399015.1 Galbula dea
CTGCATAGCTCGGGACTTTTACAGCCACCACCACCACCGCCACCACCAGCCCTCGTCCCCGGTTACAACGGGACCTCTAACCTCTCCAGTTACAGCTATCCTTCTGCCAGTTATCCTCCTCAAACTGCTGTTGGCCCAGGGTACAGCCCTGGGGGTGCCCCACCGCCCTCAGCATACCTGCCTTCAGGAATCCCTGCTCCGACCCCCCTGCCCCCGACCACTGTCCCCAGCTACTCCTACCAGGGCCATGGTCTGACGCCAATTGCGCCATCTGCCCTGACAAACAGTTCGGCCAGCTCTCTCAAAAGGAAAGCTTTCTACATGGCAGGGCAAGGAGAAATGGACTCCAGTTATGGAAATTACAGCTATGGCCAACAGAGATCTACACAGAGTCCCATGTATCGAATGCCCGACAACAGCATTTCAAATGCAAACAGGGGGAATGGTTTTGACAGAAGTGCTGAAACATCATCCTTAGCATTTAAGCCAACAAAGCAACTAATGTCCTCTGAACAGCAAAGGAAATTCAGCAGCCAGTCCAGTAGGGCTCTAACACCCCCATCCTATAGTACTGCTAAAAATTCACTGGGTTCAAGATCGAGTGACTCATTTGGGAAGTATACCTCCCCAGTAATGAATGAGCACAGTGATGAGCACAGGCAGCTCCTCCCTCACCCAATGCAAGGCCCGGGACTTCGTGCAGCTACCTCATCCAACCACTCTGTGGACGAGCAACTGAAGAATACTGACACACACCTCATTGACCTTGTTACCAATGAGATTATCAACCAAGGACCTCCTGTGGACTGGAGTGACATCGCTGGCCTAGATCTAGTAAAGGCCGTCATTAAGGAGGAGGTTTTATGGCCAGTATTGAGGTCAGATGCATTCAATGGACTGACTGCTCTACCTCGGAGCATTCTTTTATTTGGACCTCGGGGAACAGGCAAAACATTAATGAGCAGATGTATAGCTAGTCAGCTGGGGGCCACATTTTTCAAAATCACTGGCTCTGGCCTTGTCACAAAGTGGTTAGGGGAAGGAGAAAAAATTGTCCATGCCTCCTTCCTTGTGGCAAGGTGTCGCCAACCCTCGGTGATTTTTGTTAGTGACATTGATATGCTCCTTTCTTCTCAAGTGAGTGAAGAACACAGTCCCATAAGTCGGATGAGAACCGAGTTCCTTATGCAGCTAGACACTGTACTGACTTCTGCTGAGGACCAAATAGTAGTAATTTGCGCCACAAGTAAACCGGAAGAAATTGATGAATCTCTTCGAAGGTACTTCATGAAACGACTTTTAATCCCACTTCCTGACAGCACAGCGAGACACCAGATAATAGTACAACTGCTTTCACAGCACAATTACTGTCTCAATGACAAGGAGGTTGCACTGCTTGTCCAGCGCACAGAAGGCTTTTCTGGACTAGATGTGGCTCACTTGTGTCAGGAAGCTGTGGTGGGCCCACTCCATGCCATGCCAGCCACAGACCTTTCAGCCATTATGCCCAGCCAGTTGAGGCCAGTTACATATCAAGACTTTGAAAATGCTTTCTGCAAGATACAGCCTAGCATATCTCAAAAAGAGCTTGATACATATGTTGAATGGAACAAAATGTTTGGTTGCAGTCAGTGATACTACTTAAAAAAAAATGTAATGAATGTTGGCACACACAGAACCTGCTACATAGGGTAGAGAACCCTTTTCAGTAGTGATAAAATTGCAAAGGGTCCTGGGAAGACTACAATTTACCTTGCCTCTAAAGAGCCAGGGTAGACTTGAAGGAAAAGTGCATCAAACAAGAGCTGCTGATCTGAAAAAGCCACACGTGACAGAGAGCGTATGTTGATGCTCAGTTCTGTTCAAGCTAGACAATACTCACCAAGGAGCAAGGTGCAAGGGGGTTGATTTCAGAAGGACATGAACCCTGTGTGTTGATTCCATTCTGCTGTTCTTGAGATTTAGTTGCTGTCAAGTGCCTGAAGTGGTGCTTTATTTTTTGTTTGCCTCACAATTACATTGGTGGCATGTGCTAATATAAAGAGCTTTAACTTCAAACATTATTGGACTAAAGAGATGAACAGTTGTGTTGCGACAGAGAACCAGATTTTTGCTATTCTAAGAGCAACAGTATTCCTCAATCCTGTCTGTTCTGTGGTGTTAAACTAAGAACAGGTAAAACAGGGTAATGGTAATCTGGACCTTAATTTCTGCAGTTCATTTCTTTTAATGTTCTGTCTGCAAAAACTCAGGAAAGTGATTGTGATTTGTACAGTACCTCAAAGGAATGTGTTGAAAGCACTATGTACTGCTGAGAGTTATAGGCTAGGCTTCAATGTTACTTTATATTAAATATGTATGTTTACCTCAACAATTGGAAAATGGCAAGGAAAATTACTTTGAATGTATCCAGGAAAAAACTAAAGTGTAATATGACTGAAGCTTTACAGTTTTTTTTAAAACAGAAACAGAAGGATTTCCCAGTGTTCAGAAATAGTTCTTTTGCCAATTTGTCAGATCAAACCAGAGCAGAATGATTTTTCTTGTTGGTAAACTGTAAGAGTTTTCAGCATGTTGCTCCTTGATAATTATGTGATACAGTCTTTAGAAGGTGCATAGATTTAAAAAGAGCCACTTAATCGCTTTATGTGAGCATCTGAAACAGTCAAATATAAGATTTGGTAAGACTCTTGAGAGGCAAATTACCTTAAGCTGTGACTGCTGGCCTTTGTTGCACGACTCTAGTCGTAGCTTTGAGGTTATTTTGGTGAAGCTGAAGGGAGTGGGATCAGTGTAGGTCGCCGGCAGAGCTATGGGTTGCAGAGCTGTTTATAGCAATGCAGTGGACTGTGACCAAACAAATAGTGAAAATAGCAAAGCAAAACTGAACCCTCAAAGTATATATTTTTTTCCCTTCCCAAACTGTAAAGTTAAGTTTTTATTGTGTATGTATGGTTCCATTGTCATTAATGCAATCTTCATTTAGCATCCATTAGAAACCTTCCAGGCTGGAGTGTGCCCACCATTATTTCTACCTCAGTTTTGTTACATTTCTCTTGGAAAGCAAAGTAAGAAATAGGGCAAAAAACAACATCGACACAAAAGTCAGATTACATTAGGAATGCAAACCTGCTAAACAAGTTTCAGTGAGCTGCTATTTTTTCCCCTGCAGTCAAGTTTTTCTCTATGTTAATGCTCTTTAACCCCCTTTTTCTTCCCCCAAATATACATATTCTGGTGTCTTCCTTCTGGAAAGACTAGCTGGCATGTGTGGCATTTTCCTAAGTTCTCCCCAACCCCCCACCCCCTTTTCTTTTTATCCTTTAATGCTTTCCATGCAACTCTTTTGGTGACAGCTGACTGATACTGGGCAATGTCTCTGAGCAGGAGCAGTGCATGTTGCAGCTGCCCAGAGCTTTTGCCATCACATGAAGAAAAGAGCCTTGCTTTTTTGAATGTATTTTTTGTTTGTTTACTTTAAAGAGACAGTAACAAAACTGTTGCAAAGCACTGGCATTTAATGTTTCTGTTAAGTAATGTACATTCAAAACCATTAAATAAATGCACTGAAAAGCCCCACAAAGAGAGATACCAATCTGTTACTAGGTCATGTTTGTCTTCTCAAAAATTGTACAAATGTTTTCCATTTTGTTAAATCAATGGAGACATTTAACGTTCAGAAAACTGATGAGGGATTTTGTGGTATTGCTGGAAATTTATGACTCTTGATTATTACTTTCCTTTATTTTTCTTTTAAGATATATATATATTTAGATAGAACATGCTAAAACCAGAGCAAATAAACCAAAATCTATTTAAGATGCATTCCTGGCAAACATTTTGTCTATCTAAAAGTTTATGTTTTAAGCATAAAAGTACCATTTTAAAAACAGTGCCTTTCACTAAGGGTATAGAAAGTAAGACAAGTACATCACTTTTTTTTTTCTTTTCCTTTTCAACAGCAATTACAGTCTATGGTCCTTGTTATGACCCAGTCTTTCTGCTTCCCCAGACCTCCACAGGCTGCTTCTTCACCCTGGTCATTCCACCATCCTCATATTTGGGAGATCCTGATGTCCCCATTAGCTGTAGGTTCATGCTGATCACACTGGCAAGTACACTGTTGCAGATTGCTGACTCAATTTCTGTCTTAGACATTGCCTTTCATGCCTGCCATTGGGCTGTACTCATTTGAAAGACTCAGGCAAGTTTTGATAAAGAAACTTTTGTTAACTGTTCTAACCATATTTCTAACAGTTTTTTTTGCTGCTGGTAAAATGAAAGCTACCCACTAGCATTGGTTTTTTCCCTCTTTTTATTCAGCAGCAAAACCAAAAGCAAACAAAACTGTAGATGGTCCCTTTGGCTTCCAGCTTTAAATCATTCTCTTTAAAAAGTCACTCTGGGAAATGGATTTTTCAAATGTTAACCAAAGTGAGAAGCAGGCAGAAAATGAGGTAGTGTGAAAATGCAGGTTCCCTATTGTCACGTTAACAGGTGAGACCCCAGCCCGGACATGCACACACACGCTCACGCTCTTTCTCTCCAGGGCTTAATTCAGCTTTGGGGCAGCAGAAATGGAAGACTTCACCCCTATCACAGCAGCTGTAAGGAGAGGAAAAAAGAGCCAAATTGTTACCTACATCTTTCCTTATCAGCAGCTATCCTTGGCATCACTCTTGGAGGGTGCTTGTTGAATATGGTGAGAGCTTGGACATGTAGTGTTAACAGGAGGTTCCTCAGCACTTCTCAAAGTGGTTTCTGGCCACTCCTTTGCTGGAATTTCCCCCAGTTTGGAGGGGCTGAGCTGGCTGAACCCCTTTTAATGTCCTGTTCTTCTTATTGCTTTCCTCCCTTCTCCCACATTCAGCTCATGTTTTCACCCTAGTGAGCAGGTTTTAGCATGCTACTAGTCCTTCGCTCCTCTCAACAACATTCTTGTCAAGAAGTGTCGAGGAAGGGCTGAAGCACTATCCTGAACTTGAGCAAATCTCAAAGGT
>VWZX01007638.1:137500-151242 GCA_013399015.1 Galbula dea
GATTGTTACCCCCAGGCCCTCTGGATTTTTTCAGTCAGCTTAAGATTTACACAAGGCAATTCTTCATTTTTGATAAACTTCTGAAGGCTCCCGCAGTAGCTGCTTAAGGTTCATTAAAATGTAATTAATTAATGATTTGCTGCTGAATAGCTGCTGACTGTGGTTTTCTTTTCACTTGTCCGACAGCATGAGTCACAGTTGCCAAGCCGACACCGAAACTATTTGCAGACTATAGCACCTATTGATGCGTTTTTCAATCTGCAGTCATTTGCATAGGAAAGATGCTGGTCTTGTGATTGTTATCAGAAATACATACTGTATACCAAAGAGCGGCTCCTAATTTTGAGGACTGACGTGACAATCCTGTCACTCTTTTCCTACAGCTATAAGGCAACCTTTGTATCACAGCTGGCAGATAAAGCTTCAGTACTTTACCTTATACTGTGGTTCTCCTTTCAAATTCGTGGCAAAACAGGATAAGCTTTGGGATACACAAATATTCATGATTTGCAGAATATTATTTGTTTGGAATGTTTTTTTTTATTCTTGCTTTTTGAGCGTGCCCTATAAATGCAGTCCTTGGTTTCCCTTTTCAGTACCTCCAGGCTTCCCGCTCTGAAGGCCAGCGCTGCAGGCAGGCAGGCTGGGTGCAGGGACACGGGGCCCCCGGGCAGGCAGCCGGTGCCCAGCGCCCAGCAGTTCACATAAAACGCCGGCCATAGTTTTACTGTGAATGCAGGAGCAACTATTTTCCTAACACCAAATTAGTTACACAGCAATATTGCTTTTAAATTATTCCAAGGCAAGGAAATGGAGTTTAAGCATTTCCTGTTAGGTTATCTGTGCCATTATTTTGTTGAGTTCGGTAACATTATTTTTATTTCTTTATTTTTTGTTATAAGACAGCCAAGAAAAATATGAACTTGCATACAGATTGTTTAAGTAGATTCTCTGATTCGATTGATATATCTACCATTTCAAGTGACATTCTGGCTGGCAAAGCTGGTTTACATTGTACCTTGAAAAGTGCTGCTTGAGCATTTTTGTATGTTTAAAGTATCCACAGGACCCAAATGAAATACATTCAAAGTCTTTTCATGATGACTGCACTGGATTGTACATTACCATTTCTATCATAACACACATGGGGTTTAATTGCTATGCATAGTTTCAAATGCAGGATAAAAATATTGTGCATTATCTGAAACGTTTAATTGACAGTGATGCTGAGGGGGAGGGGGGGAGGTGGAGGCTTGCACTGAGGAAGAGGGGTTCTTCCTGATATGTGAAATGCAGAAGCTGCTTTTCCTGTGATGCCGTAGACTCCCAGGTGAGGGTCCAGGCACCCCTACCTCACATGTGGCTTGTGCCTTGCCATAGCTGGTGGCGTTTTCCTTTTCTGAGAGTGCATTTGTCATAAAACTACTGAGGTTCAAAAGGTAAAACTGTAGCCGGGAGGCGGGGAGGGGTGGTGGTGTCGGATTTTAGGAACTAATTAGTTGTTTCAAACTCTAATGATAACAGCATTCCTTAATAGAATAAAATCGGGTTTCACCCTTAGAAAGCAGTATTACTGGGACAAGTAGAAACCAATTTGGTGTAAATGTTGAAAGTGTCCTTCGTGATTTTTTTTTCCAAAAGCTGCTTTCTGTGTTAGATGCAGTTTTGTTCAAGACTCAGAGAAGTCAGCATTCACAGTGCTCTGCTTTTTCCTGCTCTGCTTCTGCTTTTTTGAAACAGAAAATCAAATATTGCTACAGAATTTTACTGGAAAAGTGAATTGCTTCATCAAGAAAGGAAGCATGATTGAGAGTGTGGCAATACTTGGGAAGGAACTGCCTGGGGAATGAAAGAAAGGCTGTTCGGGGGCCAGAGCCACATGAAGCTTTTGACTGTGACAGCAAAGTAATACGCTCCACTGGCAAAGAGCATGGAGAGTAGCTGCAGCTGTATCAACAGCCTTCCCCACTCGTGGGGTACATACACAAAGCAAGCTTTGCTGCTTAAGGCAGCTTTTCCCGTGCATTTGCATTTACAGTTGCAACTTCTCCTGATTAGCTGTGTCCATTGCAGACCTTGCTTCTCCACTTGCTGAATAACCAAACTTTACAGGTAGAAGCCTATGCTGTAAACATGGCTTAGGATGAAAGTCTTTCAAGCTTTTAGCAATATTTCAGTTTAGTCATATTGCCAAGCCCACATCATGGGACAGATGTATTCTAATGACGTTTTAATATTATATTTTACAAATTCTCCATTGTAATAATCGTATAAAAGAGTTTTGCAATTGCTGTTTTTCTTGCCAAACGCAATAATTTCAATTTTATTGTTATGTCTGTGAATTAAAGCTCTGATGGAAAATGTTTACTATGAAAGAGCACATGAAAATAAACCCAAAAGATTTTTGTTTCTCCTCCAAAACATT
This sequence comes from Galbula dea, assembly GCA_013399015.1. Taxonomy (NCBI): domain Eukaryota; kingdom Metazoa; phylum Chordata; class Aves; order Piciformes; family Galbulidae; genus Galbula; species Galbula dea. The sequence goes on from VWZX01007638.1 coordinate 139,926, forward strand.
CCAGCCAACGTAGCAGGACTAATTAGGGTGTTTATTCTTATGCACTGATAAGTGATATCAGGGTGGCTGGGTATGGATATACTGGGCCACTGTGTCTATATTGTCATCCTAAGAAGGATAGCTGCTGAAATTGTGGTGAAATTCTGAGAAATCTTATATCCTTCCCTCATCACACACAGAAGTAAAGGAATCTGTTACAGGATTTGGCTGTGCTGTAATTTGCTGTGCCACTGTTCCTTCTAAGGTGATAATCTAGAAGAACTTGGAAAAGCAAAGCAGAGTAGAAAAGAGGTAGCTTCCAAAAAACTGAATAGATTTGTTTATTATTTTGAATAAAGAAAGCTCTACCTCTATATGTACAGGTGTTTCCTATGTGTTTCCTTCATTTCTGTGTAGGAGTGAATTTTAATCACTGCAGTATACAATAATAAAAGGTACCTCAGTTCATATTTTATGCAACCAAGGCCAGAATTGGAAACTAAATTTATTTTGTGTTTAATCTGCAGGGTTTGGGGATCTGTTCAGCTTTTTTCCTATTACTTTTGTTAGTATTTTGGAAATACATAGGAAAGGTGATGGGTACATGGGTTTGTTCATATAAACTTAAAACATAGGATTCTGTTTTGTTCCAGCTCCTCTGAGATTGTTCTGAAAATATTGCAACTTCTGTGACATCTTTCCAAAGAGTGAGAAGGATGAATCTGTTTATACAGATGCTTTTGCATGTCCAAAAGATGTATTTTACTGCGACAACAGTAAAGGAAGGGAAAAAACCAACAAACAAGAAACAACAAAAAAGACAAGTAAACACATCTTTTGGGTGATTTTGTTTGTTTGTTTGTTTTCCAAGTAAGAGGAGACAATCTTTGAAGTTTGTATTTGTATTTCTAGCAAATTAGTCTGCATGACTTTTTGAATAGTAATGTTATCTTAATTTCTTCAAGCATATGCTTGCAGAAATGATGGGGATATTTAGTAATAGGAAATGATGGGAGTGCTTAATAATGTTTTGAGTATGTGTTTAAAGGGAAAGGTCATTGATAATTAAACAAAACTGATGCTGATTTAATGAAATCTATATCTTGGCATGTTGAGAGACAGTGGCTTGAAAAAGAAAACTGACTTTCACAACTTTATTGCTTGCTTTTTTCTTTTTTCTTTTTTTTTTTTTTTCCCGTGGAAAAGATCACAGGCTAAAATATACCTTGGGGAACCTTTTTTTCCAGACCACTTAATTACTTGAAAAGATAATCTGAATAACATTTGATCAAATTTTTCATTAGAATTCCCTTTTAATTTTTCATTAGCTTCATAATTAACTGAATTTGTACAGTCATCAGTCTGTTTACAGCGTTTTGCTTTGTAAAGTGCTGTACCATAACCCTTTCTCCCTCCTGCTCTCTCCCTCTCCCTTTTACTTCCCAGATTTTCGCACAAAGTAGGGTAAGGCGAGTGTGCATCCTTGTCTTAGTGACTGGGACATCCATTTCTCCACAGTGTCAGGCTAATAGATGTATTTCTGTAGGTAAAGGGAAAATGGGCTTCTTGGTCTAAGTATGATTTGAATTATCATTTCATTTGATTAAGATAGAGAAGAGTGCAAATTAAACAAAAGAATCGAAAATGAAATTAGAGAGATGTGTTGCTGAAACTCCACTGACAAGAGAACCTGACATGATTTTGCCACGAATAATTCTTTCAGACTTTATAGGGCTGCTGCAGTTTGAATGGATGATATCTAGGGTTTTGTAAAGCTAAAGGACTTATCTGTTTTTTTCTAAAGGCAGTCAGATAAGAGAATCTAAAGTTATGTCAAACAAATTACATTTTAGTTATTAGTGGCTAGTTTGTAAATATCAAAGACCCACTTATTGTAGTGCTTGGAGCTGCATTTGCATGCTGATGAAATGCAAGTGGATGGCTGTGAACTGTAGGGTTATCTCTAGTGGAGCAGTGGGGAGCTCCAGAATCAGAGAGTTGAGCATCTGACCGACTCAAGAGCCCAAGCTGCAGACCTCTTCTATTCACTTTCTTCACAACAATTAAAATATGCAAAGTGATAATTTTCCTTAAGTAGCCTTAAATGTGCGATCTATTTAAATGTGAAGAAAATTGCCTGAAGCTTCTGGTGTGAGGGACAAAAAAGAATAAATTATGCAAATAGCAGAAAAGGACTCTACCACTTGAACGCCTAATTTTCCTGTAATAAGCATACTGTTTCATTTAATTTTTTGCCTCTTATTAAAAGTGACAGTTCTTTTGCACTGTCTGATGGTTATATCTGACACAAGCTAGGGAAATGACTGCTAGACTAAATGCTAAAGCATTTTGGTAGCTTTTTTAGATGATGGTTACATTCACAAAGTAATTATGCACTGAAGAGTCGAGAAATAAGGTTTAATTACACAGTAATCGCTTCTGATGGACACGGCAGAAGTGTGAACACCACCAGACTGCAATCCATCAATGACAAACCCCTGGCCACTTTTAATTCCTCCTCATTTGCATCATAACCTCCGCACTAAGTTGCACAAATGCTGTTAAATGTTAATAGGAGCTGTCTCTCCACTCAAAATGAATGCTTAAGCTGTTTCAGTTTTTTTTCTCCTCCACCTCAGACCTTCAAAACCAGCTCCTCTCTGAGAGCAGGCATTAAGCACAGAGCGTGGTGCGTGGTCACTGTTGTGCTAATTGGGAGCAACACTTAAAGTTTTATCTCTCAAGCGCTAATAATGCACAGTGCTGACAAACCAGTGAATAAGTAATGTACTTGGATGGGGGCGGGGGGGGGGGCAACCCGGCATGCCTGGAATGAAAAATGCAGTTGGGACTGTTGTTCAGTGACTAGCTATTTGATTAGGCCCTGTAGTCATATTTAATCCAGACCCTTGGGGAGCATAGACAAAATTACATCTTCATCTCATCAAACATTCAGACATATTTAGGCATTCAGCTGATCAAGCTTTTATTGTTTCTCTTGCAGCTACACAGACACAATGATGTCTTGTGTTCTTCACTTCATAACCCTGCACTGCTAAGACTAAACTAGCTGTGCTCCTTCCCCACCCCCTTTTTTTTTTTTTTTCTCAGAGACAGGGATATAATGCAGCTCTGCTACCTTGCCCTGGCTACCACACCATAGGTAGATATTCACACGAGCTTTTCCTTCTTTGTTCGGTTTTCTTTTCAAATTTTTTTTTTTTTTAATGCCAGCTACCCGGAGCACTGATCATTTCTTAGGACAGGTCTAAATCATTAAACTGCAAATTGTTCTTTTTCTGTTAAACAGCGGGTATCATTTTTGTCCTGACAAGAGGAGACTCCACCTGCTGACTGCCCACCAACGCATCCAGCTGTCTGCTTTGCACAACAGGCAAGGTAATTTGTAAGCAGTCTGGTAAGTTTAACAGTAGACTCTAAGAAGTGACAAAAAAGAACCTTTTTTCTGCATGAAGATTGAGAATTATCAACACCTTTCAGTGCATAATAGTTAAGCCTTTATCACTTCAGGAGCTGCTGATAAGGTTAAGAACACTAGACAAACTGCTCATTAGTGGAAAGGTTTGCCTTTTACATTAAAGACTGCTGGGTACTGAAGTTCCTCTAGTGAGCAATACATCCCTGGTATTTGAAAAGAAAGAGCTAATCATTGTACATAAATTAATATGGAAAAGAAAATCTGGCAGATCCTGATGATGCTAGCAAGCTTTTCCTTTACCTTCCTTGTGTGACTTGTAAGCACCTGAATTTGCAAACATCAGTCGTTCGGAAGACTGTAGTGAGTGACCAAACTGCTCTCCATAACACAGAATAAGGCCATATACAAGGCTGTCTTCTGGACCTGTGGCACTGGGAGGGGGGACAGTCTGGTCCCAGTCCACTTGGAGCACAGGCGGGTGTTTCACTGCCCATTTACCTGACCAGCCTGACTTGGCCTGAGTTGAGTCAGGATTTGTTAGTACCTATCAAAAGAGTTACACAGCAGTTGCCCCCACAAGAAGGGATAGTAGCAATGGTCCTGGGAGAGAGGAATTTGTCACTCTGCACTAGGAGCTTAAACACTGCTCAAAGCAAGGTGCTGATATTATGAAGTTATCAGTATCTATTTTGTTCAGTATCACCACTGAGCTACATTAGTCACACCAGTGTGGATAATTTAAGAGATGGGAAAATAGAATTTTAGGAGAAATCAGAGATTACTTCATTCTCTAGAATTCTTCAACTCGAAGAACTTCAGCCATGACCATATGGAGACCAGAAAGCAAAAGAGCATTTAGGCTTTCCTCTGGCTTCGGGGTAGATACTATACAAACATATGTCAGAAATAATTCTCACACAAAACTGCTTCACAATAAAAAGACCAGCTAAAATGTGTGGAAGAAGCTAACAGTGTAGTAGGTAAAATTAGAGAAAAGTTTATCAGAATAAACATAATAAGGATGGTCTCATCCAGAAAGTAAGTGAAAGAGCCTTTGCTGCAGCTACTGCTGCCTGGTGAAAACCCATTCACAACCTGACTACTCAACAAAGTCTGTATAATTCAAAGCTTGCTCTGTTTGTTGTAATTAACCGAAAGAATATTAAATATGTGTATACAAACAATGTAATTTCTTTCAAACTATTAAAATGAAGAGCTGAGAGAATTAAGGCAAAATTTACTGAGTTCTTCCACCACAGCTGCTCACCTTCTCATGAACACATTTCCTCAAAGGGTCTGAGTCCATTACCTCCCCAGCTAAAACCACTAGGTTCCTGATTTATCAGCTTGAAAAAAGAAAATTGAAGTAGTTTATTTGTATCTTTGGAAAAGTATGTGATGCATCCACAAGATCAGCTTTCCTGGAGGAGAAGATATTTTAAATTTGGAGAGAAGGTGCCCAGTTGCTTTTGGAAATTTATCTGTAGACATTTTCATACTTTTAATGAGCTGGGGTTTACTATGAACAACTTCATCTTTACTCTGCTCCCTGAGTGTATGAGGGGCTTTTTGTCTGCAATTCTTATAGAAGTAATTAGGGGTGATAGTTTTCAGTGCTTCCAAGAATCAACCTCTAGACCTTGAAGTCAAAGAGAAATCCAGTAGAGGTCAGCAAGTTTTGACTAAGGTAGGCACATCAGATGCCCATGTGGGGCAGCGATCTGGATCAAGCTTGTGTAGATACTTATCAAAATAAGGTGTTCTTTAGTACAATATTGCATCTATTATCTATCTAGTATAGATACTACTTCTACATTCAAAACTGATTCCTCTCAAAACCAAGATAGGCTGTTTTGTTGAAATGTAAAGCTGAATGGCTGATAAATCCTGCTCTGTAATTTTTTCTTTGTTATGAGATTTTTTCCTCATTTGTATTTTACATCTATTTGAGTCACTTACATAAATTCAATACAAAATACCTAACAGTAACCTTTTTACTTAAAACCTTGCCAGGTGCCATAGTTTGTTCTCTGCTTTTTATATGGATATTATCTATTCTTCTAACAATTTAACAAGGCAGTTCATTAAATCACTGTAATGCAATTAATGTAGATGGAAACAAATTTTAGATAAAAATGGAAATGGAAACATCGTGTTTAGAATATATAGTGTAAAAGTATCCAGAATTTGATGATAATGTTGTTTACGGTGATTCAAACTGTGATTATAGCTTTATCCAGTAGGTTTTATAGGTTTAAAAAAGTTAAGTCTCTTTTCTTCTTTTTTTAGTTTGTTTTCAGAATTTGAAAAACGGAGATACAAAGGGAGCTGTGGCAGCTGAATTTTCTTTCATGTGAGTCCAGTCCAGGTGAAGCCCAGCATAATGTACTGTAATATGTCTCTTCAGTTCTCTGATACAATGACCTGTGCATCCTCTAAATCCCCCACAGAATGCGCAGACACAGACTGATTGAGGTGAGTATGGACTTAAGTATATATTGTTCTTTGTAGCTCTGAGGAATTGGCACTTTTGCCAAATGCAAGATGATATGGATTGTAATCTACTGAGATATGAGTTCAAATTGGGCCCTGTTATACATTGTAAGAATAAGTAAAGATTTAGCTCTAAGTTCTGTTAAGTTCTGGGGGTTTATGTCTTTTTGTGTGTGTGTGTGTGTTTTGGGGGGGGGATTGTGTTGTTTTGTTGTTGTTGTGGGGGTTTTCAGTTTGTTTAGGGTTTTTTCCCTTGTCTTCCTCAAAAACAAAGAAACCCTTTCCCACAGTTTCTGACACTTTGCAGTTCCACTAACAACAGTAATCATGCAAGAACCCTTGTGGTAAGAGCTCGTTGGAGAAGACTAGGATAATACAGAACCTGAAATCCCAGTCTCTTATTCAGGGGTACAGGTGCAACGTGGAGAGAAACTAGTGGAGAAAATGCACATGGAATAACCCTTCTTGGTGCAATATATTTTTATTTTACTATTTATTCTGTGAATGTAACTAAGATCTTATATGCTGTTGTGGGAACCATGGATTAAATCTGGATGACTTCAGATTCTGATCTGATTAAAGAAGAGAATTTGGGCTGGTGAGGAAGAGGTTGCAAAAAGGAATATCAAGCATAGATGCTCTCAGATCATAGCTCATAACTATTTCAACAAGATCACCTTTCTAGTTTAATCAGATGAGAAGATTTTATTTTCTTTTGCTGTAATAGGAAAGGAGTAGGGCAGTAGTTTGTCTTATAGGTCTTGGTGACAGAGGAGTATTTTAAAAGCTTAGTCTTGTGTTCCATAATGAATGAGAAACAAGAGGTCTAATGCTTTAACAGAGGAGGTAGTCACAGCAATTAAAGAGCATTTTTAATAATCCCCCAACCTTTCTGTTAGAATCAAAAGCTTGATTCTGATCCTAAACTAATATAATTGTGTTGTGAGTGCATATGTCTCTCCAGCTGCTTACCTGGTGCACAAAACTCCCCTTGCTTGCCTCCTATTTGCAATCCTAAGGAGCTCACCACTCTCTTACTGCTGGGGTCAGCCTCATTTGTAAAATACACTAGTTAACAAACCTAGCAGATTTTTTTTTTTCTGCTAGCACTGTATGTCAGTAACTCTGGTTTTGGCCACTTGGCTTCTTTGGCCCCACAGTGCCTGGGTTTCCCTGCCTGTGACTGTGCTTAGCTGGGCACCTGGGAGACAGCCCCAGGAAAAGCCTTCTATTTTCCCCGGGTGCCACAAGGCTGGAGAGGATGATATACATACTGCTTTTCTGCCATGAAGACAGTAGGCATAAATACATATGGGAATACATAACAGTACCGTAAGCAGCTAAATAATACAGTTATCACAACAATACTGTGGGTCAATAACATAAAAAGACTGCATTTGAAAGTGTGGCTCTTAGAAAGGTTTTGGGAGAGGAAAGACTGTCTAGAATTGCAAAGACTGTGAGGTATTTTCACTTAGGAATAACATACAATAAAATCATTGAATTCTATATAGCTAACAAAATTTTAAGTTTTACTAAATTCAGAATATTTTAATTACAAATATAAAACCACAGATTTAGACTTCAACATTTAGAACACTTGTTTTCTTTTAAAAGTCAGGGAAAAAAGAATATATTTACATGTATTCACAGTAATATGTTTTACAGAAAAAAACCAATTTCATAAAATATTTTCCAATACAACATTTCCAATTTTGAACTATTTTAGTTGGGGTTGTTCTGTAACCTAAATTTTTAGGCAGCATTTTTTTCCTTCGGCACTTGAAGTGGAAACCTAAGAACACTGTAATTTTATCAATAACCCAGAAGAAATTGCTTGTTGGTGTTTGGGTTAGCAGGAATAAAATATCCAGAATATTTCACTCTAATTGACTGTTTTTATGCTAACACATCTGTGTTAGTATGTTCTAAAATATCTTACCAAAACGCTTAAATACATTTCAACAAATCTATTTGAACTCTGCATTTCTGCTGCAGGCACAATAATGTCTATTGCTTTTATGTTTGACTCAGAACTTCCTGTGAGAGACAGTACAGATTCACCAAGGAAGAGTCCTTCCTGCAAATAACATCTGCTTCAGGACTCAGCCTTAGGAAGGGTGAGAACACTGCTAATATATAAAAGGCTGAGGAGGAGAACCTACCCAAGAAGGCTAAGGTGAAGAAGACCCAGCTCTCATAGTTGGGACTATAATAACCCACCTTTTGCAGTTGTGTTTGTACACCAGCGTACCTGTGTTGGTGGGTAAAAATCACTGGTTTCTTTAACAGCCAGTGCTGGTTTTCTCAGGGAAGGAGTGAATTTATTTTTTTTTCCCACTTAGAACTTTTCTTTTTAAGAGTTCATGGGCTATGAGCTGTCATGGTTTAGCCTCCTCAGCCAGCAAAACATGCAGCCGTTCACTCACCTCTACCTACGTCTGCAGAGATGGGAAGGAGAAAATACAACAAAAGGCTCAAGGGTCCAGACTAAGGACAGAGAGGGCTCATTCATCACTTATTGTCATGGGCAAAAGACAGACCAGACATGGGGAACCCCCCCAGATTTAACCTAAACAAAATCATAACCAAAACTGCAATCGAATCAGGGTAGGACAGGAATACATACATTCAAACCTTACATACAACCCTTACATTCCACCCCTTCTCACTCCCAAGCCCTGCTCCTGAGTTAGCTCCTCCCCTCCTGCTGCACAGAAGAACAAGGAATGGGGGAAGCAGAACCCAGTTGAGTTCGTGATGTTCGTGTTCTGTCCTCTTCAGGGGAAAACCTCTAGGCTGTCCTCACCTGTGACAGTATGGCATCCCTCCTGCAGGGAAAGATCCTCCTGGGTATTCCCCAGGAGTCATGGCATCCTTTCAGGGGAACCTCCCATGCTCCAGTGCAGGCTTCTTTTGGTGCTCCATGGCCTGCAAGGTGAGCTCTGCCAACGACCTTCTCTGTAGGGCTCCACAGGATCAGTCAACCACATCGCTATGTGTTGAAGGGAAATTGATCCTCCAGGATTTTCCCCTGAACTCCTTCCTTTCTCACTATGGCACAGTGTGGAGGTGAGGGGAGATCTCCCTGACTCTCCTCTCTCTTGCCCTACACATTACGCAAAAACAAAACAAAATCAACTGAACAAAAAAACCCTCAATGTTTTTTTTTTCCTTCTCTCAAATATGCTATAGACTGACATGCTGATGGGCTTGGTCCTCCCCAGAGGCCAGACTGACACCAAAGTTGGAGGAACTTTCCTGAAACTTCTTCCCAGAGCTTGCCCACCACAAACCCACCACAGGAGGTAATATAGGATTTAAGAAACAGGTGTTTCTTTCAGTGCTCAAAATTAGAACTATTCACCTTGTATAGTTCTCTTCCAGCTCACAGTCCTGGCTCTTGGGTGGAGACATAAAATTAATGTAAAGAGATCTGAAGAACTCTGAGTGAGTGGGATTGTTTTTATACAGCCAGTGGTGTTCTTAAGCTAGGTAACCTGTATAGCAGGTTTTTCCTTATGTAGATACTTGAAAGCAGGGTGAATTTTAGTTCTGGCAGAATCTAGTTAGTGACCAGTGTTATCTACAGTTTCAGCTTGCAAGAAGCTTACATCAGTTACATTTGTATCTTTCTTTACTCATGTGATTTCCCCCTAGAATCTAATGAAAGCATCCTTTAAAATTTATTGTGAAGATTGAACTTTAATACAGAGACACTGAATTTGGGTCTTCATGTAGCAAAGCTCAACACCCAGGGACTAACAAAAATGAATGTTCAGTAAAACTGGCAAATTAAGTGCTGTAAAAACTGTCACTATTCAATTGCATAAGGTAGCTCAGCAGAAAACACATGTCCAGTTTTTTGGCATTGGGATACAGAAATACAATGGCAAGGGCTGAGTTTCAAATGGTTTTCTCAGCTTAAGGAAAGCAATGAAAAACCAGAGCTGAGCAATCTTCTGCTGACTTTCAAATGTAGGTGAATGGGGGGGAAAATATCTGCTTGACCAATGACCCTACCTTTCTGTATCCACTATAAGTTGATCCTGAGATATCAACCCACATTCCCAATTTTGTCGAGAACAATTTTTGGAGCCTACATTTTGCTCTTAAGGAAGCATTAAAAATGTATGTTTCTAACACTTCTGTAGCACTCAGTCAGAATGTTGTCAATGCCATCGTTTTGTGGTCTAGGCTAGTCTTGTATGAGTTGTCAATATTTCTGTTTCAAAATCTCCTTCATTAAAAATGGTTGCAGCTATGGCAGGGGTTAGTAAGACTAGATACCAATACAATAATGTTAGGTGACAGGTAGACACGTTTCAAAACAGTCTATAGACACTATTGGCTTCCATTTGAAAGAAGATTGATACCAGGTTGTAGCTGTATTTTCCAGCTACCAAAAAAAATGCTCCCCAATTAGTGAGTTGAAATCTGGTAGAAAAGGAAAAAAAATAACAAACCAGCATAAAGTTAATGTTTCCCTGTTTGTTAGACTACGAGCATGTGTCCTCTTCTGTTTGCTGGTAAAACACACCTTCAAAAAACACAAAGCAATCAAAACCCACATCCCTATACCTTAAAAGATGAGTGTATTTTGTGCTGTGAATAGGAGAATGAAATATCTCACTGTTACCAGTCCCACTTCCCCCAAACAAACAAGTATCTTGTCCTCCCTATTCAGCAGCCTATATTGGCACTTGTGTGGGGAAACAAAGTATGTACTTCTATAACACATAGATTGCAAGAACACAGGTATCCAGCCTAAAAAACACATGTAAGACAACTTAAACTAGCTGCCAGCCAATCACACCCTTTCCAAACCAAATGTCTAAATAAGATATTAGTGAGAGGGTTTACAACTACATTGAGGATAAAGAAATGATTAAGAGAGTACAAGGTCAATATACAACTAGGAGGGCAAAATCAAAGGCAATTACAAAATGTCTAGGATATTGTTAACTTTCTTAAAATATTTAAAAGAATTCTAGAAGAGGTATCCAGCTGAAGCATAAATATCTGCTTTTTTTCATTTTTTAATGAAAATAAGTAAGCAGAAGCAACTCTGGGGCTTTTTGAAAGTCTAAAAGCTGTCCTTAGCTATACATTCTGCAGCATTTTTAGAGGGACTTGTAGGCCAACAGAAGTCAGTTGAAACAGCTGTGGGTTCACTTGCAGTCTCTTTAGACTCTGTAGCTCAACTGTGCAAAGCATTAACAAACTTTTCTCCAACCTATTCAAACACCTAGTTATGTAGAAACCTCCAGTATAACAAAAAAAAGGTTAAGAAAAAATCACAGAAAATGTTAATATACAGAATCACACAGAATCACAGAATCATTACGGTTGGAAAGTACCCTCAAGATCATCTAGTCCAACTGATAGCCCTACACTACTCTTACC
>VWZX01007638.1:151745-170127 GCA_013399015.1 Galbula dea
ACCGGCCGCCAACCAGACTTGACTCCATTGAGCACAACCCTCTGGACTCAGCCATCCAACCAGTTTTTGATCCAGCCAAGGGTGTGCTTATCCAAGCCACGAGCATCCAGTTTCTCAAGGAGAATGCTGTGGGAAACTGTGTCAAACACCTCGATAAAGTCAAGGTAGACAACATCCACAGCCCTTCCTTCATCTAAAAAGAGGGTTACCCCATCATAGAAAGAGATCAGGTTAGTCATACAGGACCAATGCACATGATATTTATTGCAAGATGCATGTTAACGTGCTGATTTTTTCCCTCTAGTCATAAAGAAACTGCAGGCAGCAGAGCTTATGTTTCCTATAGGCTCAACTGTACATTTGCATCTGCTTTTTTCTGCATTTATTTTAGGGTTTAGGGCTCCTGTTCCTTTTGTCATTTTGCTTGTAGGCAGCTTGACTACAAATGCCAAAGGCTGTTGCAGCAGGCATTGTCAGGGCCTTTCTAGGAAGGCTGCCCAAAGCTGACTGTCTCATATATGTAAAGTCAGTGAGGATAGATGGAGACTTATGGAAGAGGAATGGTGTTTGAAGATCTGGCCACGTGAAATGAAAAAACCCCACTGGATGCTGGACACAGATAAAAGTTTTCTTGCAAAAGCAGAAATTGCGGTGCCACAAAACCAACAAAGAAGTAATGTCAGCAAATCAGTAAGTGGCAAAACTGACCTCAGAGCTGGTCTTAAGACCCCTTAGATGTAGCCCAGAAGACTACAGAAATGCAAATGTGGTCTCAATCTTCAATAAGATTTGACATATTGGATAAGTTACATGGTCCAGAAGCTGTGATTTTGTCCAGAGCTAAGTGATGCCATTGAGCTGCTTAAGCTCAAGTAATTTTGGGACAGTCTCCGTAGTTGGGGCAGTCTGAGTCTTTACAGAGGATTCTTTCAAGAGACTGCCATATTTGAAATTCTTCAGTGGTTTGAAGAGCTACAATGGATTGATGGATTTGTGGGCTACAGCAGAAGAGAATAGAGAATAGTTCAATTATTATAGCCCCTGTAGTCAGTAAACTGATTTTGCATGTTTTGTTCCTAATACTGAAATCAGAGTAGTGGGGGGTCCCACAAAGACACAGATAGCTTACACGTATTTCTAACCAGGTTAATTTTCCAAATTCAACAGTATAGCCTCTTTACTTCTTTTGTAAAACTAATGGTTTTACTATTTCTTACTATTGTACCATTATTATTACTTACTGAAAACTCAGTATTTGGACGTGCAAATTGCTGACATATAATGTGTGTTAAAGACATTTTAATTAGCTTTTGTGTGAAAAAACAGGGGTCAGATAATCATATCATCTCCCTTCATGGCATATATTCTCTGCTCATGGCCATAGCATTGTCTTCATTCAGAAATCTGCTATATACTTTTGCTAGGATTTCCTGATCATGAGGAAAAATGAGCAATATTGTACAGCTTGGAAGTTACTGATTCTTTTCCATAATAATAATGAATTACTAATACATAAATATATTCATGAAAAATACACTTAAATTTTTCCAGTGAATTAAAGCAATGTTGTATGGCAATGTACACCTCACTGCGAAAGACAAGAATTGAAACAAGCAAAACCTGTTTAGATACATGGGATGACATCTGCGGAAGTCTAGCGTTGACATAAAAGTCTCCAGCCTTTCTATTCTTAGAAGATGGGTAGTGTTGAGAAGGTGCCACAAAGCCAGTCTTCCTAAACAGTTCCCTTGCTATCAGTCATACAAACCTCCCATGTGACTGGTCGGTCGGTGATTGAATTGAAAATAGGAAAGCTGAGATGCAAGTTGCTGGTTTTACAAATGAAAAATGAAATTGCATGCATTTTGCCCACTTTGCAATCAGCTATTATGTGTATGTTTAGATTGCAAAACTAATCTGGTAGTTTTCAGATCCAATCGTATTAACGAAGTAGCAGAATTACTTGTGATCCTGTACTACAGTCAATTTAGTAAATAGATATGAAGGAGAATAAAATACGTAAATTTTTATAATAGTCCTATAATTCTGCAGGAATTAAACCAGTAAAAAATGTAGATTGAACTTTGTTTTAATTGGTTTATGTTTAAAGATTCTTTGATCAGCGATAACAGTAATATATATTAGCACGTTGCATTTTAAAGTGATGCTGCCTTTCATTAATCAAGTGTCTGTATGGTTGATTAATTTGAACAAGGTTTAAATTGCTATGAAAATTTATCATTCATAGCCATGATCTCCATTTACATATATGTTAATTATTGTAAATGTAATCTTTTTCTGAATCCTCTGGGCTGCATACTAAAAAGACACAGTGATCACAGTGAGTGACTACTTTTCTATTACAAAGTGAACTCTTACCAGTATTCAGTAAAGTCTGTTTCAGTTGTCAAAGATAGACTCAAAACATTAAAACATTTTATGCTAAAGGCAAGTTCAAATACTATAGATGCTAATTCTTTTTCAAATTATTTCTTTATTAAATGGCTAGAACATTTAAGAAAATTAAACTAAGTACTACCAATGGCTATAAAATTAAGTTCTGTCTCTGTGGGCTGAAAGAAATTTTTCCTTTCCTACTCTGAGAATTTCTCCATACTAGCTACATTATTAATAATCATGAGAGAGATTTTTTTCCATATGTCTCTTGAAAAGAGTGACTTGAAGAAGTTACTAAGTCAAAAGAACCCTTTGTAGAACAATTAGAACGAATTAAATTGCGTAAGACCAACATCATTAAGGTTTATAGCCTTCTAACACAACGTAGAAAAAAAATCTCTTTACAGGGGCTGTAAAATAGCTGTATTAGAGCTCGTCACACACACGCATGTGGGTAATGCAAATAAACACACTTGCTGTGCTTTCTTCAAACTCCCCAGCTCAAGGAGATGACAGTCATTTGTCTAAAACTTATTACATTTGACGCAGTCAAGAATTTTATCAAGGTTTAAAGAGAGAGGACGTTTCACAGAACATTTCCCACAATGTACAGACAGAAAATACATTGGCAGGAAATGGATTTCAGATACGAAGCGTAAAGTATCTCTCTTTCAACAAAAAACTACTACAGCTTTTATTAAAAAATGTATAGACTGGAAACTAATTACTGTCCATTAAATTACACTCTGGGCCTCATATTGCTGTTAATTCCTTTTTTGCATTCACAGAAACACAGATTTTTTTCTATTTTTTAAATTTATTTTCTTGAACTATCCAGCAGATTTTATTCAGAAATTACTTAAATCATAATTCCAAGCAGATAAGTGTTAGGGTCTCCAGACTCTGTTCCAGGAAATACTTCAACATATGCTTATATTCATCTTTGCTAAGACAGTGTCTCTTCACTTACTGTCAATGTATAGCTATTCATAGTTTATGGCCTGGTTTCATCTTCTAGAAGGTGTTAAATTGTTCCTTCCAAGTTGTTTTTTTTTTTTTTTACTTTTTTTCCCCCAAACATTTTTGTTATTTTTACATTTTTTTAAAGAAAATTTTTCATTATATATTTGTGAAAGGAAACATTCTTAGGTGCAAATTAAAATATTTATTTCCACTAATTTTTATATTTTTCGGTTTAAATGGTTTTTATTTACATAATATATTCACTGCAGGACCAGCCTCATTTCTTAGTCACAACTTAATGCAATTAAAACGTCTATCTAGAAACCTTTGCAAGCATAGCACCTTTATACTACCTGACTGAGCAGTTTTAAACATACATAATTTGCAGTTTCTATGGACAGTCTGATAAAGAAATAGTGTTTTGGGTCCCAATTCTGTGAACGGATAAGATGAGGCATGTTTGTGAAAATCATATGAATCTTTTGCCATGAGCATGCATAGATTTTGAAATATGTTGTTGCAGTGAATATCTGGAAGAAAATAATCCTAAATGTATCTTTATGTAATGTTTTAATATAGCATCATTGCCAGATCTGAATGGTTTGGGTGAATGTTGAGCAGCAAAAGGTCACTTTTTTCCCCCTACAGTCATGGTGGCTGTCATGTCACTGTATCTTGTGACACAGATTGTTTGAAATTCATGGTTACCTAAATTGCTTTTTACTCCTATAAATCTGAAATATGTATGGTGGTCACATTTTAAAGAGAATTTGATGTTAATTGGTGGAAGCTGGCTAGCTGTGATGGTACCCTGGGTGTCATTATATAGAAATACATATATACTTATATAGCATCTGCTTTCAGAGTTAAAGTGTCAATAACGAAATTCTGCAACTTACTAACAATCAAAATTACTGTGTGGCAGGAATTCTGTCTACAATATCTGCACATCCCTTTTTAACAACAGCGGGAAATTGAGATGCAGATAAACCCTAAACGTTTTTTGTGATTTGAAGATGATGCTGAAAAATCGTGTTCTGAAAAATGTTCAGAATTCATTTGAAGTCTGTCAAATGTGCTTCATCATGAGAAATTCAGTATATTTGTCCAGGAGAGGCATAAACCAGGATTTGTACAGACTACAAGAATCAGGGTGCACACAAGGAGATTGTTAGGGCATAGGGTTAAAACAAGCAAAGCATGGAGAATTACCTTTTTATAAAGGACATTGTATTACCATTCACTGCTATGGAATGTACAAAAGCCAAAATAAGCAAAGGATTTAAAGATTATTAGATAAATTCATAAAGAAAAAAAAATGATTTCATAGACGTTAGAAATCTGTGGATTTTTGGTTTAGGAAGGCTTTGGGTACTGTTTGGGTCTAGGAGGACATGCTGGTTTACTGAGTTAACTACTCTTTTGGTATCTCTGCAGTTGCTAGTTGTGGATTTTATTTATATTCACTAAGTGAAGAATTGGGTTAGCATTTAAGGCATCTCTCTGTTAGTAATTTCTAGGTGGATGTTTCTATCTATCCTTACCTCAGCCCCTAAGATGAAATGGAGAACATCACAGTAATGAGAATGACATGTTACTCCTCATCCAGGAGGAGAAAATGTCTCATTGTCTAACCTTGCAGCTTCCTCTACGTGCTCCAGGAACTGCTTACTTCAGTGATTTTCTTCTTGGTCATCTGCATAGAACCAAAGGAACCTGCATCATCCCCTGCCTCATCCCCTGCAACCTGAGTCCTGCCTAACTTCGTTGGGCCCTCTGACCTGTGGCTTCCTGAGTCTCTGCAAGAAAGGATCTTGAGCAACGATTTCTGTTTGCCATCATCATGAGTAGACGGAGTCTTCCCAGGGCATCAGGTCCTTCAACGTGATAAACATCCCAAAGGAGATACTAAATATTGATGTGTCCAAAATTTCTTCCCAGCTTTCAAGCAAGAGTTCCTAGAAGTGATTTTGAGGTGTGTAATAAAAAGCTTCATTGGAGCAGGATGCCAGAAGCACTTCCTCATGCATCTCCCAAAGGAGTTTCTTGGCAAACTGTGAGTCATGATATCTCTAAAATAATGAAAATAAGGAATTTTTATTGGTGGTTGGTTGGTTGGTTTTTGGGTTTGTTTTTTTGTTGTTGTTATTTTGTGGGTTTTTTTGATTTTTTTCTCCTGACCTTACTTGTATGACTATGAAGGCAAGGAATTAAGTTGCATTTCCAATATCTGGGCATCTTCAGTCAGGCCTGAAGAAGCTGTCATCACTGTTTGGTGGGACATATCACAGTTTCATGTTCCTTAACTTCTCTAGCAGGAGATATAGAAACAAACAGGAGCTGTGTGAAGCCACATCCTACCCAGTGCTGAGAAGAGCCAGAGGGGCTGGAAGTCTTATTTAAGTAGACATCATCATCCAGTCTCTTAAAAGTGCTTTCCAAAGTGTCAGAGCAAAACTATAATTTTCAGTGTGTGACTTGGCTATGGCTACCGCTGGGTCCCTGTCAGGGAGTTCACTCCTCCTCTCACCTTTAAGTACAAACTCACCTCCACACCAATTTCTGGTCTAAAGGACGGAAGACATTTTTGGAGTTTCAAACAAGACATTTGGGAAATTCAATTTAAGCAAAGATGTCTGTTCCCAGGAAGTGAATTACTTTAGCTGAAATTTTCTAAAATATAGGACTAAAATGTTATCAGACTTGAGAAACTTCTGATCACTTGGTAGAAGTCCAGTGAATTAAGAATAAAATGGAATAGGGGCTTACAATAGAAAGCATCAATGTTATCTGCAGTAAAGGCTGACTGTCAATTTTGCTGGCATGTATGTATGTGTATGTGCATGTATTTTAGAGTATACACTGTGTGCCTTGGCTGATAAACCTCTAGTTAATAGAAAGGATATAAAAATACTCAGCATGTTTTAAGTATATGTACTGTAAAACCAAGGTCTGGATTAATATTTGCTGAAAAGTTCTTGCTTCTCAGTTTATAGTGGCAATGATATTAACTTACGTAGTTGAACAAATTTTTCAATTTCAAAATGTCTCTATATATATTTTATTGTTATTATTATTTTTCTGCAAATACAAGCTACTGGAAGTATCCTGGCTAATTGCTATGCTTAAGGTAAATGAGCCCAAAATATTTTAGTCTCTTAGAATAGTTGGTGGATATTTGTTAAGATCCTAATATATATTCTTGTAGCAAGAGTGAGGACTGTGCAAAGATGGGTGGTGGTTCAATGCCTGTTGACCAAGCTATCTGTAGGCTTATTCTTAAATCTTTTGCCACCTAAAATACAGCCAAGTTGAATTTTCTGTATCTACAGAGCTTAGATTCAATCTGTAGCAGCCCAAACAACTTAGCCTATACTGTTATTCATACAAACACAAAACAAACTGTCCTGTCTCAAAGAACCTATAGACCATGAACAGTGCAAGTCATAAGGACTGGACACATTTGTGGGAATATAAGGACCAGTGGAATGACAGATAACAATCTCAACCCACTGAGCCAGCAGAGTTCCTGTCTTGTAACAGTGCAAATGGTTTTTGAACTACGACTTAATGAAAAGACGGGGATTTTAGTCTGGAGGACAATAGACAAGTCTGGAACA
Organism: Galbula dea; assembly: GCA_013399015.1. NCBI lineage: Eukaryota > Metazoa > Chordata > Aves > Piciformes > Galbulidae > Galbula > Galbula dea. Next base: position 158,726 of record VWZX01007638.1, read on the forward strand.
GAATGGTAGAGTTGTGACATCTGCAAAGCAGTGAGATCTGAGTCTGTGTTCCAGTGAGCTTCTCGACACAGGGAGGGTTTCAGAGAGGAATCAAGGAGAGTGTGTATCAAATCCTGTGGGAACCACACAAGAAAATGTAGAGTGAAAGGAATAACGAAGATCTGTCAAAGGTGCCTAAATGCATGATAGCAGTTGTGTGAGGAGAAGAGGGAGAGGACAGAGTTGTGAAATCTGAGGGACCATTAAACACCTGAGCAGTTGTAATATACTCTATTTGTTGGAGAACAAGCATGGAAAGCAAGGAACCATATTAATCTCCTGAACCCATTGCTCCTATTCTCCTGAGGTCTCCAAAGGCCCCTTTGACTGTACTTGAAAAGTATTCTGCTGAAACAGTTACTATGTTAAAAGGGTATTCTTTTCAGTTTTCTTTTTTTTATAACAGAATCTGCTTTAGCTCATATAAGTGATTGGGGCTTGTTACTAAATCTAAACACAATAAACCTAAGAAAATAATCTATTTATGTTTCTTCTTATTAAACTGGGGTGAAAAAAAAAAAACCCTATCATTTGGATTCTAGATAACCTATGTAACATTTAAAGATGCATTACTTTCAAGACCATTTCTTTTTTTTTAAGAGAAAAGGATACTGCTGCCTGTGACTTAATCTGAATAAACATCTCTGTTGTTTCTCTGTTAATGATCACTTCCAACATTCTGTTCACTAATCTGTTTATCCAAAGGGAAAAAAAATGCTCAATAACTAAAAATCAGTGGAAGGATTACATATTTTACCTCTCTAAAGCCTAATTTCTCCTTTTGAAGGGTAATAGTCTTAGATTTCTAATGTAACCTAAAAATTGGATTGCCTTGGCTTTCTACCAGACAATAAAAGAGTTATCATCTGAGTTAGGGTGCAACCATGCTGTTGCCCATGCACAGGCCCTATTGAATTTGGCTGGGGGAGGGGTGCAGCTCTGCTGTGCTGAGCAGCTGAAAAATTGGACCCTCACAATAGAAATTAATCTGCTAGGCAGCCAGGAAGAACAAATATCAGGATCTGGGTTTCTCCACAGTTACAGATCCACAATCACACAATGCTTCACCCCCAGATCTGCTTTGCTTGCTCGATTTCTGTGTGTGTGAAAGCCTGCCCTCCAATCACTTCAGCAAGCATCTTCTGTGTTTCAGCACCCTGCCTGCGTACAAGAATGATGGAGTCAGTATGCAGAGCAGAGGCAGGCATGCATGAACACCAAAACAAAGCCAGCTTGGTCTAGTTTTAGGCCATGCCACTTTGAGACTCTCCTTTCAATAAGGAGTTGTGGGCTTTCAGATTTTTATTCAGATCAGCTCACCTACTGGCAGTTTTAAAGAATTAGTTTTGTTTTCTACTGGCATTTCATTTTTTCCTGTGTGCCCACAATTTGCCAAGAAGACCTCCTCTTCCTTCCCCAAATAATGATAAAAATCACTGTACATTCTCCAATCCTACTTTACATATTTTTCTCTTTTAGGACATCTGTACTCTGCATACTTTTGCATTCTCCCCTCACCCTTTTCTTCTCAGCTGCTCCATGTTTTTATGTCTCTCAGGAGGGGTTAATTCTTTACAGCTGCGTCCTGCTTGCCAGGAGTCTCACATGTGCAAATTATTAATCTTTTCTATTGCTAGAGTAACTCCCAAGGCTTTAAACACCCCCTACCTAAAACTGGCCCTTTTCCAAAAAACTTTTCATTTTCCCTCACTAAAAGACAATTTGGTCTCCTGCAGGGTTTGAGCTGTTATTTAGCACAATTGCCTAAGTAGACTTCCTTATTTCCACATAATAATTTACAAATTGGAATTTAATGCAGAAATTTAAACCCCAGAGTACCAAATTTCTCTGGTTGTTGTAGAGTTAATGTGTTAGTTTGATTTTTATTTTCTTTATTTTTTTTTTTTAGAAAATGGCATTGCTTACTTCTGTTTTGATTTTAAAATTCAGTTTTGAATAATGTGTGTAGTTTAGTGATTGTAATGATAATGATATGAAATGCAATTTGTAATGTCAACTGATATAGCTAGGCTTCCTTTCCATGAAATACAGAAGCTGATTCTTAAATATGGAATGACTTAACTAAGTAAAGAATTTCCTAAATTTCTCTTTAATAGAAGGTTTAAGATATTAACATTTATTTAGTCTACTTATTTTTTTTTAAGCTGGGATATTAACACAATACAGCTTGTCCATGATTTATATCAACAACCAGTTATGGACATATAAATGCATTTATTGTGTGATTCTCACAGGATAACAATTCTATACACAAATAGAAATGCATCCACTGGTTGTGTATGCACATAATGGTCTATAGGCATATGCACACATTTTTTTGGCCTGGGATGACTGATGAGCCAGCATTTTCTCAATCCTTTGTCTTTCTGGTGTGTTGTCCTGATTTCATATATATTTCTCAGCTACAGATTGGATATCATTATGACACTTCCAAGCTTCCAAGTAATTTATTTTGAAAGTTAGATATGTCATAATAAAGCATTAAGACACTCCAGGCAATGCATTTCCGGTTGATTATATGCCTCCAGTGCTATTGTAAGGCACAGGCAGAGGACTGAGTGATTTTAAACACCTGACAAGTGCAATAATCCCCAAGAACTGCATGGCCTGGAGCATTTTATTCCTGTTATGAAACAAAATTTATAAATAAAAATAAGAACAGCCAAACCTATTTATTTATTGGGCATTATGACACTGCTATGACATCACTAAGGACCAATCTGTAACCTCCATTTAAGTTGGCTGCTAACAGTCATTTCACAGTGTGAATAATAAACCCAAATACTTCTGAGAAAGTATTAAAGTTTTGAGTTTAGCGTGTGCAAAGGAAATGTAAAGGTGAGTTAGTTGCAATTCAGATTCATGATCTGTTTAATATATACAGGGAAGTCTCCCTGTAGGTCGGTTAAAAAATCTTCCAAACAATGTTGACTATTAATTCACATAGTATTTATAACTCAACTGAGTTAAATTTTAACATCTCAGGTAAGAGTTCTTTAAGAAGAAGAGGAGAAATTAGGACAATAACCAGATATTTTGTTTTGTTAAAGAAATCTTTCAATAGTAAAGAGGTTATTGGAGATGTAAGAACATTGTTTGTAGATTTTTTTTTTCATTAGGAGTAAAAATTCCTGGATAAAGGAGTCTAGCTCCGAAAACTGTAGTATGTACAGCTTGTAAAGCTGTAGCTGTAAGAATGTGCTGCAGCATATAGTGGTAGCATCAAATCTGTAGTTAAACAAATACTGTGGTAAAAAATTAAAGAAATCAGTTTTTATTGGTGCATATATAAAAATAGAACTCCAGAAATGTCATGGCTAGCACATTTAGCTGCTGGATATCGAAAATCTTCCCTGTGATTCACAACCTGAGGCAGCACAATCAAGAGCTGTTGTATTCATGTGCATAAGCACAAGCTGTAGTGACTTTCCTCTTGGACTCTATGGCAGGTAGAATATGTTCAAGTAAAGTAAAGAGGATCACCCTTAAAAAGAATGTGGCTTTTCAGAGACAAGAATAAACTCATAGAAAAGGTTTTGTGCTACTGTTCGGCAAACAACTTACACACTGACAAAAGAGAAATCATTGTGCAACTGATGACTACTGGGCAGGAATTTTTCAGATTGACTATAATTCACAGTATCCCAGAAGAGCTGGGGTTGGCCAATCTCTGGGCATCACCTAGTCCACCCTCTTGCTCAAGCAGGGTCAACTAGAGGAGATTGCCAGGAGTCAAGCCCAGTTGGGTTTTGAGTATCTTCAAGGATAGTGATTCCACAACCTCCTGGACATTGTTTGATCTGGACAACCTCCTCCATTGTTTGATCACCTTCCAAAGAGTGTTTTCTTATGTTTGGATGGAACTTCCTGTATTTCAGTTGGTGTTATTTGTTTCTTGTCCTTCTACCATACCACTAAGAAGAGTCTGGCTCTGTGTTCTCTACTTTCCCCCAGGTATTTATACAAATTGATCAGACCTCCCAAGCCTTGTCTTCTTCAGGCTGAGCACCCTTAGTTTTCTCAGCCTCTCCTTATATGAAGGATGCACCAGTGCTTCCTGCCTCTGTTTTACTTGCTTCAGTAAGTCTGTATCTTTCTTGTACTGGGAAGACAGAACCTAGCACTCCAGATCCTTCTCACTAGGGCTGAGTGGAGGTGAAAGATCACTGTGTTCAACATGCTGGCAATGTTCCTAATGCAGCCTCTGGTGCTGGAGACATTCTTCACTGCAAGGGAGGATTTTTGGCCTATGTTGCTGGCCGTAAGATTTCCAGGATTATTTGTTCCCTCACCTTTACTTGGGTCAGGTGAGGCTGATCTGCCCTGTTTTTCCCTAGATTCTCCTTCTTCTGTCTTAAAGATAGCAGTAACACTAGCTTTCTTCAGGTCCTCAGGAACACTGAGTGACCATTCAAAGATCACAGAGAATGACCTTGCAATAACTTTGGTTGGGTCATTCGGCACTTGTGGGTGGGTTCCATCAGGTCCCATGGTCTTTCCATGTTGGTAGAGATGCTTTTCCCTGTTTGGCTGGGTGGATCCCATCTATTCCTAGCCCTACATAGTCCTCCCAAAAGTTCCCATGGTTGTAAAAGCCACAGCCCTCCTGTCAGCTTTAGCCATGTTACCAGCAGGATCCCTCCACTCCTCCTCAGGGTGATTTTCCTCACTGAGAGGACCAAAGAGAAAACTTCCTGGACTCTCATGCTCTTGACCCATGCCCTGAGAGCCATGTAGATATTTAAGATTGCAGCAGCAAGAAACCTAAGATGCACATAAAGAAAAAAAGTCCCATATTTTAGTTATTCTCTTCCTGACTCATACTGTGGGTTCCTATTTTTCTCATTTGGATTCAATAAGTGTAATGGAAGAGCTAGTATGATGCACCATGTATATATGCCATACATACATGGTGAAACAGCCACTGTTGTCCTGGAGAACGCTTTTAACAAGATCTGGCTCTCCAGGCTACCCAGAGCTTAATAGCAGTATTATGTTCTTGCAGAGCAAATGATTCTTACTTACATGTAACACACATGCAAGGAGACATGGGCACATACTGATATGGGCTTGAATAACATGTCTGCATGTTTGTATTCATAATTTTTAAAAGTACTGTTCATCTGAAGCCTGTAAGATCAAATGTTTCTTTTTCTAAAATTTCTGATTAACCATGAAGAAAAAGGGTTGTCTAAAAATGATTGGTTTTGATAAACAACACTCAATTCATTCAAACAATAGACTAATGCAGCCTGCAATCTAAGCCCACAGGAATTGCCATGCCAGAGTAGACCAAAGGTCATGATAGCCTGTAATCCTGTCTCTAAAAGCAGCCAGAACCAGGTGCTTCAGAGGAAAGTGTAGCACCTCTATAAGGAGTGTAATGGAGTAGTTTTCCCATGGGGAAAAAATATCTGCCTAACTCTGTAACTTCTAGTGTATGTTTTATACTGTTAAATATTGAGAATGTTCATTGGCTTGGGATTTAATTTAAAAAAATATTTCTTATTAATTTTAAATGCAGTGAAAACTTACCATATAATTTTTCCTACTGACACAAACAATAATTTTACTTTTTAGCCTGGTAAGCCATTTTTCTCTCCTGTCTTTGCAGCCATGATATCCTCAGAAGAATTTTGTCTTTCTCTTAAAATAAGTTATTGATTGTTAAAATTTTCTAAACTCAATGTGGAAACAAAACAAAATTTAAAAATTACAGAGCATATTCCTATCAGTTTGCTTTGTCACAACTGGTAGAATAGTAGAAATATACATTTAAAAAACCCTCCTGTCCTGATAGCATGGAGGTTGTTCAAAGAATCTCGTTCCCATGGAAATTCCCCATTCTGTGCAAAGTCTTCTGGTGTTCAGAGCCTGGTTCATTAGCAGTTCATGGACAAAGATGAGATATTAATCTATCTTTCCATAATAGTAAATCATCATCTGAATTTAAAATTCAAGAGGGTAGAAGCTTTTTTACATTATTTTTCCTTGCTCAGCACCAGAGCTTCAATGTCTTGTGGAGATGGTCTTATTCCTAACTGTACAGGGCTCTTTTAGTATATGTATGTTGGTGTCCTCATATATTATGATAGTGTCTCCCCCCATACATATATACACGTGAACAAAGTTTTCTTAGCTTCTCCAGCCCATACCATCAAATTAACTGCTTCACAAGCTATATTCTTTGTAATGACAGTGGGCAAAAAGGACACTGCACTGGCAAGCTTTTCTATGCTAAAAGGAAAGTGTGTCACTCCAGTAGTATACCAGTTCAGTGCTGTGAAATAACCCCTGGCTCTTGTTTTACCCTTCTCTTGGGCTACCTGGTCCACTGAATGACCCCATGGTGCTCAATGCATTGAGATTTTGAAGCTAGCTGCTAACTACTGTAGATGCATTTCCTGACCTTACTGATGGCAATTGAACCAAAGTCTCTCAAGTCCTGTATGATCTAATTAATATGCATCTTATTCCAGGAAAGACTCGTTACTTTATAGATATTTATATAAGGAGTATGTCTACTATAATGGTTAATAACTATGAATAAAGTTTCATTTCTGATAGAGGAATAAAGCTTTTATTTAGATATGGATTTTTAGTTTTATTAAAAAAATTAGAAAGTATGATTATGATAATGGAGTGAGAGTTCCAAATGGTCTCACAAAGTTTTTAATCTTGCCTTGACTATAAGCTGAAATCACCTTTCCTTCCTCACCTAAAATTTAAAAGAGGAGGGGAGGGGAACTAATTTAAGAATTAATTCAGAGCATTAGCAAAGGATCCAGATAGAGTCTGTGCTGGATATAGAAAACTTCTGGTGTACAGGAAAGTGATATGAGTGTTTGGTGACAAGGGTCTGAAGTAATAACTGTAAGACAAACCCTATCATTTTTAAACTGAGGAAAGGTTTACCCTAGTGTCAAAGCTAGCTAGTAATCTGGTTTCCCCTGTCTTTTGGGATGTGTGAATCTTTGTTTAGACCCTTTTAAAAAGTAAGCTGGCGTATAGCTTTTATTGAGGTTAAAAGTTTTGGCAACATTATAAAGATTCAGTCCCGGAAGGATTTATCCTGCTGGTGCTTCAGAAGGGTCAAACCCCAGTGGCCAGGTAGACCAGACACCTACATTTACTCTCTGTCAGGTTCAGCTCAACAGGTAGCATTGACAAAATATCAGCAATGCTTCTAAGCCAGCTGGTTCCGAAGCAATTTTGGAGGCTGAGGACTTTTGGACTACCACACTTCAATGCTTATTCATGCTGCATGTAATACTTCTGTCCTGTTCTTAAACTAATAGAACTGAAATACTGTAAGTTAAACAAATATACTTTCACTGTAACATTTTAACATGGATATAACTTCCAGTAAAATTTTAGCATGAATCTAACTTCTATTAACATTTCTATGAAGTTCAGTTTTACTGAGCTACCTCTGTAGAAAATAGTAAGAATCAAAGATAATACAAACATGGGGTGCAGTCCTGCCCTGTCACCATTTGGCAGGGCTGTTAGAGTTATCCATAGTGTCATTCTGCTGCATTACTTGGATTCATTTACCACTGCGTGAAAGATACATTTTTGGCCACTTCAGAGAGCAATGAATATTATTCCCTATCTCATTCCACAGTCTACAGAAGCAGGAGTCAACCCAAGGATTTGTGTGCAGTTCTGCGTCATCTTTCTCCTTGTGGAGCATCATGGCCCACATGCAAAGAAAATCCACAAATTCCTGAGGCAACCCCTGGCAGCTGTGAGCATATAGGTCAAGGTATGGAAGATGGCAACCTCTGTATTCTTTGTAATGTTAAAGTGACAATTACTTTATCTATCTCTCTACAGCCCTTAGAGTTATCTGAAGGAGGGAGCACCTACAAAGAAAAAAACAAGCCAGGAAATAAGTGAATGTTTAATGGAGATTTTTATTTTAAAAATGTGTATATCTAAAAAAAAATACTTGGAGTAACATGTTCTCACAGTGCATGGCTTGTGGTGGTGAGGGAGATTTGGGACTATTGGTTTTGTTGGTAGAAGTTAGTTGCATTCTTTGAAAATGAAGCTTGGTTCACTGTACATCTGTGTGTAAGTTAAAAGTCAACACTGCTGCATTTTTGTCAAGCTGTGTTTATTGTAAATAGATATTCTGAGGATGATTATCCCAGGGGTGCTGTTTTACTGAGATGTTTTGCCAACCTAGTCTGCTGAAGACTTTCTTTTCTTCACAGTCTCCTCCTGTTCTTTCTTGACTATATTCCAGTTTGTGCTGAAACCTTTTCCTGCTTCTGTTCATAACAATCCACAGCAAAAATGAGAGTAAGTGGAAATGGGTCAGATCACTTGTTATGGCTGCGTGGTCACAAAGTTGTGGGTAACCCCTCCCCTACTCATCCCAATAAACACACACTCACATGCCTATGCTTGTATTTCCATGGGGCACTCAGTGAGGGTAATCATCAAGGCTCACTTCAGTAGCATCACAAGGTTCAATAGACAGATATTGCAGTCGGTATCGGCAAAGCTACCTGGTTTACAGCTTTATGTTATCTGTGCTCAGCTGTCAGAAAGTTATAGCTACATGCTCTGAGGTAAAAAATAGCAATATAAGAACACAGATATGGTCCTATTGGGTCAGGTTATGACTCATCTAGTCCAGTGTCCTGCTTCTGACAGTGAATGCCTAGCCATACAAAAGCAGTATGTTGCTACCACTTGTGCTTCTCAGCCTTCAACATTTTTCAGCTTAGGGTATTCCTGAGCTGAATGTGCTTCTTGCAGTAAACTTGAAAGAATGTCTTCTCTGTGCACTTGCTTGGTCTTCCCTTGTGACCTCTGCACATCCCTGGCAGCCTTTAGCAGTGAGTTCCACGTGTTTCCTCACTAGTGCTCAAACTTTCCTTCTCTAACTGTATTTTGCTTGTTGCCTCCTACATTTCTGTACTAGGAGTGTTGGTGAACAACTGACGCAATGGGAAACAATTCCCTTTACATTCTTAGATGTCTTTCCCAAGCTGAGGTGCCCTTGCATACACAATTCTTTGTACAGATGTGCATTACACTTGTTAGCCTTTTCTGGTTTGACCTTTGTGAAATGAGACCAGAGCTGCAGAATTATTCAAAATGTGATTCAAAGGCACAGTGTTTGTTTCTGTTTTATTTCTATTCCTTCCTAAAAATTCATAACAGTTTATTTGCTGCTTTGACTGATAATGAGCACCTAATTCTGACCTAATTCTTCCTTGGATCTGTTGTATATTCTTTTTGCTGAAGTACAATTATCAGTTCAGAACCTACTCACTCATACCTGAAGTTAAGACTTTTTCCTATGTGCATCAGTCTTTTTGTATTATTCATAATGCATTTTGTCTACCATTTTATTTATCACCCACACAGCCTTGTAAGGTCCCCCCTGCAATTCTTGGCAGTCAGTCTCCATCCTCAACACCTGTCACAGAAACACAGAATATATTTTGTAAATGCAGAACTGTGATTTACCTGTCTGTAGGTAGTATATAAGATATTTAGAGAATATTTGTTCTTGTATATAACCTTTTCTTCATACACGTCAAATCACTTTTTGCTAGGACTAGTTGCAGCCTATGGTTTACAGGTGAGAAACTGCAGGACGGGATTTGCCATGTTCACTCAAAAAGTGAGTGAAAGATCTGGTGGCTGGGTGTCACCTGGCACTTACATTGCAGGGTTATATATTTGCTTAAAGTTCAGTCTTGGATATTTTCAATATGAAAGCACAATTTCATCCTTTCCTGTAACACTTATTTCTAGCACTTCTAATCATTTTGGTTAGTTGGGGATGACATCTCTTGTTTAACAATAACAAATTGGAGACAGTCCTAGGAGTAAAACAAAAAAACATCTATAGAATGGAGGGGGAATTTCACCCTTAGGTGTTCAAAGTTGATTAGATCTCATTACAGAGTGCCTTAAATGAAATGATTTGGAGCTCTGCATTTCTCCATTTTCCATACCCTGAAACTTTGTGTCACAAAACCCACTAGATTTGTGTAGAGACTAATGCTCCCTCTACAGAGAGTGAAGCCTTAAAGGGACACAATATTTGACTTATCTTTCCACCTCTAGTGCTAGTTATCAGCAGGCTTATATGCAGCAGTGAAGCTTGCCTTCCCCCATCCTGGCTTTTACAAGAATTCATACAGGACTTCAGTTTTTAGCCTTGCCAGTTTAGCACCTTTTGCCAAGTAGTAAATTCACCTTAAAAAAAAAAAAAATGTCTACGCATTAAGGGTTCTATTCATGAATGACTAACACCTCATTTGCACTTGAATTTCATTCAGGTTAAATGGAAACATTGTGCAATGCTGTGAAATTTACACAAATTTTATATCCTTGAATACAGATTGCTGGTAATGAAACTGACACTTTGTTGTGCATATTAAAGATGCCCAGAAGCCAAAAGAGGATGGAGAATAAGAGAAAAAAGGATCAGAGCTGGCCTGAATGAGCAAAGTACCCTTACAAGGGAGTGGGAAAAGGAAAAAGGAAATCAAAACAATTTTGTAATGTGTAGGTGTTCCCTACAGCTCAGCCCTGGGAGCAAGTGAAGCTTGGCCTTTTGAAATTTGCTGCATTTGATTGGAGACCCGAGGTTTTCAGTTATCTAGGCAGTGACTTTTGTGTGGGAATGTGTACTCATCTAAACTGAGTGTCCCACTTCTCATTTGAATTTTCTATTCCCAGGCAATTACTGAAGGGGGTTATCTCATACCAAGCTATCTAGGGATTCTCCTTTTGTGTGTGTCTTGGTGTTTTGGGGTGATGTGGAGAGAGGAGAATTCATAAGGGTGAAATTCAGAATTTGACTCAAAAACTGATCTTATTTTTTTTGTCATTTGGGTATTTGGAGCACTATGACTTTTTTGCAAAAAATGTTAAGCAGGGAGGAAAATTTTACCAGCTTTTTCTCATGAGACAGTCTTCTTTTCCCTTGACTCATACAACATCAGTCACAGTGGCTCGCCAATATATGACATGGACCCACATGAGTTACAGGAATACAAATAATAATAACTACACAATCTTGTTCTAATGTTTCTGCAGAGTTGCAATTAGAGAGGACAGGCTCTTATCCTGCTAGGGGACTTCGACCACCCTGACATTTGCTGGAAAAGTAATACAGCAAGTACCAGGCAATCCAGGAGGCTCCTAGAGTATCTTGAAGAGAACTTCCTGACACAGGAAATAGGCACTCCTACCCGGGGGGATAAAATACTAGATCTCCTGGTAACCAATGCAGGTGAGCTCATTGGGAACTTCAAGACTGAAGGCTCCGTGGGCTGCAGTGACCATGCATTGGTGAAATTCACAAT
>VWZX01007654.1:25788-37774 GCA_013399015.1 Galbula dea
AGGTTTAGATTAGACATTAGGAGGAAGTTCTTCACTATTTGCCCAGAGAAGTTGTGGAAGCTCCATTCCTGGACGTTTTTAAGGCCAGGCTGGATGGGTCTCTGGGCAACCTGATCTGGTGGAAGCTCTCCCTGCCAGGCAGGGGAGATGGAACTGAATGATCTTTAAGGTCCCTTCCAACTCTGACAATTCTATGATTCTTTCCTCTCTATCTCTTCCGCACTTGGGACTAAAAGCTTTCCAAGTACACTCCCTGCAGTAATGAAACTAACAAATTAATCAGCCATTTGGTGTCGTTTCACCTTAATTTACTCCAAAGGAATTTTCGAATCTTGTATGACCCTCCAAGCTACGCAGGGTGGCTCGGCAATCGGGTCTTTGTCATCGTTGCTTTGTAGTTGAGACGGTCACCACACACACACACACACACAGAGTGTTCGTGCAGTGGTGATCAGCTTTATTATACAGAAGGCTAGTAACTAATTACTAATAAGCAAAAGGGCAAAAGTCTAAATAGCAAGATGGGCAAGATGGGCACCCTCTATTGTTAGCAAGCATCCTTTATACCCTTGGGAGATAACTATAAGTCTTCGTGCCACTTATTAATTGGCTAATGTTAATTTAGTGTCCAGCTACTATTGGTCACACAGTTCATGGCAGTATGCCTAACTTTTGTCCCACAGCTGCATCTTAGACCCCTTCTTTATTATTCATGTCCTCCTTAGATGTTACTGCTTCAGCATTCTCAAGGGTACAGTGAGATCTTGTCAAGGTCGAAGTCTTTTGTCTCCATGAGACAGAGCTGCTGTCAGCCACAGGTTACATTTTTAGGTTATTTATTAAGGAGTGTTTCACAACCATAATAACATTGTTGAAAAGTTTGTGTAGCAACTACTTTAAAGGAATTAGTATTTTTTTGCTGCAAAGCCTCTCCTCAATTGGATTATGATTCAACAAAAAGGTCCATGCAAAAGTTGTTACAACTTAAAGCTAACTTTTAAATACATACTACAAAAGAGAGAAATACATATCGAAAATGTTGTTTCTGTGTTTCCAAGTAGTTCAATAAATGACTAAATATCTGAAGGTTAAGATCACAGACAATAGTTAGATACATGGATAAATATGCTTCCATAGTTTGTCTAATTTAATCCTGATTGTTGTGTGTTTCAATAAGAACATCATTAATGTTCCATGCTGATTTTGTAGTCATTTTCCACAAAAGCCAGAAGGAGTTTAGTTTAAAAAGAACCAATGCAATTTTACTAAGGTTCATCCCAAACAGGAAAGAATTTCTCTGTTATTAATTCTCATACTTACTAAAGTCTATTTCCTCTGTGATGACATAAAAGCTTGCAAAACTAAACTACATTTTAAGACAGAAAATAAATACTAAAAAGCCTTGATTTCAGCTTAAATATTTTTTTTCCAAAATACTTCCCATTGCTTGTTTCACTGCACACTGAAGGCTTTAGAAACTGGAAGTAAAAATCTGTTTTTCTTGATTAATTTCTTTGAATGTTTTCTTGTGAAATATGCTGCTATCATATTTAATGCCTATATGATCATCTGTGTTCACTCCATCTAGAAAAAAATATTAAAGAGTTTATTTTGAAACAATTATTTAAATTTGCATTGTGGCATCCATGTTTGTCTGTTTCTGGCATTTCTACAAGCTGTGTGTTACACAACGTGACTGAAAATGTACGCCATAAATTGGCTGCCAGCTGAAGCTGTGAAGCCCTTGAGAAGACCCTTTTCATCTTCTAAACAAAGCTTGTCATGGCAAACTAAGGACAGTGAAAGTGTTAGTTATGGATGGGTAGGATTATTTCACTTAACCCTTAACACTTGAAGTTAGAGGTCTAGTCTCTGAGCTGTGCCTGTAGGATCCACTGTAAGAAGGAGGAGAGGGAGGGAAAGGTACTCATAAAGCACAACATTATTCCATCTATTTTAAATATTCTTCCCGATTTATTATCAGATTATTACCTTAGTGAGGCTAACAGAAGGGGCATTACTTTCTGAAGGCTAAAACTCAGTGGCCTGAATCCCATCTACTCTCTGAAACTGAATCACCCAGTGAAATGAAAGACATAGTAAACGGAGTCTTACAGCTGCAGTCACTCTTGATCGGAGTCACAGGTTAATGAGCAAATATTATGTGGCTTTGATATATCCTTACTACCACTCAAACTTTTTCTTTTTTTAAAAAGTTCTTTGTCCTCAGTAAGATTAAGAGCTTTCTAACCTAAAGATTATAGTAGACATATAGTCCTTATACACAAAATGGTTCAAGACAGGTACTCTTCTTGAAGTCTCCTAGCCAAAACAAAGTATATAAAGATAAAATTTATCACATTAAGAGATAGCATTTCTTCAGAAAGAAGAAGAGAAGGCTTAGAGGCGACCTTATAGCGACCTTTCAGTACCTGAAAGGGGATTATAGGGCAGAAGGAGAGACACTTTTCTCCTGGTCTGATTGCTACAGGACACAGGGGAATGGCTACAAGCTGAAGGAGGAGAGGTTTAGGCTGGAGATTAGAAGGGGGTTCTTTACCCAAAGGATGGTGAGGCACTGGAAAAGGTTGCCCAGAGAGGTTGTGGAGGCCCCATCCCCTGCAGTGTTTAAGGCCAGGCTGGATGTGGCCTTGAATGACCTGGTCTAGTGCATGTGGCGTCCCTGCCCATGGCAAGGGGGTTGGAACTAGATGATCTTTAAGGTCCCTTCCATCCTCAGCCATTCTATGATTCTATGATTATACTCTGTCCACCCCTTTTCCAAGATGTCAAGAAAAATCTGATTTTTAATTAACATAAAAATACAATGTCTTTTCTTTCTTACAGTAAGGAGCTTACATAACTCATAGTTTTCACTCATAGACCACACCCTCTGAACTCTATTATTATTTGGTCCACCAAAAGTGTGAGCCGTCACCCATCTTATTATCTCCTTCTTACCTTCATTGAAAAAGCCACCATATAGCAGGATCTTCACGTCTTTGCAGAAAAGATAACAGCAATACAGCCTGGCCCTCTGCAATAGAAGCAATCTACCATTGCTTAACTTCATACTTTCACTGCATATGCAATAAAAAACTCTCTATTTGTATGCTTGAAGTTTTGACCCCCGTGGCTAACTATGTATCTGTTCCATACTGAGGGATTCTTTGAACAGGTTTGCACAACTTATTTCTGATAGCACAAGTTACTGAAAAAGACATGGCTCTTACTGTAGTTATTTATGCAACGTTATTACATTTTTCATTCTTACAATCTTCTCTCTGATGTTCTGCTGTAGAATTGGTCATGCATTACTGCTCTTAATGTCATAATCTTCATACCTGCCAACACTGACATCCCCATGTCTCCCAAGGGACAGTACTGGGGTCAGCCTTGTTCAACTTATTCATCAGTGATCTGCATGAAGGAATAGAGTGACTCCTCAGCAAGCTTGCAGATGACACAGAGCTGGAAGGGGTGGCTGATACCCTGGATTGCTGTGCAGCCATTCAGAAGAAACTCAATAGGCTGTATTGCTGGGTAGAGAGGAACCTTCTGAAGTTCAGCAAAGGCAACTAGAGGGTCCTGCACCTCAAAAGGAATAGACCCTTGTACCATCACAGGCTGTGATCTGACCTGCTGGTATGTAGCTCAGCAAGTAAGGAACTAGGGATCCTGGTGGATAACAAGTTGTCCATCAGCCAGCAGTGTGCCATTGCAGCCAAGAAGGCCAATGGTATCCTGGGCTGCATTGCCAGCAGGTCAAGGGAGGAGACCCTGCCCCTCTGATTAACGCTGGTGTGGCCCCACCTGGAGTTCAGATCTCGGCTCTTCAGTAGTAGAGAAGTGAAGCTCCTGAAGTGAGTCCAAAGGCAAACTACAAAGATGATTAGGAAGCTGGAGCATCTCGCTTAGAAGGAAAGGCTGTGTTATCTGGGCTTGTTTAGCCCGTAGAAGGGGAGGCTGAGAGGGGACCTTATCAATGCATGTAAGTATCTGAAGGGAGGGTTTCAAGAGGATGGAGCCAGCCTCTTCTCAATAGTGGCAAGCAATGTAACATGAGGCAACAGGCACAAACTAGAACACAGGAAGTTCCACCTGAATGTGAGGAAGAGCTTCAGAGTGAGGGTGACTGAGCACTGGAACAGGCTAGCTGAAGAGGCTGTGGACTGTTCTCCTTTGGAGATAAAAAAAAACCCCAAATGTCTAGCCACAATCCTGAATAATGTGCTGTATGGAACCTTAGGGGAGTAGGGATGTTGGGCTAGATTACCTCTCCTGGTACCTTTCAACCATAGCCATTCTGTGATTCTGAAAATTCTGGCTGCTCAAGTCTGCATTGTTACTACCTGAAATTCTGCTGCAGTCATAGTTTATACCTATGATGGCAATGGTAAGTGAACCTCGTAAGTCCAAGGTAACAGTATTTTTTCTCTTACTATCATCATGAAAACGCTAGAAGGACTCAGTATTGACTTCAAATATATATAATCATTTGATCTATGTTGTGTACTGTAGTCCATTTCCTTCTCTTTTTTCTTACATCTAGATGGCAAAGGTACTAAGCAACTGCAGTCTGTCAGAGTTTTGTCAACAGGCATGCATAGTACATATAAGATGCTGATTGCTGAGGGTAAAATTCTTTGTCCACATAAGATATAATTCCACTGAGTACATTTTCAAAAATTTCTGGAGATTCTGAGATGGCTCCTTCCATGATTGATATTTGTTATATGTTCAAAAACAAATATTGCAAAGCCTTTACCCCTTTCATTCCCCATATTCCCAATCTGCAAAATTTTGTAGAATTCATAAGATACATGACAACCTTTATTGCCCTGATCATCTAAATCTCCTGATACCTTACATGGCCAAAAGCTCCTTATGAATGTTCATTACTGCTCCTGCAATCTCTTCTTTCTGCATACCTCTTTCCAGATTCTTCTTCCTAATTTCTCTATCTCCTTTCATTATCTAACATACTTCCAAAATACCTTCAGGTGTTACAAGTCAATTCAACATTAGTTTGCAGAATGTGGCATTTTTCCTTAAAAAAATAATAATTTGGTTTTTCTTTGTTATTCACTGTGTTGTGATGATGAGTATGCAAAATGATTTTTTTTTTCTTTGTCAGATATAAAATCCACTACAGACTGCATTTTTAACTACAGATGTATTTCCTTTAACATAATTTTAGGTGTTGTTTTATAGTGAGGTAGAAGTTTGTATATGGAAACAGAGGTTTTCAAGCTCTTTAACAATGAAGGAAATAGTCAATTCTTTCAGACTGGCAAGTTAATAAAAAATTGTTAAACTGTGAAATAATGATTATAGTAATTGGTCCTCTCTGCAGTGTCATTCTTTCCAGTCTGAGAAAGTTTTCTGTAATACATAGTGCCTTGAATCTCTTATGAATCACTATGTTGAACTCATAGTCATAATGTCACAAAAACGATATATTGTTGTGGATAATCCTCTAAATTTTAGAGATTCTAGACTAATTATATTTTTAATCACCTATAGTTTTAATTAATTAATTTTTAATTATGAGAAGATCTTCTTAGGATTCTGACTAGCTGTGATTAAAAGATTTTTCTTTGCATTGTATCAAACAGGAAATAAATGCAGAAACTTGTAATATTAAAAGGAGGATAGAAGGCCATATAATGGAATTTACTATAGCAGATAAAAATAGATGCAAAGATTTAGGCTAATGCACATTCACCTGGTGAGATAGATCTTCTGTTCAAATATATCTCTTGGATTTCTATTGAAATATGAAAGTGCTTTCTCCAGATCTACTTTGTTACACTTTATACCTTTTTATATAATCTTGTATTCATCAAAAGCTTTGTAATTTGTCTGTGTTTCTATTACACTTGGAAATGTTTTTTATTCATAAAGCACATACTTTAATAGATATCTGAATATGACATGAAGTTCTATTTCTGTCCAGTCTTACATATTTTGCATTAGTTAACTTCCCTATGCACTAAGAAATACAAACCAAAACTGGGCATAATGTTCCGAAGACTGTTGCAAAGCTGAAGATTAAAACTCTTACAAATTTGCTGAAATGAAAACAAGTGTTTTCAAGCAGTACTTCTAAGCAAAATCCTTTTCAATTTGCAAACTATATCTCAATATGAGTTGTAAAAGGTTTGTTCATTCACCATTTGATAGTAAATGCTTGTTTACAGATGGCTGATTTTATTTTGACATCAACATTACAATGTCTCTGAGAATCTTTTTACTATATCGGAGAGGATATGTGGAAGAATATTTGATACTTCTAATAATATTTTTTTTGGTTCAGAATAAACTGTCTCCTTGGTTGAAATCTTAAAATATGGAACTTTTTTGTTTCCTTTTATTCTGTCCATTTTTCTTGTGAAATATGACTAGCCAACTATCTTAATTTGGTGTTTTGTAGTCCTGACTTGTAAACTAGTCTAGACAAAAATTACAGCTTTAGGCATTACCTAAGGATTTCAAACAGATGCTACATCTGTGACAATAACAGCTCTATCTCTCTGGGTTTTTTTTTGTTAATTGTCAGGCCTAGAAAAGTAGCAAAGTTACTAACACTAGGAAGAAAATGTGTGGAAAAGCAAAGACACAAGGAAACGCAGCATTAGGTTCTAAGATGCAGATGTATCAGCCCATGAAGACAAACTGCAAAACATCTGCTTATTCATTCACTACAAACTATATAAGTATTTCTTGGCTTGATTTTTATTCTTCTACCACAGGTCTTGACAACAGATTAAGTCTAACAAATTTAGGAGATATCATGCTCACAGAATCACAGAATAGCCAGAGTTGGAAGGGACCCATTAGGATCATCTAGTCCAAATCCTGTTTAGGCACAGGACAACTCCACAGTCACACCATGTGCCTAAGTGCATTGTCCAAATGCTTCTTAAATTCTGTGAGAGTCGGGGCCATAACAGCCTCCTTGGGGAGCCTGTTCCAATGCTCCACCACCCTCTGGGTAAAGAAGCTCCTACAAATATTCAATCTAAATCTCCCCCGGCACAGCTTCATGCCGTTCGCCCAGGTCCTGCCGCTACCTACCAGAGAGAAGAGGTCAGCACTCACTCCTCCCTCTCTGGTGAGGAAATTATAAACAGCTATGAGGTCTCCCTTCAGTCTCCTTTTCTCCAGGCTGAACAGACCAAGTGCTTTCAGCCTTTCCACATAACACTTCTCCTCCATTCCCTTCACCACCCTTGTGGCCCTCATCTGGACACTCTCCGACAACCTCATGTCCTTCTTGTACTGTGGCACCCAAAACTGCACACAGTACTCCAGGTGAGGCAGCACCAGAGCCGAGTAGAGTGGGATCAGTACTTTCCTCGATTGGCTAGCAATGGAGTGCTTGATGTAACCCCAGAATCCTATTGGCCCTTGTAGCCGCCAGTGCATATTGCTGGCTCATAGTCAACCTATCATCTACCAAAACACCCAGATCCCTCTCTACAGTGTTACTTTCCAGCCTCACATTCCCCAGTTGGTATGTTGGTTTTGGGTTGGCCCTACCTAAGTGTAGAACCCGGCACTTGTCCTTATTAAATTTCATCTGGTTTATGGCAGCCCAGTCCTCTTATCTATTAAGATCCCTCTGAAGTGCCTCTCTGCCCACACTAGAGTCAACAGCACTACCCAATTTAGCGCCATCTACAAATTTACTTATTATAAATTCCAGTCCTAAGTCCAAGTCATTTATAAAGATATTAAACAGGACTGGCCCCAAGATGGATCCCTGTGGGACCCCACTCATCACTTGTCACCAAACAACCTGACAATGGAACCCGACATAGTTCCATTCACCAAAACCCTCTGAGCCCAACCTCTAAGCCAATTATTCACCCACCTCCTGATTCTCCTGTCTAGTTGAATCCTTGACAATTTATCCATTAGGATGCTGTGGGAGACAGTATCAAAAGCCTTGCTCAAGTCCAGAAAGATGACATCAGCTGGTCTCCCTTGATCAACTAGATGGGTGATTTTGTTGTAAAAGTAAATCAAGTTAGTTAAACATGATTTCCCCTTCATAAACTCCTGCTGGCTAGGAACAATGACAGCATTATCCGTCAGATGCTAACCTATACCTCCTAGAATAATCCTCTCCATAATTTTGCAGGGCACAGAAGTGAGACTGACCGGCCTATAGTTAGCAGGATCATTCCTGTT
Source organism: Galbula dea (assembly GCA_013399015.1). Taxonomy (NCBI): domain Eukaryota; kingdom Metazoa; phylum Chordata; class Aves; order Piciformes; family Galbulidae; genus Galbula; species Galbula dea. The sequence goes on from VWZX01007654.1 coordinate 33,988, forward strand.
GCCCTTCTTGAAAATCGGAACAACATCCACCTGGTTCCAGTCACTTGGAACCTCCCCAGACTCCCAAGATAGTTGAAAAATCATTGAGAGAGGACTCGCTATGACATCTGCCAGCTCTTTAAGTACCCTTGGGTGGATTCCACCAGGCCCCATAGACTTATAGGGGTCCAGTTGGAGGAGCAAGTCCCACACTAGTTCAGGGTCAACTAGAGCATTAACAGACTCACTGTCACTGGTCACTGACTCGTGGCACTGAGTACTCCAGATCCAGTTCTTTTAACCTTCTCATATTCAGTTCTTTATTGTCACTTCTTGTTTACAGTGTCACAGATATGTACCTTTTGAGATAAAAACTCAGAGCATATAATACCTGTTTTCATTTTTCTCATTCCCTTGATAATGTTTCTGCTTTTAATTAAGATAAATTAAAATGCTTTTTGATGTCTTTGACAGAATCTGTTCACATACATATATGTGAACAGTGAGGATGTAATATTAGTTTTTGAAGTTTTATGTGTATACTAAGGTTTATTTAACACTTACTAAGAAACCATTTCTGTTCAGAATTCAAAACCCTTTTTTTCATACAGTCATAATCTGAGGTTAAGACAAAAATAGTTCATGAATATAAATATTCCCAAGAAAGGTCAGGGTTTGAGACTGCCAGTGAAAAATGTGATAGCAAGTGTTTTTCTGCACATGCATTTATTCTGTTTATATAGGAAATTGGGAAGTTGTGCAAGTAGATGGGTAAAAGTAGTTGCTCATGCACATGGGTAATGAGGTAAAGGAAGGATATACATTATAAACTTATAGCTGCACCCATGACCATACTCTGATCAGGAATGCAATTTCTTATGTATGAAGTTGAAAATGGAATATGTATTTTTTACTGGTTGACATAGATCTTTTCTAATATTACTAGTAATGATTTATACTTTAAAACCTGAAAGGAACAGGTTATGATATGAAATTAATTCCACTTCGATGTATATGACAAACAAAAATCAATCTCTCTTAGATTCTAGAAAGCAGGATATTTGGAAATATACAATATGATTTCTTTGTGCACTTTAATGTTCAGTAGAAATCTGTCAATATTGTAGCTGAAATAACCTCAGGAGGGTAAGGTACTGATAGCTAGGGTCAGAGTTGTCTTTGTACAGTCTTGAAGAGGTATTTCTCCTGACACATTGAAATATGATCAGAAATATACAGAATTAGGTAAATATTTTTCAAAGGATGAAATTTTTTTGATTGACTGAAAATCTGAGTAAAAGCATTAATTCAGCATTGAATATTACATTTGTGCTTAATGAATATGAATGGTTGTGTGTTTTCATGTATGTTTTATGTGATATACAGAAATCATAGTCTTAAATGGAATCAAGCTTACTTCATGCATCTAAACAATGTTCTAAAATTCAGTTTGAGTCCTCATAGATGTTTATAGAGAAAACTTTTATTCATACATGCAAAGCTTTCTGATCAGTAGGCAGTGTTGCAAGGAGGTATTCTTAACTCAAGCTTGCATTATTTAGGAATCTTCTATCATGAATCTGCTTGTTCGTTTTGAGCATTACTTTATAAAGCATTATCTCCAAAGAGTTAAAGTGGCCTAATTATTTTACTTAATTTTTCTTCATGTGACAGAGTAGAAAGGAACAAATAAACCCCCTCCTCTTCAGTTGGTTCACTTGGCTCAGTTGCACTGTGGGATTTAATTTCCAGTGTTAAAACTTGAAACTGATCTTCAGATTTCTAAGTCTTTTATAGTATCCATATGTTGTCGCCAGAGCAGGTGGTATGTGTGACAGAGTGGCAAACTTCATATTGTTCTTCATAATCAAGGCAGAGTATTCCAGAATGACAGCTGGGGTGGAATAGGGGAACAAACTATCCTCCATTTCAGGCTGAATTTTGAGACTACCTGTTCTAGAAAACTCAAAATGACATGCAGCAGGTATGATACTTCACTAGTGGTTTTACAAGCAATTCCAGATCAAAGTGAAAGGCTGGAAAAAAGTTAACAGATCTCCAAGCTGTATGGATACTAAAGACATCATTGTATATTACATATGCTTTTCAGTCCTTAGAGATCCTGTTGGATTAACACATTGAGAAAGATCTCACATTCCTACAATGTTCAGAAATTCCCTGAATCCTGCTGACAGTTCATCCATTCTTTGACTTGGCCAGCTCCATAGGGAGACTAAATCCTTAAGAAGTATTGGAGCCCCACAAAACACTGACATACTGTTGATACCACAGTCAGAAGGTGATGTAGGTGGCCTCTACCTAAAGGGGTGCTGCAGTGTCTGCACATCGTTGATTTTCTGTGTGCAAAATATATACATAAAACTGAGTATCATGATGGCTTAGTTTGGAACAACTGCACTGCTTTCTGCCAGCATCTACACGTGTCTTCCCATCCCACGACAACGCCTGCTAGAGGAGTGCCAGCTAAAGGGGGGAGTCAGGTAATAGTCTAGCAGTCACCAGTCTGCTGCAGGTTACTGTCTGATGAACTACAATGTGTTGCTTCTTACTTTGACATGACTGGTTGTAATTATACCATAGCCAATAGTTCTAGTACAACAAATAAGACAGCAACATGTGTTACAGGAGAATACAGTGAAAGAGAGAAAATGAGCAATGAGAGACGGCTAAGGAGGCAACTCCATTATCTGGTATAGCTGCTGGAAATCACCATCTTCTGAGTTGATGAAGTTATCCAGGAGGTCTGGGATGAAGCAGTTTCAGATTCATATCTCCCAAAAATTAGACAGGTGCCCTGAACTTACCTTTCCATGTTTCAGAATTTTAAACATTTTTCTCTCAAGCAACATCTTTGTTTTCTGTTTCATAGTATAAAAAGAGTGAGGAAGTACTCTGTCTGAAAAACGTTTCGTGAAATGATAATACAAGTTAAAATATTACATGTGAATGTGAAACTTATTAAAATACTTCTGTTTAAATACAGCTTGTGTTAATTTGAAGAAATCAAAAACTGATATGGACCTCTTACTGTCTATGAAAATGTTTGCCATCCATATGCAGTTGCAAGTGTCTTTCTACAGATATTTTCTTACAGTGAATTAATATAGAATCACAGAAGGTTAGGAGTTGAAAGGGACCTCAAAAGATCATCTAGCCCAACCCCGCTATATCTTCAGATGTTTTAAAGACAATCCTTGTTTTATTTTGATGTTATATGTATAGCCTGATATTTCATTTTAACCTGTCTCAGTCACAAGAAAATATTTAACATGCATGTCATATATATGTATGTATTTCTGCAACAGGTGTATATTTTGCTTAACTGTGTGGCACTTCCCAAAAGGAAGATCCAGAAATCTTCATTCCTAGAAAGCATGGGAATGCCTATTTAGTGTTTCAGGTTTGTAGGTTTTTCTTAAAAATATTTAAAAACTAATTGTGTTCAGGGAATTATATTTGTAGCTGAGAGGGCAAATTTGATTTAATAATCACAGTTCATTAAGCAGAAATAATAAGGAGGAATGCCTGTAATACTTGTTAGATCTGGATTCTCTCATGTAGGTATGTAACACATGATTACTGGTTGTTCTTTTCAACCCATTTTCTAACAACTAATGTTTTAAGGAACTACTTATTTTTACATTGTATGTTATATACTAGCACATATGTTATCCATGGTTTTGCACAAATCAATCAGTTTTCACAGAATCACACAGAATCACAGAATCACTACGGTTGGAAAGGACCCTCAAGATCATCTAGTCCAACCGATAGCCCTACACTACTC
>VWZX01007673.1:905-47881 GCA_013399015.1 Galbula dea
AACAGGCCTTATGAGGAGAGGCTTAGGGAGTTGGGGTTGTTTAGCCTGGAGAAGAGGAGGCTGAAGGGAGACCTTATCACTCTCTTCAGCTACCTGAAAGGCCATTCTAGGGAGGCGGGTGTTGGTCTCTTCTCCCTTGTGACTAGTAACAGGACTAGAGGGAACAGGCTCAAGTTGTGCCAGGGTAGATTTAGATTGGATATTAGCAAGAATTTCTTTACTGAAAGAGTGGTAAGATATTGGAATAGGCTGCCCAGGGAGGTGGTGGAGTCACCATCCCTGGAGGTTTTTAAGAAGAGGATGGATGTGTTTCTTCAGGGGATGATTTAGGGATAAGAGTAGTGTAGGGCTATCAGTTGGACTAGATGATCTTGAGGGTCCTTTCCAACCATAATGATTCTGTGATTCTGTGATACTTTGTATTTGGGCTCAATAATCTTTGGATGCTGTGATGTAGTTTGGTATGAAAGACTAACAGCTTTTAAACCATTCTGGGGATTCTCAGGTGCTTAGAAGACTTCTTTATTATATGCCACAGAGTAAAATCACACTTGTTCAACCAGGAAAAGCTTCACAGAAATGAGTAGTTTATTTTGAGCAAGCTAATACATGTGCTTTTTCTTCAAGCTTGCAGTTATTTAGCCACTGTAATCAACACATACAATTATGCAATCACCATCAAAGCATTTTCTTTGCTAACTCTGGCCTTGACTGCAGTATATAGTATAACACCATGCAGAGGTGCCAAACAAGCTAGTACTGCAGCCAAAATTTTGCGTGCTATATCAGTTCTTGCTGAAAGGCCACGCTAATTAGCACGCTGCCAGTCCGGGCCTCTGCACAACTCTGCTTCCAGGACCTCAGCTGCTACCTTTGCATGATGACAGGAGCTATGCAGATGAGATGTACCTCATGATGAGAGCTAGATCAGATTTCTTCAGTGCAGGTGAGTCCCAAACCCTTATGCCTTGGAAGGCTTGCTGTTTTTCACACCACTCTTCCTATTGCCTCAGTATTTGTATGGAGAAGTCCTACTGGCAAGAATTACTTTACTTTTGAATCTGTAAACAGAAAGTATGACCATATTGTACTAAATGGCCATTGGAGAGTAAATCCCTGAGGAGTAACATTGTCTTCTGCAACAACATGAAGCAGAAGCAGTGCTGAAGCACCCTTTGGCAGCCCAATGGCTAATAGGCACTCAGAGTTGTGCAGGACATGCTACCTCTCCAGCTTTGCTTCTTTTTCTTTGAAGACATTTTACCAATGGCTTGATCTGCTATAGACTTGCATTTGAGTTATCTTTTTGGGACTAGCAGACATAAAGGTAGCCTTATGGAAGACTTGACTCATTTTGGCATCTGGAGACCAGATATTAAACCCCACAGTGTCTAAAACAATACTAAGGTGTCTGTCACTGAGCAACTGAATCCTATCCCAGATGTCCATATAGCTACCAGAACAGTGGGCCAGTTTAATGAGATTTTTTTTGTCCTGTTTTAAAAATAACAGTAATTAGTTACCAGTAGAAAATTCCAAACAAAAAGAGGTTTGCTGTGAAAACAGAAATGCTGACAACATTTGAAAGCTGGAATTCAAAGAATTAACAGTCAATGATATTCGGTGCACAGTGGGATTCATCTCCCCCATTTCAGCTATTTACAATTTATAGTCTTGCTTAAGATTTTTTCTAGGTTTCCTAAATGAAGAGAGAGAGAAGCATCTCCATGAAATGATTCATCTTCTCCTAAGAAAGATGTCTGTAATATGTGGGATGAATCACAGTTGAAAGGGGATTATCTTTCTTCTTTGGCATAAAGGAGGAAGTAGATGACCCTCTGAAACCTGCTGAAGTATACAGTTCCACCCTCAGGGACTCCTGCTGTCTTTTCTAGCCAAAGTCTGAAAAAAATATGGGCCTGCAAAAACTGGCTAAAGAACCAATTGTGGATTAATTCTCATCTCCAAGAAAAATCTCAAGCAGATGTTGGTTTCAGTGGGAGCAGATATAGGCCAACAAGAGCTATTGAAAAGTATCCTTCAGAATGGTCTGACTTCAGGGAAGAAAAACCCTTGCTGAAGCCTCTGGAGGCTGCTGAGACTTAGACACTTTTTGATTTTGGTTTGGTTTGTTTGCTATTTGAAAACAAACAAACAAACACCAAAACCAATAATTTATCTGGATGGATAAATACACACTCAGAAATGCAACTTTTGTCTCTGGAAATGCAACTTTTGCCACTTTTATTCAGAGACTTTAGCCAATGTTGTGAGATCTGAAAACAAAATTGACACGAGCATCTCTTTTCACTTTAGGGGTAATGGGAGTACAGAAAGATGTCCATCTACTGAGCAGCAACAGATGCCAAACTGGAAGGCATCCAGCTCAGTGACATGCAAGAAATATAACACATGATTTCAATGGAAGCATGTGGGTTTATTTGAGGAATCAATTAACAATAAGTGCATACATCCGTTTACAAAATGGTGGTGTACCAGACATATACACACACAAGTTGTAACTGAAAACTGAAATAACACCAGGAGGAATAATCATTAAGGCAAAACAAAAAAATCTCCAAAAAGCCAGTAATACTTAATAAAATAAAATAATTCATCCATCTGCAGTTATATCCATAGGGAGAGGCCACAGACTAACAAGCAAACAAATCTAGATAGAAATGAAAATAATGTTATGAAGGCAATGGAAGAAACAAGGGAGAGATTTCATTGCATATTAGCTGCTTATGAACCAAAAATATTTCTATTTGATCACTTGTTTGTGGACTGACATTGTGATTATTTGCTTATCAGAGGATGGGGAATTCCATCATATATTCCTACCAACCTGAAGAATAATTATTCTTCTCCTCTTCAAGACATTTTACTATCACTATTTATTGCCACAGCATTCAGATGCTTTCATCAAAGACACCGGCTGAGGCCTCAAGAGCCTACTTACTTTCCTTAAACCATAACAATCCCAAGGTTAACCAAAAGTAATTCTCTTTATCTTTGTTGTTAATGTGTACTGTCTGAGACACCTAAAAACCAGGTACCAAAGAGCCACCTAAGAGCACCTAATGGGCACCTACGCTCCCTGAGAAGCCAGATGCCCTATGAACCTTGAGTTGTTTTGATCTCTAACTCAGTTCCCTTAATATTACCATGTATGCTGGGATTTAGTTTTTAATTCCAGGTTCTCAAATTTAAATACACATATATATATAAAAATTTTTTTCTGTAGATCTGGTCACATACATACCACATAGCCAAATGGCCCTCAATAGAGGAAACGTTAGCAGGTTCTGCAATTCTATAATTAAAGCAGTTTTTCTGTGGGAGGTGTTCATTCACTATCAACCACCACACTTCCATTAGCTTCCTGCAAGCAGGCTAGCCTGCAAAACAGATAGTACACTAAAACTTTCTGATTTGGTTTGGATCCTCTTCCTTTTCCCAAGAATGCCATTCATAGAAATCAAACTTCTCTTCTTATTGAAAGGCATAACCTGCAGGAGTTACCATAATAGTAGGAAACAGAAACTATTCAATAAAATATAGGTAGAAGCTTGATCTGATTAGCAAAGTTGTTAATCCAGTATCCTTCCTCCAACAGTTCCTCAGAGAAAGACACAAGAATCCCCTTTGAGTAACTGTGGACTAATTTTGCTATATAAACCTGTCAGCAGTTAAAGATTGTATACCCTAAATTATAGAAGTTTACATTACATTATGTTTGCATTACACATCTATCCTCTGAGAGATAACTCAGAGTATTCCCAACCATAACTTCCTCCTTTTTGCAGAGTAATACTTGATAGTAATGAGTTCTGGACCAGTTAAGCATTATAGCAGGAAAAAGATGTCTCTGTTTACAATAATGAAAAAAGTTTTCTCTGTTTCCCCATAGCTACAATACCATGTTCTTATGAGGCTTTTGCCGTGGTCTCTGGTCTAACTCTTCAACTGGACAGCTGTAATTAAACTGTAATTAACTTCTCACCATCCCTAGGTAACTTCATCACCCTCAAACCATGTTTCTTTCCTTTCCTGTAGTCCACTGTTTTCTTATAAGACATGTCAATTTATCTATCACCAAAACCTTCTTGAACCTTATTCCACTAGAAGCCGATCACAGAATCAGAGAACGTTAGGAGTTGGAAGGGACCTCAAAAGATCCTCTAGTCCAACCCCCCTGCCACAGCAGGATTCCCTAGGCCAGGTCACACAGAAGCGCATCCAGATGGGTTTTGAACATCTCTGTAGAAGAAGACTCCCCAACCTTTCTGGGCAGTCTGTTCCAGTGCTCTGGCACCCTCACTGAGAAAAAAAAATTCACATTTGCTTTTTGGTGGCTTACATGGCTCTGTTCCTTTCCCTTCATTTCTCTCACTCCTTCAGGCTCCTGTGATCCATCAGTGAATGCCTGGTAAGAGACACCTCTCTCCATCAGTGTTGTACAGACTAATGCAACCCAATCAGGCTTCCCAGTTGCACTTTGGTTTCTTTACATACACCAGTTCATTTGGAGTTAGATCACAAGCCAACAAGCCCTACCTCTGTCCTGTCTGAAGTGATGGTCACTGCCCAATCATCATCATAGCTACACTTAATGCTTTGTTTCTGTTGGAAATCCAAGCACTGTTCATTTCTGTCTCAAACCAAAACTTTCAATACGCAAAAAACATCTAACGAACAATCCCAGAATCATAGTTTACTTTTTCAGTTTTTGTTTTGTGCCGTGTAGTGACAGATCGGAGGTCTCCCTGCCTAAAGAGAATAAGCCACCCTTTCTTCATCCCTTCTGATGTATGCCACCTGCTTGCAGAAATTTTATTATTTTCCTCTAAAGCCAGCTGTGCCTCATTTTGCAATAGCTAGATGAATACAGTTTATGAATCTGCAGCTGATCCAGCCTCCTTACAGATACTAAATTAAGCATGTGGATACACTTCGTGTAAAGTCCTTTAGTTGTATCTTAGGTATCTACTTTGGGAAGAAATGGATGGCATGTTTAAAGTGCTAACAGTAAACAGAATAAATGGTAATTTCTCCATATAAATTAACATTTAATCAGATGACTGCCACCTCAGGTAGACAACCTACATTTTGTACTATTGAACCTTGCCAAATTTCTATGACTCATAACTTTCCATTGCACTCATGCTCTAACTTCATGTCACCAGCAGATTTCATCAGTGTACTCAGGCTTTGTGTACATATTAAATCGGTTCAATGAGATGAGAAATTCCACCAGTATCTTTGCTCCACGTGAACAATCAAGATCTTGCTGAGATGTGATGCAGTTTCCCATGCAGCCAGTTTATCAGTCATCTGTTGGTTCCTGCATCTTGTTTTTAATGAATAAATTGTTATGTGACAACATGCAAAATGCTTGACTGCAGCTGAGGACTTAATTTTTTGAGGGTTCTGTTCTAAGGCAAGAGGCTAACAACTCTCTTTTCCTCCAGGTATCTATATCACAGCAGTATACATTGTCTGCAAAGCTGTTTCATATAAATAGGCTGTTGATTATGTGTGTTTAACAGATGCCTTGTGATATTAATCCTATCCATGCATGTGTTTTATCTTTTATTTTTTCTCCTGTTGCATGATTCTTTGCTCTGTTTCACTGTACTGTAAGCATGCTCAGATCACAACCAACAAAAATGGTACGATCAGGAGTGACAGTTGCACCTTGAGATCTTCAGGACTAAGAACATACCACTGAGGCCACCTGGTGTACAGAGCAGAGCTGCAGTCCACTTTGCTCCTTTGGCATAGCCTGTCGTATATAATTAAACAAAAGAGGAAAAATAACTCACAGTGTTTAGTAAGAGCCTAGTTTCTTTTCTAAAAAGCAGAGGTGAGGCTAGCTTTCTTGCTTTGCAGAAGAATGCATGTGGTTTCAGTGATGGGCCTTAAAAGCAAGAGAATTTAGTGGGGTGGGAGAGAGTAGGCCTAAAATAACACACGGGGCACCGCAATAGAATAGGTCTATTTTGCAAAATGCATCGGCTCTGCAGCACTGCCAGCATTGACTGGCCCAGAGACAGAGCAGACTAAAAGTGAGTGGAGGCGGGATCAGTCTTACTCTTCCTCTTGTGTCCCACACATTCTAATTTGAGACATGGAGAATGCACCCCTTCAGTGTAGGGTCCTTGCATGATGTCCACTTCCCAGTACTCCTGGATGAATTTGAGTGTGAAGTACTTTTGGTTTCCCTTTTTTCCACCCATCTTGAAAATTATTTTGATTGGCTGCTTGGGTGTGAAAACAGACTCAGTAAAGACAGAATAAACAGTGCAATGAAATTAGGATTTTTAATGACCGCATGTAACATGAACCTGAAAGAGTTTCTTTGCCTTTGTCTTGTATACATCTTACAGATATTTGTAACTGAATTTCAGGGGCCAGAAGCTATGAGTTTTCAGATGGATGTGGCTTACAGTTCTCTTAGTGCCTCTCATGTCTATATGTATGTGAAACTCCACACCTAGGGTCACATTCTGAGCAACAGTAACACATCAGGCTGTTATTATCATGTGACTGACACACAACTGTGAACATCATAGCCACAGGACACACAAAACGTTGCATGGTCTTGGTGATTGCTGGGTAAGAAGCTGAATTATGGCATCTAGCTTGAGAGCTAGAGCATATCAGGACCCATCCAAAGTATAACTGTCCTTGTACAGGAAGTTCAGCAGTTAGATCTCTTGCTCTGTGTGGGTGATAGAGTCCTTTATAAACCAGCCTGAGCTGTCCTCCAGGCTGCCTTGGTGGTTTCTTACACAGGGACTGTGCCCTCCATCAGGAACCTGTTAAGCTACTGTTTTCATCTGGCTTGAAGAGCCTAGCGTTGCTCTGCAAAGGCATTAAATGTCACAGGGCTGAGCAAGAGAAGAAAACTGCAATCAAATATGTGAGATTTTCCCTAACTGGAAAATAAAAAATGGTAAAAAATAATTTAAAATTAAGGTTTCTTGATTTTATTTCATACTAAATATTTTAATGTCAGTGTCATTGATTTCCAGAAACAGCAGGGATGAATAATTTGCTAGGGTGACATCATGAACTTCAGAAGATAAATCTGATGTCTGCACTGAAAATAATGCAAAAAATATTCTGTGATTTGAAATATAACTGTAGACCTTAAAGAAGTAAGCCTGCAGAGAAACTTCATGGATAAAACATGCAGTCTCCATGGATGTGAAGTACAGGTTTTTTATTAAATCAAAGACAGAGTGCTGCAATCTGGGTTGTACAAAAAATCTTGTCCATATATCATCCATAGGTTATAAGGCAGTATGGATGTTTGAAAATTACTCACAGAGGTAAGAGAGATTTGTAGTGTCATCTCCAACCAGGGCACAACTGCTCCCTGCAATAGATTCCACCACAGGCATGCAATTTTTTTTTTGTTCCTTTTCAGTGGCTTAAAGGAAACTCAAGAGAAAATCCTGGGTAAGTCTGCTAGAAAATATGTTCAGGATTTTCAGCTAGCTAAAAAAGAAACAACCTAATAATAATCAACTCCATTTAGGGTTAATTTTAAGGACATTTTTCACTCTAAAAATAAACATCTTCTTATGTCCTGAGAGTATTTTGGGACTTTTTTGTTTAATATTTTTTTTTCCTTTTCACTGTAGTCAATTATTAAACTAAAAAAAAATATTTTGAAATGAAAGTCAAAATATTTCTTTTCAAAATACTGACATGAGTTGCTTTGGCATTTCCTGAACCAAAACATTTCATGTGGAAAGGAATTTCAGTATGAAATGTTTTCAAAAATCATGTCTTTTTAGATAAAAGAAGTTGCTGTAAGGGACCTATATTCAAAAACTCTTTCAGGTGTCCTGCAGGACTCCATCTCCTTATTTTCATGTAATGTTGATCAGGGGAGTCTAGAAAGTCTTCTATTTTATTGCAACTGCTGCACAGAAAATCTTGTTAAGAATAGTATCTCTCTGGCTTGATTTGCTCATTCCCTTAGAATATCTTTACCAGTTTTCCAACAGAGACTCTAGGCTGACACAGCCACTTTCAAGCATCCCAATGCCTACAACCACAATAGACACATTAATGGCTTTTTAGAGGCCAAACACTCTGCAAGCAGACATGTGAACAGTTTTGGTCTGTCATGATGGTAGGAAAAAAATCAAACAAGCAGAAGCAGTATCTCCTGCAACATGACTTCTGTATAAATCCAGGGCACTGTTATACTCTGAGCCTCAGCTAAGGCTAGGTCTGGCCTAGTGGTAATGCTGAGTCTAAGTGGGCTTGAGACTTCACAGCAACTGTTAAGGCAGATGTGTTTGTGAGTAAAGTTGATTTTTGTGTTTGTCAGGTTGCTCAGTCATTCACTGCAGAAAAATAGTAACGAACTCACCAAAGATAAATGAATGACAATATCCTAGTCATTATTAAAGGGACTTACATTATAGAAGCCACTGTGCATCAGGAAGCAGAATTCAAAAAGACAGAGTTTAGATAGAGAAGAAACCATTTAGACAATCCAGTCAATTTTCTTGCTCATGAGAGTTATTGCCAGAATATTTGCTGATGTTCTGTTTTGTCTGGCTTAAAATCTTTCTTTTCAGGGATTTCAGATTATTCCATAACCTCACAGGTCTCTTTCTCAGAAAATTTTCCTGTAAAGTCTGCCCAAATTTCACATTTTTTCTGTCTTAATTGAGTCCATTTGCTGCTAGGTTTACCCCTGGTATCATGCCAAATAATTGCTGTTCTCTTTCTGTGTTAAAAATCTCTTCAAGTTTGTTTTTTTGTAACTCCTGCTAATTGACTCTTCCACTGTATGCATGTAGATATGATTCTTTTAATTGTCCCTATAAATCCATGCCTCCAGCCTTTTGATCAGGGGGAAAAAACTGCAATGAAACAATTCTGCTCCTCAACAACTTGCTGGCAATACAGAACTATTAATCAAATGCAGTTTTCCAGATGTAGCTGAATCATGTATGAATGGAGACAGACTGTGCAGGTCAGAGCTGCAGAGATTTGTTTTGGCATACTCACCTGTCTTTACACTTCTAGAAAGCAGAAGTCTAATCTAAATTAACATCTGGCCTTCTTTTAAAAGAGGTAGATGCAGAGCTCTGGATGTTTTGCAGGCACTTTTGAACCCTCCTGTAACAGAAGGACTTTTCTTTCTCCATGTAAGAAATCTGGACAAGTCCCTTGGGTACAATGAGAAGATGCTGATATTTAGGGGTGCATAGAAAGGTGCCTATATGTGAGCTGGATGTGCACACTCCCAGTCAACAGAAGCTTTCTGAGTTTAGTCAATAAGGCCTAGAGAGGGATTTGGCTGACCTAGCATAGGTGTCTTGGAAGAGCTGAACTGGTCGATGTCGTCCTTTCAGTTTATTCTCTGGGTGGCAATGGACTGCAATGGAGCTGAGATGTGCACAGGTGAATTTTTCCACTTTGGTGGTTTACTATGCAAGTTGAATTCTTCTGTAGGAGTCCAATTTTGAGACAGTCAGTATGGGAAGACATGTATCCTTTCATCTCTGTTCAACCTGAGACATTCAAATGGTGCCTGATTTTCCAAAGATATTCATGTCTTTTCTGCTGAAAATCAGGTTGTTGTGATGAATGGGGTAATAGAAGTCTCTCTGTGTTACTTTGCAAATTTTGTGGACTTACTCAAACTTTAGCCCAATATACGGCCTCTGAAAAACTAAGGGTTTTTTTCTGTAACAGCAGACCTCTTAGGTTGTGCCAGGTTGTGAGAGGGGGCATTGTGAGAGGCAACTTCATCCAATCAGGCAAAGATACATTTATTTTGTGATTCTGTGTGTGTGATACTGTGAATTAGTCCTCCATGGAAAAAGGATGGGCAGCTCATAATAAGGGATACAGACAAGGCAGAGGTGTTAAGTGTGATGTAAAAAATCGGCTGGAAAATCACACTAGCAAAATGGAATTTTAGAAATATTCTGAATTGCTCCTGGATCACTTTGTCAGAAGGATGGGCATCTTGTAATAAGGGATACAGATAAGGCAGAGGTGTTTGATGATTTCTTTGTCTCTGTTTACAATAGAGATGGCAGACCAAAGGTGACTCATCATACTGAGCAGAAGGGCCACGACAGTGAAAGTGATAAACTTCTGTTTGACCCTGACTATGGGAAGCAACTGTTCCTTCAGTTAGATCCCTACAAATCTATGACACCTGATGGGATACATCCGAGATCCCTCAGAGAGCTGGCTCATGTTGCTGTGAGGCCTCTCACAAAGATTTTTGAGCAGTCATGGAAATCTGGAGAGGTCTCAGCTGACTGGAAGCTGGCTAAGGTACTCCCAGTTTTCAAAAAGAGTAAGAAGAAGGATGCTGGTAAACATAGGCCTGTAAGTTTTACTTCAGTGCCTGCTAAAATTATGGACAGGGTCATCTTGGGAGGCATTATAAGTCGCCTGGAGGACAATGCTGTAATAAATCATACTGCTTCACGAAGGGAAGTCCTGTTTGTCTAATCTGCTTTCCTTCTGTGACAGAATAACTCAACTACTTGATCAAGAGGAGCCAGCTGATGTGACCTTTCTGGATTTTAGCAAAGCTTTTGATACTGTCTCTCACAGTATCCTTTTGGACAAAATGTCCAGTGTAGAGCTTGGTAAACACATCATGCAATGGGTGAGGAACTGGCTTATTGGTCAGATGCAAAAGGTCATAGTAAATGGGGTTACATCAGACTGGTCATTAGTGGGCAGTAGAGGGGCAGGGACCAATCTTCTAAGTCTGGTGGACAGCAATAGGACTAGGGGAAACAGGATGAAGTTGAGTCAGGGGAGGTTCATACTGGAGATTAGGAAAAGGTTCTTTGCTCAGAGGGAGGTTGGGCTCTGGAACAGCCTTCCCAGGGAAGTTGTCTCAGCACCATGACTGATGGAGTTTAAGAAGCATTTGGATAACACACTCAGGCACATGGTATGGTTCTCGGGGTGTCCTCCATGGGTTTAAGAGCTGGACTCAATGATGCTATTGGGTCCCTTCCAGCTTAGACAACACTATGTTACTAAGATACCGTGGATTGCAGAGCCCTGAGAAACAGACAGTCTTCTGTAAGGGGTGAGACAGTGAAAATCTGAAGTCCACTTACTGAACAAAAATAATTTCAAAACTGAGAATTTGTATCATCATCATCAATTGCCGTAAACAGTTTAATAGAATTATAGATTGATTTGGGTTGGAAGGGACTTCAAAAATCATCCTGCCATGGCCCAAGACACCTTCCACTAGATGAGGTTGCTCAAAGCCCCTTTAACTTAGTCCAGACTTTTCAACTATTTCAGCTGGAATGACAATTGTGTAGCTTTGCTCCTGAGAAATAAGAACCTGCTTATTTAAATAGAATCCTAGAATCTTGTAGACCTACATTAGGCGCTACTCCAGTGTGTAGGTAGGAGGGACTTTTCTTAATTAGTTAGTTCGTTGCCATCTATTGTTTTGGAGTTCTTGAGTTTCTGTCTTTCTCCCCCTCACCTCAAACCCAGATCTGTGTTCACTGAGTAAGAGCCATGACAGTGACATAGCAGAGTACCACACTGCTCCTGTAAGAGGCTCCCACACGAGGCAGGAGTCACTAGACATACATTCATCACATGTATATAGGATAGTATATAGGAATTTTCTGATCAGTGAACTTTTGTTGAAGAACTGCATACGTTTGTTCTAGCAGTATTTCAAAACAGAAATACTGCACAGAAGGCAAGAAGGACATCAGTGCCTGAGCAAAACTGCTATGCAATAAGACCACTGCAGTCTGATCCCTGTCCTAACTGTTTAGTTAAAGCCAAGACTTTTGCACCTCAGCATGTTTTTCTTTGTCTGAGAAAGAAATAGGAGAGACTTACAGGACTTGTCAAGGTGCATTCATCTTGATAATGACTCCTCTTCACACTCATTAAAACTCATTCTGTTCTGTTCTCTGTCCTAATGGCACTCTAACCCCACTTTAGATTGCAGAGGATCAGCAGTTTCCTTGGGCTAGGTCATATGATCCCATCACAGGAACATTGATGAGGGCATGTTGAAGAGACAATGGACCAAAACATTCGTTTTTGAGAGCAGAACTTAAAAATTCCCAAAGTTGGCCCACCTAGAATATCTTACCTAACTACAAAGACCCTGCTATCTTCATGAATTTATTGCTAAATAACAACAAAGTTTTCCTTTCCAAGGAAGTCCACCAAGAGAGGAGCTTGTCTCTGTTTGCATCATCCCTGCTGACAGACCTCTTATTTCTTATAGCACGAGGAATTATTTTGAAAACCTGACAGCACTGGGAACTGGACTGAGGAAGGTTGTTTTTAATTGCTTCAGGAGTGTGTCGTTCTACAGGTCACCTTTTCACTTCCTTAAAAAATTTTGTGTAGTTAGATTTCAAATGTACTGACTTCCAGCTGCAACCACCACATCAGCGTCTGTTACCTGTATCAGAACCTCCTATGTGGGGATGTATTGAGCTCAGTGGTTTTGTTTCATGGGGGTGTTCAGTGAAGCTTTGACTTGAGCTGAGCTGAGTTGAATTAAGAGTGTTGTTTTGTTTTCCTCCTTGCCTGTCACTGAATCCCAGCCACTTCTCTTGATGCATCTAGCTATGATGTCCCAGTGTGAAATCTAGGGTTTCTGCAGTATAAAAGTTGTTAATTTTCAGAGACAACTCAGCAAGAGTCAACAAAGAGACCCAGGGCAGTGTCCATTGTCCCTGAGTTTACCTCCTTGCAGACTTTCAAAATGTGTGTCTTAAAAGATTGCTGCAAGCAAACTCCGTAACAAAGGGAAAAGGTGGATTTAGTGGACTTTGGGAAAAGACATCTTAGTCTTTATTTGGATTCCCAAAAGCTTTTCTTATCTCCAGTTTGCTAAAAGATGCTCAAAACTCATATATACTTTTGGAATGATTAGCTTGATATTTTAGCCATGTTAATTGTATCTGCCTCCTAATAATATCTTTGTGAAACTTGGTTCTCAGCCTGTGCTTTCTCTGGAAACACACTCCCATAGCCCTTTCTGTTGTGGTAGCTAGACAATATCATGTTATTTATCACTAAAAAATAATATGCCTAGAGCTTAAAGAGTAGCATTATGATCATCTACTTTGACTTCTGTGATTCTGTGAAACTGTGACTGTTAAACAACCAGGTGGGTCCTCTAGTGCAGGCAATCTCTTACATTTTCCTAGATGAATGGCTGCATATTCTTAAACCCACCACAATACAAATAATAACTAATAGTCCCAGTATTATAATTCTGATTTGCCACTGCTTTGATCTGCCTGAAACTCCGTGAGTTCATGTACATTCTAAAGAGAAAACTAAAATATAAATTAAGTATATATTAAGCAGAAATCTAAATAACTTAAATTCTTAGAGGGTTTTTCATTAGCATTAAAGGAATTACCTGGAAATAAAATCATTTATTTGCATCTTGCATTTAATTTATCAGGTTTATCCTTTAGCCATTTCTAGTTCTGATTCTTTAAATTAAGGCCAATACTGGCTGGCTTTTTTCAATGTTAAAGAAGGACCAAAACTGATGGTCTGTCTGACTCCTAACCTTTAAATAAGCCTGTAAAAGGCACACAGAGTTTTGTAGAAAGTGGTCAACATGCTTCACACCTGGACACATTTGACTCCCTAACCACACACCAGCTTACAGATATGTTGTTAGCCTTCAATAAAAACTCTGTATCCATACCAAATACTTGTAACTGTCCTATTACCACATCCTAACTGAGGTTCAAGTCCACTGATCCTCATTTTCTTAGGACACAGGAATGGATTTGGACACATTCCTTTTCCTAAATGTCATTAGATGAGAATGTTCTTGGCTGGTGTTTTGTTTTGTTTATTTCTTTTGGAGACAAATGGGTCAAAGCATTCTATTTAGGAAAAAGAAGCACATCATGCAAAGTCAGTGAGCAAGTACTGCAGATTGATGCTGATGTTCTCCAAGTGCTGGAAATCATTTTGCAGAGTTTGTCACTTTTCTAATTTAAAAAGCTGTCTCTGCAACATTTAGCAACTAAAAATATTGAGAGATGAAGCACAAGGAGGTGAAAAAAAAAAAAAAAAAAAAAAAACCNAAAAAAAAAAAAAAAAAAAAAAGCCAAGCACTCAGCAGCAGACATCTGTCATGCTGAGTTCCAGGCCTTAGAGCAAGGATACTGAGAAATGGAGCACTGAGGCGTCCCCACCAGCACATCTCCAGGAGCAGAGTTTTTCAACAAACAAGCAAAATCGTATTATCAGCAGCCGACTGTAGGTGTATGAATAAATATTTGCTTAACCTCAGTGTTAACTCTGCATCCAAATGACACAGACAAATATGGGAATCAGGTTCTCTATTCATTTCTGCAGAAAAAAAATCTGGTTCCAAATCTTCAAAAGTTACCCTGAAAACCAGCTGAAGTCACAAAATGGAGTTAACAATTACTTTTTCACTGCTGTGTTTAGGGATGGGGAAGTGGGGATCTCCATTTATATTTATTTATTTTGTTCGCTGGTTTTGGTGCATTTTTTGTTTTATTTTTCCACGTGTATGTGTGTGTGTGTGCATATGTGTGTGTGTAAAATGGACCTGCTGAATGAAAGTTTTAGCACCACTATTTCTCATTGATAAAAAGTTTACTCAAAGTAGCATGTAAACATGAACAAAGCTTCCCAAAATTAAGGGCTAAGTATATGCTACCTACTATGTGCTGGTTTTCACACCCATTACTGTTATGACAAATTTGGAAATCTGTCCAATTCATTCTGATGTAGGATTGCCAGAAATTTCTGAAACTTAGGATTTGTATGGAATAAAATTCTTGCCTCCTGGTGAAGTTGGTAGCTAAGAAACAAGTAAGTTTCTTATTTAACTTGCTAGGAAAATTCAAAACTTAACACTGAAAATTATATTTAAAGAATTTAAATTTTGGCTGCTGCCAAAAATATTCCAGCACATAAAAGCAATAAAAATTATGTTTGCCCCTATCTTATCTGATTGTTCATTGTACTTTGCAAACAGAATAGAAATACTTCTTTCATCCACAAATTTTTCATACTACTCTAATTTTAATCATGTAAAAGATGAAGATTAATCTAAAGTAGTTGAACTTTTCTCATAGTGGGTGTAAAGAAAGCCTGTCCAGAGAACCACACAGAGCATGTGGGACAGTTGTCCAGGATGAATAGTACAATTAACCACAGAATCACAGAATCACAGAATCATTATGGTTGGAAAGGACCCTCAAGATCATCTAGTCCAACCAATAGCCCTACTCTTATCCCTAAATCATCCCCTGAAGAAACACATCTATCCTCTTCTTAAAAACCTCCAGGGATGGTGACTCCACCACCTCCCTGGGCAGCCTATTCCAATATCTTACCACTCTTTCAGTAAAGAAATTCTTCCTAATATCTAATCTAAACCTACAAACCAGAATATGTTTCTCTGTTGTCTATAAAAGGAGTCAAAAAACTTAGCAAACATTATAAAATTTACATTTAACATGGCTAAACTGAGGCCACAGAACTCCCCCTCTTTGGATCTCAAATTGCTCTTAGTAGTTTTTGTAAGCTGGCTCTATGTTTCAATGGGTTTCAAAGTGAGAAATGTTACTGTGATGCTTTGCAAGTATCGACACCAAAACACATATTGCTGACTACTAAAAAGACCTTGGCAACATTTCTGTAAGCAGACACTTGGACACAGGGAGAAGCAAACGAAATTGAAGTCTAAAATGAGCTATGATTTATATCCTAACATTAATGATCTAAGACACGATAACCCCCAAATTTCCAGATAAATATGTGATAAATAACATCAGAGACCTCATACATAGCAAAAGGCATCATTTCCTAACTGCAAGTAGAAATTGGAGTGGAGGAGGACTTTGCATCCAAAGGAAAAGTAATATAACTGAAATATGCTGATGTGATCATTCAGTGCAGCCGAAGGGGATGGCACTGCAATATCAGGCACACTTCAGGGAAACTTCATTTCTGTAGAAATTTAGGAAATTCATTATCGCTGCAAGGCTTCACTGGACTTTTCCTCCATCCCAGCCATAGTTACTGAGTTGAGAAACTCAGAACATCTCCTCCTTTTTCTCTGCCTTTGTCCTCTGTCATTCCACCCAAAGACATCTCAACAACACCTCACACTCAAAAACCAATCTCTGCAAAACCTTCCAAGAAGATTTAGAAGCAGAGGAGAGTGCATAGCATCATTAACCACAAGAGTATAAAAGAACAACAATATAAAAGCTGTTTTCCATCTTTGCTAACTCTGGCCAGGCTTAAAAGATACTTCTTCTCATTACTGCAAATAATGATAATAAAGCCTCCTTTCTCCTCATTTTGACCAAAATGACCAAATCTGTCTAAAAAATAAACAAGAATTCTAAAGATGCTGTCTGCTGTATCTGTTTTCTTTGCCACTTGGGTCCTAACTCTGCTTTGTGTCCCTCTAACCTGATTCAACACACTGTACTGTACACTCCCTGCCCCTTAGCTCGTTCTGTGGGGTTTTCCTCTCAAAAGAGCAACTTGGTTTCATTTTTTTCCAGCAGCACCTCCTGACACAAGAGATACATTCTGGTTTCCAAAGACCTGGAGGGACTGGTGAGGCCGCATCTGGAATATTGTGTCCACTTGTGGGCCCTTCAGTTAAAGAAGGATAGGGAACTGCTGGAAAGAGTCCACCACAGAGCCACCAAGATGATGAAGGGGCTGGAATGTCTTCCTTCTGAGGACAGACTGAGGGAGCTGGGTCTCTTTAGCTTGGAGAAGAGGAGACTAAGGGGTGACCTCATCCATGCTTTTAAATATGTGAAGGGTGTGTGCTGGGAGGATGGGGTCAGGCTCTTCTCAGTGAAGCCCAGTGACAGGACAAGAAGCAATGGTTGTAAGCTGAAACACAGGAGATTCCGTGTGAATACACATAGAATTTTTTTCCCAGTGAGGGTGCCAGAGCACTGGAACAGGCTTCCCAGAGAGGTTGTGGAGTCTCCTTCTATGGAGATATTCAAAACCTGTCTGGACGTGCTTCTGTGTGACCTGGTGTAGGGAATCCTGCTGTGGTAGGGGGGTTGGACTAAATCTTTTGAGGTCCCTTCCAACTCCGAATATTCTGTGATTCTGTGATTCTACTGTCTTCTGGGTAGAGCAAATAGTGCATTGCACAAAATGGCATATTGCAGTCACTGTAGGCTTCAGGTTATTTGTCTGATTTCCGATGGCCACGAGCTACACATCAGTGGTGAGGCTTGTACTACAATTTGGTGTTTTTTCCAACTTAATGGCAAAAATGAGATCTTGAATTTCACAGTTTAGTCATGTAGTAATTATAATCAACCCTGATACGCCTTTGAAAAAGCATTGTTTTCACCTTGCATTCTTCACTTGTTCCCCTGACTAAAACAGCTAATCCTGAGCCCCTACAAGAAGCCACAATAAAAGTAAAAGGTCCCAAGATTTCTCCAATCTCGTAGAACACTCAGGTCCCAGTTTTAGCTCACTTTGGGGTTAAAAGTGCTGTCTACTCTGTCTAATCCACAGCAGAGATACCATCACCTAATTTGCTTGTATTATTTTCAGTGCAGACATCAGCTTCGTCTCCTGAAGTTCATGATGACATCCTAGGAAAGCAAATGTCCCTGCTGTTTCTGGAAATCATGACACTGACATTAAAATGTTTGCTAGAAAGTAATAGCGTGAAACTTGCAAACTTAGCAGTGCTACTGGTGCTGTACAGAACCTCAAAAGCTAACAATGGCCATGGCTTTGAAGTACTGCCAATTCCTCCATTTCCCACTTCCCCCCAGCCTAGTCGTGTCATTTGGAAATACATTGCATCTGAAAGATTTTGGGATGTTTTAGTTACATGTGACTAAAACTTGTTGTTAGAATAAGTGCACCTATGTTTATGATTTAAAGGTCTCCATTTTGACACTAGTGAGGTCATAAATAACATGAAATGGGACCTTCGGTATCAGAAAATTCAGCACACTCAGAAAATCTCATACAGCTTGTGGTGAGCATAATATGAAATACAATACAAGAGCACAAGGTAGGGCATGGGACCATGGTAACACATAATTTATCCATGGAGTACGATCATTGAACATTTGGACAAGGACATACATTGTTTCCCTAGGGTGGGAGGACTCACTGCACTGTGATTTGATCCGAACTCTTAATGGGTGATTATTTTTCTAACACATGGATTCTGCTTGCACCTGCATCTCAGATTAGCATATAACAGGGATTTTCTCCTTTTTCAAATCTGTTGATGTTGATGGTGTATTGGACAAGGAAGCATCTAAACTGTATGGAGTCATGCAAGGCAATGGACAAATGGATCCTGGGGTCTATTCCTGATTTACATCCCTCTGTCAATGGGGAAAAAAAAAGTAATGAAAGCTTATTCTTCAAAATCATTGAAGCCTGGGGAGGGCTCCACATACTGGGTAGTCTTCAGTACTGGAGTATCTGTAACACCCCCAAAATCAGCTGATCTCTTGGGGCACAATGGGAAAAATTACTTACCTGTGTCAACATAAAGATATGTGAGCCATGTCTCAGGCATGATTTTATCTGTGCATTTTATCTCTGCAGACAGGTTGTCTTGGATCACTGCTGGGAAAATGCTTTCAGATCTTTGCTACTAGAGCAGGGTAAGGTCGTGACATGGGAAAAGTATCTCAGAATCACAGAATGTTAGGAGTTGGAATGGACCTCAAAAGATCATTTAGTCCAACCCCCCTGCCACAGCAGGATTCCCTAGACCAGGTCACACAGAAATGTGTTCAGACATGTAGGGATTCTTTGGCTCGAGCCACTACTTCTTCTGGTGGCATTCCAAAGTCTTAACCCTCAAACTGTTACACTGCTTCAGTGTGAAATGCTAGATGATAGAGGAGAATACGTGTATAATGAAACAGAAAAAAAACATCATGAAAGCACATTCTAATGTTTCTGGGGTACTTTACACAATTTGGAAGGAAAAGACCATTTTTTTTTCCCACAGAAAACAAGCACCATAGTGCAAATAATCACTGACAATAGGAAAGGTTATAAATATGTCGCATAGCCCTCCAGAATGTGTTTGAACTCTATGCACAACACACTATACATAACACTATATATCCATTAATATTAGTTTGTAACGAATCCAGCCACATAATCTTCATAGAATCATGTACCAATTTAGGTTGGATGGGACCTTTTAAAATCATATAGTCCAACCCCTCTACAGTGAGCAGGGACATATTCAGCTAGATCTGATTGCTCAGAGCCCTGTCCAACCTGGCCTTGAACAATTCAAGGGATGGACATCTGTGACCTCTCTGAGTAACCTGTGCCGGTGTTTCACCTTCCTCATCATAAAACTATTTTCCGATGTACAGCTTTTCATCCACCAGTACTCCCAAGATCTTCTCCAAGGGCTGAACTGCTGTTCTCAAACCATTCATCTCCTAGCCTGTATTGGTATCACAGAATTACAGAATGTTAGGAGTTGAAAGGGACCTTGAAAGAGTATCTAGTCCAACCCCGCTGCCAGAGCAGGATTCCCTACACCAGGTCACACAAAAACATGTCCAGACGAGTTTTGAATACCTCCAGAGACCCACAACCTCTCTGGGCAGCCTGTTCCAGTGCTCTGGCACCCTCACTGGGAAAAAAATTCTATGTGTATTCACATGGAACCTCCTATGCTTCAGCCTACAGCCATTGTCCCTTGTCTTGTCACTGGGCTTCACTGAGAAGAGCCTGACCCCATCTTCCTGACACACACCCTTCACATATTTATAAGCATGGATGAGGTCACCTCTTAGTCTCCTCTTCTCCAAGCTAAAGAGACCCAGCTCCCTCAGTCTGTCCTCAGAAGGAAGACATTCCAGCCCCTTCATCATCTTGGTGGCTCTGTGGTGGACTCTTTCCAGCAGTTCCCTATCCTTCTTCAACTGAAGGGCCCACAAGTGGACACAATATCCCAGATGCGGCCTGACTATGGCAGAGTAGAGGGGCAGAAGAATCTCTCTTTACCTACTAACCACACCCCTTGTAATACACCCCAGAATCCCATTAGCCCTCCTGGCCACAAGAGCACACTGCTGGCTCATGGTCATCCTTCCATCTAACAGGACCCCCATGTCCCTTTCCCTTCACTGCTCTCCAACAGGTAAGTCCCCAACCTATACTCATACAGGGGGCTGGTCTTTCCCAGGTGCAAGAGTTGACACTTGGCGTTATTGAATCTCGTTAAATTTCTCCCTGCCCAACTCTCCAGCCTGTCTAAGTCATGCTGAATGGCAGCACAACCCTCTGGTGTGTCAGCCACTCCACCAAGTTTAGTGTCGTCTGCAGACTTGCTGACTTGTTATGAGGGTTTGTCCCAATCCATCTGCAGGATCTTGTTGAACCTCATGAAGTTCACATGGGCCCATTCCTCAATCTTGTCCAGGTGCATCTAGATAGCATCCTGTCCCTCAGAGATGTCAACTGGACCACTCAGCTTACTGTCATCTGAACGTTTTACTGACCCTTCAGAACTTCAGACCTGTCATTTGGCACTAATCCCAATTTCTTTTTGGTAGTCCTGTGTGAATTTCCTCATTATCATGATTACAAACTCTGTCTAGATGGGACCTTTGGGACTGTCTGTCTGAGTAATTTTGTTACCTACTATCCCGTCCTACTTGTAGCTTTCACCCGCTGTATTTATTTAAGATTTTCTTTTATTTTACTGAAGAAAAACTTGCAGCAGTGTCAAAGAGTAGTTTTGTACTGTAAAGATGATCCCTGGTGGGAGTATAACTTATATTTTTAAACTGAAACCCACAGTATACATCATAAATTTTTTAACTATGAAAGTCCATGCAGTTTTCATGATTGTAGATTTGCAGATGTTATTCTTGACTTCACTTTTTCCTTCCTTTCTAATCTCAAAATACTGTATTTAAAAAAAAATAAATAAAATACAAAGAAAACCCCATAGAAATCTTGGGAGGTTTAGCAGCACCCATTTCACATGAAATCAATCGTCTCTGTAGTATATTTTGTGTTCATGAAAAAAAGTATTCTGCCTCTGCTTGGACAAGGTAGCCCATTCAGTTCATCAAAATCAGCTTCTAACCATACCTTGCATGTTGCTTCCAAACCTCATTTCTAACACGCCCTCTATCTCCACTACCCTTTCCACCTACATCACAGATACAGAGAGTATTAAAGAGATCTGTGTTGATGCCTCAGACAATGACTTTGACTCAGCCATAACCACTGAACTAGTAACAGTTACAGCTGAAATAATATCCTAGAGAAAACTCTGGCAATTACACAGGAAAGCACCTGTGTGCATGAGAAGGTTATGATTCAGAGGTAATACACAAACATACAATCTAGTTGACTTTATAGATAGTTTTTACAGTACTAGAGACATAATGCTTGGTAAATACGTCCAGCTTGTGAGCAATAACAGTTATCATTCCATGAGGAAGAATCAAAACTTGGGCAAGGTCTCAAGACAGACTTTGCTGCTGTCAAGGTCACATGAAAGACAGTACCCAAGTCTATGAAAGGTTTCTAAATTTAAAACAGACTCACTTACCATGGTAGGCAATTGAAACTGTTTATCCACTTCGAACAGATAGAGTTACCTAATCCTTCTATGATTAGAGGCAAGTGAAGTTAAGTTAATTCTGTTTCTGCAGGCAGTACTGCCTTTGATGGAAGCAGCTCATCTCAAGGAATGAGCTTCTGTTGTGAGGGAAAAACAAATAGTTTTGTCCTTTTGAGCTAAGGAAAAAAAATTTACCATTGATTTTGGCTTAGGATTGGTAAGTGCTTTCTTTATGATTCTCATCATGTCCAGAAGGCCATTGTTTCAGGCATTAGCCTCACATACCTTGCATGTCACACTGTTGCAAAACAGCATCTTGCAGGAATTTACAGAGGGGATCCCAAGGTTTCTTTGAGTTTTTGGTTTTCCAGCCAGGAAAAGAGGGCTGAGTGTATGAAACAACCTCTCTACTGGCACAGAGTTTAATAGGTTGAACAGCCTATTGATTATTTTAGGAGAAAGGTCATGAGAAGACAAGAGCCTTGCTGTTTTTTCTGCTTAAAACTGGAGGGTGGTTTACGACAAAATACCAGACAAGTATTGTCTAAACTCCCCTTTAAAACCAACAGCTTCTTAGGACTTTCAGGCTGATTACAAAGGGTGACAGTTGCTTTCTCAAGAAGAGTGAAAGTTGAAACAGACGGAGGCAGAGAGCCTGGTGCAAATTGGCAAGGCTTGTACAATAGGATGCAGTGAGCAACAGTGGGAGTATGATCAGAAATGCAGGCAGGGGAGGGTTGCAGGCAGTGTAGAAATTAATAAGATGGTGCAGCACACTTTGAAGATCAGCCTTGTAAAGACTAGGTCTCTAGTCCTTCCAGTCAGATAGACACCCTGCATGCCCCAAAAATGAAGAGTGCTTGACCAAGTAATAAATCTCCATCTCTTGAAGCCATCTAAGGGGCACAACATTTTGCTCTTTATTTCTGTGTCAGTATTCTGCATAACTGGAACACAAACATTTAATTTATCCTTTATAGGTGAGTGAAAACAAAATAATTCCTTTGTAGACACTAGTTACACTAATTGAGTAGAAGACAAAAAGAAATCCTCTACAAAGAAGACCAGCTCTGTATAATTACAGTATGGCAGATTCTAAGACCAGGTCTGAAAACCAGAGGTACAATAGGTTGAAAAGCTTCTCTTTTTTCTAAAATACAAACCAAACCAAGCAAACAAACCAAAAAAATGGAATTTAAAAAGAAAAATCCTGGATGTAGGCTTTAAAAAATATCACTTACTTGAGCAGTTTCCAAAAAATCCAGAAAGAAAATAAACTCAGGTTGATGTTTCAAAACAAGATGGTTTTCTTTTAAAATGTGGGGATTTTTTGCTGAAAAGAAAAAATGACAGTTTAGATTGTACTGTAACACATTTCATCTTGTTTTGTAATGATTACTCAAAACAATTTTTAAATTTTTTTTAATTTCTCACTGTCAAAGTTTTCTCTGTGTGTGTACATACATATGACATTCTCTTGCCAACAATTAGGTTGACAAAACTTTGGTTTTGGGCGGAAATTCTTTCCTCATGAAATTTCAATAAGCTTTAACTTTAGAAATAGATATGTTTAAACAGAGGGAGAGTAGAAAACCAGGAAATTCTGGCCTAGACACCAGGGTAGCAGTGGTGCTGGGTCAGATGGAGGGAAGTGAAAAGAAAAAAGCCACCATCAGAAAGACCCGCTGCTGGAAAGAGCTGTTGATGACTTGTACATCAGCCAGTATCTTCAGCTATGAACCGTGGTCATGTGTTACTGTCTGAATGTGGGAGGTTTGTGAATGAAGGATTGTTCATGAAAACACAATAAACATTGTTAGTGACTTTTTACCACCAAATACATACAGGCAAAACTTTGTAACAAAAGATTGTTGTTCCTTTTCCCATGCCCACCTACAAGTGCTTTTCCACCTACGAAGACAAATGCCAAGATCAGAAAAGCACTTTCTTAAGTCTAGAAAGTGGCAAGTGCTGCCTGCTGGGTTGCTCTGGGCATTGACTTCCACATACTGTAAGAGAAGACTGCTGCTGCTGCGTTACCAGGCTGATAATATTACATGCAGACAGACTATTATTTATTATTATCACAATAAATTCCAATAGAAAGCCAAACAAAAGCCTCTTGTTCATCGCACTGGACACCAAATTAGACATCCAGGAATGATCACTGTTCTGTAAAGTTGTCAGAGATGCAGCATTAGTCAGAGATTTAGTGACTGGAGGAGCCACTTTAGCATCAGCAGCATCAAATAGGGGGTGTTTATGTTGACTACTCCTACGCACCAATCCTTGGGGTCCTGAAGAAGATTCTTGGGGAGTCTACTGCTTTTTCCTATCTTTGAAACTTAGCTTGGGAAGTAGGTGCTCAACATGACATGTCTCAAATGTAAAAGTCACCCTGGCTTGTCATCCTACTTACTGGAAGCACTCTAAAGGATAATACCTCTAATCTTAAATTTGATGATTCAGAACCTGAAGCTGCTTAAGAAAATTATACAAATATCCCACTGTATAGTTAATCAAAATCTTTAGAACAAACAGGGAGAAACATCTGTCCATAAAATACAGACAGAGGGATAAACATGGTATTTTTAAAATGGGCAAAGGAGAGAAATTGATTCTGAAAAAGAAGGTCGTGAGAGAGTTAGATGCTACTTAGCAGTCTATAATGAATTTCTCCCTGCCTCAGAGTCCTGGTTTGGGTTAGAACACTGCCGCAAACGGCATCTTCCCCTCATCCATTGTCACCCTCTTGTTCTCATGACAGAGTCAACAAAGGGCTTGAGCAGGCTTCACTCATCTCATGGCTAGGCTTCACGAATGAAGATTTGGGAAGGGCTCTACCCACGTTTGTTGCAAGCACGCTGGTGGCTAAAAAGGCCAATACAAGATAGGCATGAGCGGTTGCAAAAGGCACAGCAGAAAGACCCCTTAGATAGTGTGTTCTGCAAGGCACGATTCTTCCTGCGTTGTCTTTTCTCCTCAAGGGTGATCCTGCGTGCCTTCTCAAAAGCATCAGCAGCATTATAGATGGTGTGTCTCCAGGCCTCCGGCTTGGAGGCCAGAGTAGACATGTTATGATGATCGGTATGGCCAAGGCTGAGATGTTGTTTCAGAGACTCCTTGTATCTTCTCTTTGGGGCTCCTCTCTTGCGGCAGCCGGTGGCAAGTTCACCATAAAGCAAGATCTTAGGGAGGTGGTGGTCTTTCATCCTTGAGACATGCCCTGCCCATCACAGCTGTGTTCTCAGTAACATGGCCTCAATACTTGTGACTTGTGACTGCTGCTTGTTCTAGAACAGATGATGAGCAGGCTTATGAGCTTTAGAAAAACGCTACTGTCCTGCCAGCTCAGTGCACAGGCAGCATGACATTACATCAGCCTGAAATACCTCATAGAAATATCCCATGTGGAAAAACCTGGATTATTTTCTATCCTGCTCTCATTAAACCATGCAATACTGTCCTGTTGGCACTTGCTCATTGGAATATGGCCTTCTCCCCTGAGCAAGAGCATTGCATGGGGCTACAAATGTCACAGACTACATCCAAAAGTGCAAAGGGAGTAGAGTCCTTCCTGTCAAGTCATTAGACATTTGTGCACTTCTTATAAAAGCATACAGACACAGTCATATCCAGAGGCATTACAATCAGACAAAGCAACTCCTATCATCTTATTTTCCTAAAGACTTTAATTATCTGCAGTATATTGTATGTTAACAAGAGGCTCTAGGTCTTGGTGGTGTTCTGGTTCTCCACACTTCATACTGTTGTCAAGGAGAGCCAAATTCTTAATTCAACTGTTAAAAAGAAAGCTGAGATTTGGGGCTCCACACTAAGGTGGTAAGAGTGGTTGGAAGTGTGACTCTACATTTTTAATCTCCAGGAATAAGGCCCATGGTCAAGCTTTGCAACAGAGTGCAGAGTAGCTTGTACAGAGAGCTGGTAGGGTTTGTTTATTAGGTCCACAGTCTTGTGAATAATTGGAGCAAAGTATTACATGACAGATTTTTACATTCTGTTCTGCTGATGTCAGAGGTTTTTTTAATTATGATTTTTGAAGACTGCTAAAGCACTTGCTATGCTGGTTAGGATATTATTATTCATTCTGAGGCTGTAAGTGATATCTTCTGCTGGTCTTGCATAAAACTGTATCTCAGCCAAGAATCATAAGGATATGTAACTAAAAACTTAGAAAACTGCACTGGAACTGTATAAACACCTATTTAAACATTATATTGTTAAAATAACAAAAATACAGGACCAAATTTAGTTCCAGCACTGTGTACATATCTCTACTGATAGCAATGAAATCAAGGCCATTAGCACTAGCAGAACATGTGATCCATAACTATAAGCTCTGCTCACACCAGAACAGTTCCAGGAGGTAAGTATTTTATTTGGTATAAAAATAGGTGGTGTCTGATTACTCATCTAAATTCAGAACATGAGATTGCCATATCCATGACACACAAGCTTGCAAGACATCCACAGAGAATTCATGTGTCTACTTCATAAAAATGAACATTATCTAACATACATTTATTCAATACTACTGAAAAACAGCCCAACAGATTAATTTACAAAATTGCATTTCTATGTCACTTTCTTGACCTTTAAAGCAAAGCCCAATTCCAATTAGTTCAGTTAGAAACACCGTAACTCTTGTAGGTAATGCAGTGTGCAACACATTATCATTTTACAACATTCTCCCTGATCTGCAGCACAAAACTTGCACTCTTTATGGGAATTTGTTGGCAGGCATTTATGGCAGCTGGAAGTGATCATGAAGTGCAATTACTGTCTGTGCATGTCCGCATCTGGAAAACAGTTCTTTGCAGATTTTAAAATAGCCCTAATGAAGAATGGAACCTTGTACATGAATAGATGGAAAGGGTGAAGGGGTCTCAATGTCAAATTCGTTAGAAAGCTAGAATGAAAAGAACACACTATACAGAAATAGAAAACAATTAATGGAAAATTAATTATTGTCAGAAATGTTTGCAATCATTATTATTAGATGGAGAAACATCATTCTTGGGAAGGGGTGAATGGAAGTTCTCTATTACATAAAATATTTAGCATTTGCCATTAAAGATTTAACAGTTATGATATTGGTTGAGTGAAGTATGTTACATGATACTATCTTTAACATGCAGTCTCACAAAGTCGCGTGGCCAGGAAGACAACAGTTGGTGTGAGCCAAGTTAAAGAATTTACTGAAAAAGGCCTAGGGGCAAAATGGAGGCAATCAAAGAAATACCAGCATTATTGTTAAGAACTTGCAACAATGGGTTCCTTATGACAGAGCTGCTACAAGACATGCTGGGTCCAGCCCTTTCATTTCTTTAGAGAATCTCCTGTGTGTACACTTAGATAAATCTCACAGTATTTATTACTATGTCTCTATAATCTTGGCCAGACTGGCCACATTTCTAGTCGTTTTAGGATGACAGAGATTTGAGGATGGCCACTTTGTAAACTGCAGTTATTTGTAAATTAAAGTGCACAAGAACACTCATGTGGAAATGCCTCCAGTTCAGCCATGCTGGACACAATTATTCCCACAGCACTGATGTTCCTCGACATGAGCTCAAAGCGGTGGATGCTGCTACTCCTTATCATCTCCAAAAATTGGGCAAATTAAACCTAAAGTATGCAAAGCAGTCCACGTGGTAATTAAAACACCTTTCACACATTTATATGTATTCCAAAATATCTTTAAACTTGTTTAATTTTTAATAGTTTATGGAACTACCTAAAGGTTTCTCTTTTGCTCCTTTCTTGAACAAGTAGTTCCTTTTTCTCATTTATGCAATCAATACTCAGGTTTTAAACCTTACAAACACACACTTTGTGACAAAGCATAAAGCTACAGCTCTGGCCACTCACAGCAGTTACAGATGCCGAGCAGTGCACTCTTGATGTGGTCTTGCATGTGGGAAATCATCCTGCCATAAAGATTATCTGCATTCCTCTTCCACATGTTTAGTTTTTGATGCTGCTAAATAACAACTTCTTTCTGCTCTTCAGTAGGCACAGCATTTTGTCTAAGTCTAATATAAACTGAATGTGCAGTTTATGAAATTTGTTTTGACTACTTCCAGTTGAAACAATCTTCATAAATGCACATGGGTATTTCAGACACCCCCCTTTTGTCTCGGAAGACCTCTCTAAATCACTGAGTTTCACTCATTTCAACAGAAGTTGGATCATATCAAGTGCTCCCTCCGCAAGTTTGCCAACAACACCAAGCTGTGTGTGCAGGTTGATACACTGGAGGGGAGGGATGCCATCCAGAGGGACCTGGACAGGTTGGAGACGTGGGCCCATGCCAACCTCATGAAGTTCAACAAGAACAAGTGCAAGATCCTACATCTGGGCCAAAGCAATCCCAAGCACTGATACAGGCTGGGTGAAGACTGGCTTGAGAGCAGCCCTGCAGAAAGAGACTTGGGGGTGTTGGTGGATGAGAAGCTCAACTTGAGCCATCAGTGTGTGCTTGCAGCACAGAAGGCGAACCGTATCCTAGGCTGCATTAAGAGAAGCGTGGCCAGCAGGTGAAGGAGGTGATTCTCCCCCTCTACTCTGCTTTTGTGAGACCCCACCTGGAATATTGCATCCAGTTCTGGAGCCCCTATTACAAGAAGGATATGCAAGTGCTGGAGTTAGTCCAGAGAAGGTCCAAGAGAATGATCAGAGGACTGGAGCACCTCTCCTACGAGGACAGACTGGAAGAGTTGGGATTGTTCAGTCTGCAGAGGAGAAGGCTCCCAGGAAACCTTCTTGTGTCCTTCCAGTATCTGAAGGGGGCCTACAAGAAAGCTGGTGAGGGACTTTTTAGGAGGACAGACAGTGATAGAACCAGGGGAAATGGGTGTAAGGTAGAGGAGGGTAGATTTAGGCTGGATATTAGGAGGAAGTTCTTCACTCTGAGGGTGGCTAAGTAGTGGAACAGGTTGCCCAGAGAGGTTGTGGAAGCCTCATCCCTGGAAGCTTTTAAGAGAAGGCTTGATGGGGTGCTGGGTAACCTGACCTAGTGGATGGTGTCCCCTCCAGGCAGGGGGCTTGGAACTAGATAATCTTTAAGGTCCCTTCCAACTCTGATGAGTCTATGATTCTATATGTACTTAAGTTGTCAAGAAAGTCAACAGCATACATCCCAGACTTCTGAGGGAACTGGCAGATGTAGTTGCAAGAACAATCTCCATTCTATTTGAAAAGTCATGGCTGTCAGGAGAAGTTCCTGGTGATTGGAAAAGGGCTAACGGCATCCCCATTTTCAAAAAGGCCAGAATAGTTAACAAGGGAAGACCAACTGATGTGGTTTACCTAGTTTTCTGTAAGGCCTTTGACAAGGTTTCACATGACATCCTTATCTCTGGATTGGAGAGGTATGAATTTGAAGAGTGGGCCACTAGATGGATAAGTAATTGGCTGAATGTGTGCAGCCAGAGAGTTGCAGTCTATGGCTTTATGTCTAGGTGGAGACCGGTGGTGAGTGGTGTCCCTCAGTGAGCTGTCTTGGGACTGGTGCTCTTCAGTGTCTTTATTAATGACATAAGACAGTGGGATCGAGTGCACCCTCAGCAAGTTTGCAGATGACACAAAGCTGAGTGGTGCAGCTGGCACACCAGGAGGACAGGATGCCATTCAGAGAGTCTTGGATAAACTTGAAAAGTGGGTCCATGAGAGCCATATGAGATTCAACAAGTCCAAATGTAACGTCCTGCACTTGGGACAGGGCAGTCCTAGGCATGAATACAGTCTGGGAGATGAATTCATTGAGAGCAGCCCTGTGGAGAAGGACTTGGGGGTCATGGTGGATGAAAAGCTGGACATCAGCCAGCAATATACACTGGCAGCCCAGAAAGACAACCAAATCCCAGGCTGCATCAGGAAAGGCATGACCAGCAGGTCAAGGGAAGTGATTCTGACCCCCTACTCTGCCCTCGTGAGACCTCACCTGGAGTACTGCATCTAGTTCTAGGGTCTTCAGCATCTGAAAGATGTGGACCTGCTAGAGCGGGTCCAGAGGAGAGCCACAAAGATGATCAGAGGACTGGAGCATGTTCCCTACGAGGATAGTTTGAGAAGAGAAGACTTCAGAGGGATACCATAGCAGCCTTTCAGAGGGCCTGAAAAAGGAGAGGAGAGAGACTCTTTATCTGAGTAGAAAGCAATAGGACAAGGTGGAACAGCTTCAAACTGAAGCAGGAAAATCTAGATTACATCTCAGGAAAAAATGTTTTACTCAGAGGGTGGTGAGACACTGGAACAGGTTGCCCAGAGAAGCTGTAGATGCCCCATTCCTGGCAGTGTTCAAGGCCAGGTTGCATGTGTCCATGGGAAACCTGGTAGTGGGTGGCATCCCTGTGCATAGCAGGGGGGTCTTTTAGGTCCTTTCCAACCCAGGCCATTCTTTGATCTAATGAATCCTGCTTTGTATCAGAAAGAGTTCACCAGCAGGACTAGGGCAGGGATTGTCCCCCTGTACCAGGCACAGGTGAGGTCACACCTTGAATACTGGTTTCAGTTTGGGGCCTTCACTAAAAGAAAGACATTGAGGTGCTGGAGTGAGTCTAAAGAACAGCAACAAAGCTGGAGCACAAATTTTCTGCAAAGCAGCTGAGAGAATCGGGGTAGTTTAGCTTGCAGAAGAGGAGGATCAGGGGAGACTTTCTCATTCTCTACAACTACCTGAAAAGAGGTTGTACCAAGATGGGATCAGTCTGTTCTCCCAAGTAACAGGTAATAAGACAAGAGGAAATGGCCTCAAGTCGCACCAGGGAATGTTTAGGTTGGGAAAAGTGTCATCTCCAAAAGGGTTGTCAGGCACCAGAACAGGCTGCTGAGGAAAGTGTTAAGAGTCACCATCTCTGCAAGTACTTTAAAGACATGTAGATGTGGTACTGAGAGGCATGGTTTAGAGGTGGACTTAGCAGTGCTGGGTTAAGAGTTGGGCTTGGTGATCTTAAAGGTCTTTTCCAAACAAAATTATTGTATGATTCTTCAACATCCAGTTTGAATGTTGATGTTTCAAGCAGCACACTATTTTTCTGATACGGACAGCTGTGCACAGTGCTGTTCCTCAGCCATCTTCATCCACTGGTTCTTATGGTGTCTGTACAGATGGAGAATTCTTAACCAGCAGAAAAAGGGCTGACCTTTTGACACTTACTGGTAGGACACTATAATTTATCAACACCCACTTCTGGCCTGTGTTACTCCCTAAACTTCTCAGGGTCATGATCTTAAAGGTCTCTTCCAACATAAACAGAAATTCTAAGATTCTAAGTCTCTATGTCTTATGTGAGTATATTTATACTTGGAATATTAATTACTTTTAACACAACTAAGCTAAACTGTACAAGTAGTTAAGATAATTATAAACAGACCTTTATCAACATAAAAAATGACAATGACAGAAGTTTTCTAATCATGCTAAGAATTTTTTTTTCTTTTTTTTCTGTAGGAGGAAAACTAAGTCAACAGTTTGAGGGGGGTTGGTAAAAACCTGAAGTCTAATGAAGCCAGAATGGCTCAGGTGGGACTAGTGAATTTCTGCTATTTTGAAATAGTCCTGTTACCCTCTCAGTAGCATTCCAGACAGGTCACCATACAGGATGCCATGTCAGCTATTTTATAAGCGTACACCATGACCAACACACTGCCCAGAGTAAGGACTGTTTCCAAGGCTTTCTCATCAGCTGCAACCTCCAGCTAGTTCTTCTGCACAGTGGGGCAGAAAGGAAAAGTGCAAGGTGTTTTTCTGGAAGGTTGTGAATTTATTTATCATCCTGAGCCTGTGGGGTTGGCTTACCACAGTGCTCCCAAGGCATGGGCAGGACCCTGCCTGTAAAACAGAGTGTGTTTTCACAGAATCAGAGAATGTTAGGAGTTGGAAGGGACCTCCAAAGATCATCTAGTCCAACGCCTCTGCCACAGCAGGATTCCCTAGACCAGGTCACACAGAAGAGCGTCCAGACGGGTTTTTAATATCTCCAGAGAATGAGACTCCATAATCTCTTTGGGCAGTCTCTTCCAGTTCTCTGGCACCTGAACTGGGAAAAAATTTCTACATATTTTTGTTAGTGTTGGACAATGGGTGTTTCTGCTGGAGTGACTCTTCAGATACTCATTATGCAGCCAGATTTCAACAGAAGAAAGACAATATTAATGCATGGCTAGGTGTTTCTAATGATATTTTATTGTCAGTAAGCACTGGACTAAGCAGAGCTGTATTGAGTAGATTTTTATTTCTTTAGTAGTGAAGAAACCCTTGAGAGCATTTGTCCATACATTAGCATCACAGCAAGCATGTGGTTTCACCCAGTAATTCCTGCAGCAAGCCAGTAATTCCTGGTAGAAGGTGGCAGATGTCAGGAAACCCTTTGAGGGCTTTGCTTAGCTTTTTGTGAAGCTATCTATTTTCCTAGGAATATCTGTCTCAAAATGACCCAGTTGGCTTCTCTGGGCATTGCATGCACAGGGTACCCTCACCCTCTCCACCAGCTTGAGAGGTATCAGGAGGGACAACAACTAAAATCTGCATTCACAGCCTGACTTGTACAGGTAAACTCTGCTCTCAGATACATCTCAGGCAAAAAGCATCAGCAACATTTGTAGCTCTTATCAGAGGAAGACCTAGAGTCAGTCAGAGGCACAAGTGAAAAGCATCTCCCTTGTAGTAGTCACAATATAGAATTACAGAAAAAGGTGAGCAAGGCATTGATGTCAATAGTTCCTTGCATAGATTTTCTCTGGAATTACCTTTGCATTCAAAAACTGGTGGTTTAGTGAACTCTAATTTGCAATTAACACCAGCTTCTTTTCCACAGAGAATTTAAAATTTCTTTTATACTAGAAACACTACCATAAAAAAGGAAAATATTTTTGACTAAATAAGAACTGTTGTGTAGGTCTTAGGGGTGAATTTTGCTTCCTGTAGTCCCACTCTCACCTGAAAGCTGGACTTATCAGGAAGAGCACATCTCCATTTAATTGTGTAAGATTTCACAAATGTTCAACATTCCTTCAATAATAAGAGAAATCATTATGTATTATGGAAGGTTTAGCAGTAAACTCTGATTTCCCTATGACACAATGTTGAAAATATTTTAGGGACTGAATTCATTTAAATGAATGTTAGGTAGAAAATTACAATAAAACTGACTAAGGGAAGTGGTGGAGTTTCTGTCTGGGGAAGTGGTGGAGTTTCTGTCTGTGGAAGTGTTCAAAAAACATGTGGATGTGGTACTTGGGGACATGGTTTAGTGGTGAGCATGGTAGTGTTAGGTCAAGGGTTGGACTCGATTATCCCAGAGGTCCTTTCCAACCATAATAATTCTACAATTCTATGAAATCTCCTCTCTTCATCCTCACCCCTGAAAATTATGCAGAAAAAATTTCTGTCCAGAGTTAGTTTTCTCACTTCACAGATGGAAATAAAAGCATATGGAAAGTAGATGCATTTTCCAATAAACATATACTGAGCCTGTGACAAGGTATAAACTCAACATCAACACATCATTCCTTGCACTACACAGATTTCTTTCTGCTGGAAGCAGGAATACAATTACACATAGGCCTCCAGACAGCTGGCCTGCAGTAGGAATTTTTCAACACTTTGAATCCAAGATAGATGAGAGAAAAAAAAAAAAAAACCTATGCCACAAACCTGATGGGAGAAGTTTTGCCTACAGGAGATGATGAATATTCAAATCACAGTTTCCATGAAAGACCATGGCACCTTAGTCAAATAGAGTTTGAAACACAACCATTTCTCAACTCTTTCCAGCCTAGTCCACAATTCAAAGTGTTTCAGTTCAGAGCAACAAAAATTAGAAGTTTTTCCTTCGTTAAAATACAAAATTTAAGCAATTTTTTTTTCTCAAATCCCTCTCTTTTCAAAGTCAGTGTTCAGTATGATTTCCAAACAAGGATCTTTAGCCATATGCAGGTCAAAAGATTTGCCTAAGGATATCCCATGTGCTATTAGTCCTGACTGAGTATCTCACACATGCCCTCTCCTGAACTGTGGCAGAGAGTCCCATAGTTTATCCTTGCACTGACAGAGAAAGACTCATGTTAACAAATACAGCTTGACAAATGCTTGAGGAGAAACTTATTTATTGTACCAAATACTTCGTGTTCTTGTACAAAAGGTGTAAAAACTAAGAAATTGGCAGTCAAGAACTTAATGATCACTATAAATTGCTGAGGTACTTAATTCCTTTTACCAAATATATCCTGAACAATAATTAAGAGGAAAATGTATCAAAGAATCACAGAAACACAGAATGCAGGAGTGGGAAGGGACCTTGAAGATCATCTAGTCCAACTCCCCTGCCACAGCAGGATTCCCTAGACCAGGTCACACAGAAGTGAATGTGGAGATAACAAATACCTCATAAAAACAGTAAATTGAATTAATTTCCTCAGAGAAGTCTAGAACAAATATATCAGTGTGTTCATGTACTAAGCAGTAGATACGCAAGACACACCACACACATTTTTTTGCAGTAGTCTCCAGTGCACAGTGACCAGTATTTCTCACGAGTCATCAGATCAGAGCTGAGCTGGAAACACAGTGGAAGTATTCATATACATAAAGAAGAACAATAGTGTCTACTACCCACATTTTAGGTGCTGGGCAGGGATCTGGTGGAGTGTATGGACAACTCAGGGGTAACAATTAAAAGCCATGGGCTTGTTACAAAGTTACAAAGTCTAATAGATAAATGCTGTCACGTAGGGAATAGGTCCCTCCTAACAATAAGCATAATATTCAGCACTTTAGACCTTCAAAGGCACGTTGAGAAGTGGGAGAAGGGTCTGTGTTGGTACCTAGAATTTGCAAATGGAGAAAATAAGACTCTGCATTTTCATTTCTGGGAACTTCCAGTTGCTCAAACACTTGATGTCATAGGCACCAGAAAGACTCCCTAAGTTGTAATTCACATCCTATGTTGCCCAATTTCCCCTCCCAACAGTAATTCAGTGGCAAAGAAAGGTGTGAATCTTAAGGAAGCTTGCAGGTCTTTCACCCTTGTTCCCATTTTTGTCATCCCTAAGGACCATATCCTTCCTCAATGCTTTGGCTTATAGAGGAAGGAGACCTGAACACAGGTAGCTTTGACAGCCCAAGGGACATGAACTCTAATGGAAGGAAACTACTTCTTCTGGACCTCTGGGACTATCTTCATCTCTCTATGAAAAGACAGGAGAGTGATGTCAAGAGACTTTGGATCCAGCCCTTCACATACTGTGAAGCAGCCAGACTCCAGCCAAAGATACACAACTTTACCCAAATCCTGCCCCTTCCTAATTCTGCTTTCAAAGTGATTTGCCTACAGTATCTCTGGCTTCCTTCTCCCCACCTGCCACTCAGACAGAGCTAAATGTCAAATATCTTTGCCATCAGCCATGCCAGGCATGCTATAAAAAGCAGCTGTCTTCCTGACAAACTGTGCTCTCTGAAAGTCCTGCCTTCAACTTTACTGTAATTTGCAGTCTTCATTTAAATTTATTTTTAACAGTCTCTCTCCTCAGCAGTCTGTTGGTCTCCTTGGGATCACTCTGTGGCAAGGGCATCCCAAAGGAGCACACTCCCCTCCACAACACCCTGCAGGAACAAAGACAGGTGGGAATATGTGAATCTCTGCAGACCCAGAATAAATCAAGCAGTACAATCAGTGCGTGGTAAGCTTAAATCATCCTGGGAGGGAGATGCTCACAGAGGGACTCCTCAATGTCAGGTCACATCACCAATAAGCTCCATACACTTGATGCATGGCCTGAGGCATTCTCGCACCCTGCCTTTCCCAGTGGGCACTAAGACCATAAACAGGCAGCACAAGTCAGAGCAGGTTTGGAGTTGCCCACAGTGACTTTGGGGACAAGCACTGAGAGTCAAGCAGGGTTTACCCAAGCACAGTCATCCAGCTTGGTATCTGCAATGCAGTCCTCTCCTGTACACGTGCATATTTCTCATTTTATCCTGAGGCTTGTGAGCAGACAAATGCTGGGTTTGAAAATGGTGAGCAACAGAAAGCTGTTGACGTTCTGACAGAAAATTGTATACTTGTAGAATCATAGAATCTTTATGTTGAAATACAAGGATTTACAATGCATCTGCTTAGTCCCAAAATTACTTGGTTGAAAAAAAGGATATTTTAAGAAAAAGGATACCTTTTCTCCTTTCTTTTCCACTGTAAAAAGTTTCCAGCCTGCTACACTGGGACCTCTCAACATTTCACTTCCCCCCACTGCAGAGGGACACATCCATATACCACCCTGCACACCACCTCCAGTCCAGGCACTGCCAGTGCACTGCCAACTGCTGCTGTTTCTCGATTTAGCACTTTTCAACTCTGCTCAGGAGCAGCCCAGGCAGGAAAGAAAAGCACTCCTTTTGGATTAGCTCAGGACCCCACCACTATTCCTCCTTTCTCCTCCTGTAACCACCTGGTCCCACTTTCATACACGCACAGTCTTCACCAGTAAGTCCACATGTGGTGACTCCCGCAAGATATCGCTGTCAACACCAGTGACTTTGCAGCAAACATGGCATTTTAGCCTCATTGTGAATTCAGCCTTGCTTTGAAGTTATAATTCAAAGGGTGAAAATGGACTTTTCAGAGAAAATTACCATATTGACTACCATGCTTGTCTGACCACTATGACACCCACTCTTCTATGTCACTGAGCAGGAAAGGTATTTTTAGCATGGCTGGTCAGCTTCACAAATAGTTCAGAATTCAGACTTTGTTCTCCTGTCTCACTCATTGCCACCAATAAAGTTTTGCAGCTATAGTGTCAAGTGTTAGCCACAAGAGAGTTTAGTCCTTATTCCCAAGTTCATGTCAGCTCTGCAGAGATACCAAGCAAAACATAGCAAATCTACCTTTCTTCGCACAGAAGAAGATATGACTGAAATACAAAACTATGTCTATAACACAGAGATAAAATGGGACTAGCAGTAAAATAAGTCTCTTTTAATTCTTCCTTCACGGGACGAGCTCTGTCGAATTTCCCAGTGCTTATACACATAGAAAAGGCATTGAAATTTAAGGGTGGATCTGGCATAGAAATATCTTATAATTAGTTTTATTTTACATACTGCTGAGGAAAGCCCATACTTGGATGACATGCTCTCAGAGGATTTCTTTCTGATATGGTTTATTATGAGTGCACACAGAATCAAGAAAATTTAATATATGCTGAAAGTTTGGTGTACCAGACAGGATTTACAAATTGATTTTAACTGTGCATTTGCTGTGTCCTTCACCTACTCTCTCTTCTTCCCCATTAATTCCTACAGTCACTTTCAGAGACTTCACTGGGAAACTAAATTGACACAGACAATAATGCAGTGTCCTCATATGGATGCAGAATCAACCACATTTAAAGCTGAGATCTCGTTCAAAAGCTGAGAAGGCCCAGTTCACTAAAGTCTGTAAACAGGTGCTTAAATTCAGCCCTTTTAAACACAGTGCATTAGTGTTTCCCTAAGATTTTGCATATTTGGGGCTCCTGCCTGGTTTGTTTGTGATGAGTGGCTTTGATTTTAGCTGTCAAAGGAGTTCAGAAGCAATTCAATTTTCATAATGAGACTCTTTACACCAACAAAAGACAAGTGGTTCTAAGTTCACCTTTTTTCTGACTATTTAAATTAGATTAAATAAGATTATGGTTTTATTAGCATTATTAAGTTTATTACAAAATTAATTTTCACAGCACTTATATTGTCATATTCTACAATAAGGAAAGGACATATATCAAAATCTATCAAAAAGGACATCAATACAAAAGCTCTTAATAAGCCAATGGTATCAATGAGTTAATCTTTCAGATTCAGTTGCAAAAGTCATCATTTGCTAGTTAATATCGATTGCTCATTAGAGATTCTCTGAGACTCAGCAGCTCTTTAATGATGATACTTAGTCGTTACATTTCAATCAACCTATTTTTAGAACAGCTATTGAATGGCATTCAGCTGTTACTATTTTATTATTATAATTGGCAAGTAACAATGTCATCATGACCCAAACCATTGTATCAGACTTTCATCTTGTCACACATTTTAAGCCACACCAATGAGGTGTCTCTAGCATTCAGACTGCAATTTTTAAGGCAGATATACATGCTGCATAAAGTAAAGTTGATGGATACATTGCATTGCTCATTTCTCCAACTCAGAGCTAAACTGTAAGTCCAGTAGATCCTGGACAGAATAGTATATATATATACATGGTAATACAATGTATATAGGGTGTATATATATGTATACTATATAAACTATCGTAATATATATATCAGAAGAGAAGTAAAAGTTTTCCATGTGTTTGCTGTCTATGAACTGCTTGTTGGGAAATACTAAATTTAAAGTACTCACTCAATAGGAGTAGTCTGATTATGATGGCAGCCAACATAGGAAATATCAGATGTGTGATAAGTGAACACTTAACCTTTAATAGGCTGAACTACAAAACCAGCATTTCTTCTTGCCCCTTAACTCACTCTGTTCTTTTGCAACACACCACATGAGGGCAATTCATCTGGGACAAAGATTGTCAGGGAAAGAAAATACTCAATCTGCACTGACTTCATTTGTACGACTGAAATTTGGGGATGTTTTTTCACAGTTACTCAACATTTTCTGTTCACACTGAAATCCGTGGCAAGACTTCCTTGGACCTCAGTAGTCATGGAGCTGTTAAAAATAACTAAGTTTTCCAGGATATTTCTAGAAATATTGGGAAGCAATTTTCAATTATTTTAGACTCGGCATTCTCACAGCATTTTGCACCGATTAAACTTTCGCACCTTTGAAACTGCATAAGCATTCAGATCTTGTGCATTCATACATCCATCTAATGTACTCACATTGTTCCTTGCTACCCAGACAGACACAGTAAATTGCAATAGTAACTTTTTTCCACACATTCACATATTCTAGGTTCCAAGATTGCATCTCGGACTAGATATGAGGTATGCTTTTTTTTTTCAATTTAACAATCTTAATTATATTAAATCAATGTGAATACAAT
Source organism: Galbula dea (assembly GCA_013399015.1). Lineage (NCBI taxonomy): Eukaryota > Metazoa > Chordata > Aves > Piciformes > Galbulidae > Galbula > Galbula dea. The sequence goes on from VWZX01007673.1 coordinate 39,603, forward strand.
AGAGATCTTTAGAAATCACAGTGTTCATTCTTGTGTAAAACTAGTCAGGTATCCTAATAAAGTTCCAGCAAAGGTGTTTTCCACAGTTCAAGGCTGGTTGTGATTTTGCACCTGCCTCAAAGTTTAAGCTATTTATATTGTATGTTTAAACTGCAGCTGTTGATGTACATATTTAAACTATGATACCACTTTGAGTAAAATCCATGGGCCAAAACCTCCTGTCATCAGTTTTTTTCTCGACTTTATAGGCAGATCTTCAAGTTCAGAAAGAGACTCCTGGGAGAAGGATTTCATTATATGTTTAACATGAAGCACATGCTTCTGTGATTTGCTGAACGAGGATGGATTTAAACAGAGAGATAAGTTCTTTGCTGGATGGCTCCTAGCTAAGTGAGAATGACTGCAGATAGATTCAGCTAGTTGCAGACCTAGGGAGAAAGAAGTGCACAACTTTGTTTATTAAGTCCTCTGAACTTCTTCAGAACCTTTCTGAAGATTACATTTCTCCCATTTATCCTGGAAGAGTGTTTACAGTGTGATGACCTAAACCATAAAGTACCCCCCGTTCATACAATTCAGCTGTGAACTGTTGGTTTCTATCCTGTGTTTGCAATTCTTTCATTGCCTACTCTGTCTTTGCAAAGAAATAAACAATCCATTTCTTTAGAGAAGTGAGATATCCATTTAATCTGCATGTATGATAGCTGGTGACAGACAGGTTCTTCACAAAAGAGGTCATATGGAGGTGTCTGCATATTGCCATTTTAAACAGCCCTGTCACAATTTACATTATGCTTCCTGGGGTTGGCTACAGCATCTTTAGGACCAGCCATAGGACAACCCCACTACTGAGGTATGTAGTGGAAAACCCATCTCTGGAAACGTTCCAGGTCAGGTTGGACAGGGCTCTGAGCAACTTGATCTAGTAAAAGATGTCCCTGCTCACTGTAGAGGATTTGGACTAGATGACATTTAAAGGTCCTTTCCAACCCAAAGCATTCTGTGATTCTATGAAATACAGATGGCACCCCCCATCCAGAGCCAACAAGGTTAGCTGTCTGCTCTACTGTGGCTATAATATTGCATGTGTACCCAGATTCTTTTCCTCTACTTCATCTCCTTCTTCTGTTCAGCCGCTGGTCTTATTGAGGCAGACAAGATTTTCTGGAATCTTTCTCAGGATGTTCACTGCCTCCCACGAACAGTACAGAGGAAGAGCACTGAGGTTGCAGTACCAATGTAGTCTTCCAACAAAGCTGCCATTTCTCTATCTGGTTGCATGATGAAACAATGCATGATATTATGGTTTGTGCATAAAAGACTGCTGTGTGTCAAAAAGGCTCAGTCCTGATTTGACACATGAAAAAATTATTAGGGACACAAAAGAAACTAAATGTTTAAAGAAAAAAAGGTGAAAAAACATTCCAGAGGAAATACCACTTACAGTATTGCTTGATGCCAGTAGTTACAAAAATAGTAACTATGCTCCCTAACCCACAGTGATTCTATCAAAATGGCTGATAACAGCCATATCACTAGCAGTAAAATTGTTGCATGTACCTGGACTAAAAACCCTACAAGGAATGCAAGGGATATCACAAATAGGTCACTACTTACCTATATGCATATCTCAAGGGACAAGAGCACACACCTGAGACTCCCTTACTGGGACAATAGCCTGGTAAATACTAAAAAGATTCAAGCCACTGACTGAACAAGACTGCAGTTAGCTTCAGGAATCATGTGGAAGCTGATATAACATCATCTCAAAGAACTGATAAAGGTTTACCATGGCTCATCTACTCCCCACTGGAAAGAAACACTTGTCAGTGACAAATGACCAAGTCAAATATTTAAATATTGAACACACAACTGCAGAAAGAGGAATCTCCTATGCAGGAACATATTCATACGGTCAAATATCCTGGATTCCCATTACTGAGCTCTTAGGCAAGCAAAGACCAATGCCAACAACAGAGGCTAACTGAGATCCATGTCCAATCTATGAAGATGAATCCGATCCAAGATGCCCTATAGCTGTTTGACTAACTAGAAAAACTTAAACATTCCCCCAAAATCAGTTTCAATCTTTTGTTCTCATAATACCTCAACAGTTCTTGCCATGATAAAGGCTGTCAAGAAACAAATTCACTATATCTGAAAGGAAGATTTTTAACTGGTCACTAATCATTTGTATTGATGTCTTCAAACTCAGCAAGAATGTGGTGTGGGAATACACTGTTATATGCACATTCTAGCTGCAAAATATGAAAATCGTCTACAAACGTTATGACCTAATTCATAATTTTGGCAGCTACCACTCTCCCAGGGATCATCTACTTATGTCACATTCCTTATTTCATTTCAGTGACATGTTTCCAAACTGTCGTGTGCCATTTCCATTGTACCTGAGATTTTTCTTCCAAGGATCAGGGAATTGCAGTAGCCTGGTGGGGTGGAAAACTGACCCTGCTGCAGTGACTTGCAAGAGGAGGACACATCCTTGAGCAGAGACAGTTCCTATGCTAGTAACTCTCAGGAGAGCAGGACAGAAACCATTCGTAGAAGTGGATATTGTCTTGAATCTTAGTCTGCTTATAGGTGCTCTTATCCAATGCTGGTTGGTTTTTGATATTGCCTGAGTTAGTGTGTATCATCTCTAATAAATTAAAGAACGGCAACCTGAAGAGCAAAAGCAGGGGAGGGCTTGAAAGACCATGGTCAATTGAGGTGAACATGTCTGATGTACAGACTTTTTTATCCACCTTAGTATTAAAGAATGATAGTCTAAGACAGGCCACTAGAGTCATTCACCATAAATTATCCCTTCACAGTTTAACCTGGAGGTGTTTAGCTGCTTCTTAGGTGTTAAGAGATTTCTATCAAAACAGCCTTGGATGAGCTAAGACAACCAGTTATAAACTCCAAACCAAGAAAGCCATTTCTTAAGTAAACTGAAAAAAACCCCAATCTTCTAAAACAAACAAAAAACCCCAAACAAAACAAAACAAAAGCCTTCTTACATATAGACAAACAGCCTTGTTTGTGCTAAAAAGTCCTGCTTAATGCATCCTCCATTTGGAAGTGAGGTATATATTAGTTCTGTTTCATGTAACAATCAGAAACACCCTGACATCCTGTTCTTTCTGCTGCTTCCCCCTCTCCAGTATTCAAAAGACTTCAGCTCCTAAAAACACTCACCTTCATATTCCACTCCCTTTCATGTCAGCATCAGACAAGTTGCCCTCATCCTTACCTTCTTTAAGTGTTCAAAGGTAATTTTAAAGAACACCTCATTTAGCTTTAATTTTGCTGAGATTCAGCCTGTCCATAAATCAGAGCTGGAGAGGGCCTCAGCTAATCAAAGCTCTAATCTCTAAAATGTTTAAATATAAATCAAAATGGTTGAAGGCTCTCCAAAGCTTCAATCTTCTCTGAAAGCCCTAATTCTTTTTTTTCTTTTTTTTTTCTTTCTGTGCTTAGCTCCCAATTTCATCCTCATCCCTTGAAGGTATTTTTCTAAGTAGTCTTTTAGTCGTTTTCTCCAAGACATTGAGCTGCCTGGTTCAAGAATTGTATTAAATTTTGACCTGTGAGTGACTTACTGTTGCTTCCAAGTAGGAGCAGTTTTTCCAAATTAAAGTTTTAGGGCTGAGCTCCTAAATTGAAGTAAACTAATGACTTTGAGGCTAAAAATGTTCCTAGAATCTATTGAAAACATTTCTTTGATCATCCATTGCGTATTGCAGACAGTACTACATGCTCCATATGTCAGAAATGACAAAATGTTCTTGCCTCCTTCTTTTGCTTCAGAAGTCTGGAAGTCTGGTAAATTAATCTGCTTATCTGTCTTTACCACATCTTATAGTTCTGGAACACAACACAGGTTAGGAAAGCTAAGAATATAAGCTTATTTCTCTCTTCTTCCCTTCCCCCCTTCCTCTGTTAAAGTTATTGCGAGAAAGGAAAAAATTACACATTGTAAAAGATAATTTTGTCCTTGGGTTTAATCATTCAAGCATGTGAGTTTACCTAGAGTTCTCATTGAAAAGCCAATCCTTTTATTCTTACCAATACATGGAGTATCAACATGTCATATCAGTGCATTTCATTTTGTTAAAATAACTAGTTGCTAAGAAACCTCCTTTACTGTAAGAAATACAAATGGGAAATGGATAGTGTATGAATATCCAGGTATTTGTCCAGCTATTTGGTGAACATGCATCAACACCCATGTTCACAAAAGATGCTATTCAAAATCAAAATAACTATTCACAGATTATGTACAGAGTTTTTATTTGACACATTTACAGCAGGTAAGGTTATGTAAATCAGGATTTAACAATATGACAAGATGACCTCTGAGGTCCTTTCCAACCCAGATGATTCTATGATACCAGAATGATGTCTCCTCTATCTACGATGGCTATTTAGGGGATATTATAGTCTGGAATAAAACAAAATCTCACTAATATTAAGCGACTTTTGCCGAGTTTCAGAACTTGAAGACAGCCACTTCAACAAGTGAGATATCACTCTGTTAAACTTTTCTGAATCAGCTAAAATGCAAAGCACAAAAAAAATGCATTTTTTAAACAGTTCCAAGCCAAAGTCTGGTACAATGAATGCATACACACAAGGTGTACATAAGAAAAAAATTATTTAAAAATACAGAATGAAAGAATTTTCCACATTCAGAAGAACCAGGTACACAGAAAATAATATAAAGAACAATATTGTTAAAATAAATTATTTTAAAGTATTCAAGGCTGTATTTAGACTGCAAATGAGGAAATTATTCCTATGCACAAAGGAAATTAAGTCCTAGGATGTCCATTATGGCAAAAGGGAGGAGAGGGGAGAAAATCAAGCTATATTTGATATGATGCTCAGTGAGATTCTAAGCAGAGTGGTGTGACTCAGAACCCACAGAAGTGGGGAACTGGAGTTAATGACTCAGTTTCTGCTGCTCTAGGTTTCCACAGGACTGCAGAAAGCTATGCTCAACCTACACAAAACTACCAAAATTCCTTTTGAAATCTATTTGAAAAGATTACTTAAGGAAGTACTTAAGGAAAGGCAGCAAAAATCAAGTCCTTTCCTTCAACAAGAAAGGTTGTTTCATTTCTTTCATGTTCTGAATCTTCCTGACAGATAGGCATACTGTATGTCTTACTTGCCAACATGCAAATGAATGACCATACACATATTAGTAATCAATGGCAGGTATCAAAATGGTAGGATTTTGTAGGACCTTGGTAAACTGCAAATCAGACGTGAATCTGCTGACAGACAGACAGACAATACAGATCATTGTATTGTTTTTACGCAAGGACTTGTGGCATTTTTTAAATGGAAAATGTTACTCTTTATGGTCAGCTCTTTCAGCAGAATTATTTATCAAGACTATCATCAAGCAGATACACTTCACATTGCTAAGGATTGATATTAGAGTCAGGGAGTGGGGAAGGGGAAGACCTAGTATTTACAAATGGCATGTTTTTTAAAACACTACTACTTAGAATCAAGTGCAATTACAGTGCATTAATGGCATATCTTAGTATTTGTATTGCCAGTTTGCAAATTCAGCATCCTGAGAAGCCCAAATGGATTTTCATGTAATTATTGCCATGAACTCAAAGGAGTAAATGCTCAGCAGAGCCTGCTTTAGACAAAAAGCAAGTACGTAAATGTATCATTAAATGACACCTTCATGTGATCTTCTAAAACTTGCACCTTATAACTTCTGAGTCCCTTGGTGACGTAGTACAGACTTCCTGTCTGCATAGCATTAGAATCAGGCAAGTCATATTTGGGGTCTTCTGAGAAGTTTCTATTAGGAAGGTGATACTGAGATATTTTCATTCCCTGTAGCCCTACTAATCTTATTTTCTTGCTAACATATCCACACTTTAATTTTTCTACAAGGACTATGCCCAAAAAACCTTTGCCACATGCTCTCACTCTCATAACTGTCAAAAGTTTTCCTGTTATTAGTCTCTTCTACTAGATGTCACAGGTATTGATGTCATCAGGACATACTGACAATATTCAACCGTGAGATGTTTCTATGTTTCTATTGACATCATATTGATGTCTCAGGTATTGACCATCCAGAGCTCAGGTTGTATTTTCCTCCATCCCCTTCACATCAGCAATGGATGAAGGAATATATACGAAGAGCCAACAGGCTAATTCATGGCTCTGGGACTAGTGTCATCAACAGGGCTTTCTATTTTATGAGCATGACTCAGTATACAAAGCACCAGATCTGCAAACAGCAAAAGGGATGCGCTTGTCCTGGAGGGGGAAAAGGATTTTGTGGCAGGAGTTGGCAGGGCTCATTGATAGGGCTTTAAACTAGATTTGAAGGGGGAAGGGGTTAAGAATCTTACGCTTGCCTGTGACAAACAGCAGGACAGCACTCCAGGGGCTGAAGGATGGAGCATTACTAAGAACACTCAAGTTGTTACCCTGAGGCAAGCAAGAGACAATGCACCAAAACACCCCAAGAAAATCAAGGGAGGTTCACCTAGGAAGGTGACACATCCAGCCCAACTGAACTGCCTCTGTGCAAATGCATGCAGTTTGAGCAATAAACAGGATTAATTAGGGCCCACTTTTTCCTGGAAAACCATGACATAGCAGCTGTTACAGAAACTTGGTGGGATGATTCCCACGATTGAAATGTAGGAATAGATAGATACAAGCTTTTTAGGAAGGACAGGCAGGGTAGGAGGGGAGGAGGTGTTGCCCTCTACATAAAACACCAGCTGGAGTCAATGGAACTCCACGTGGGGAAGAATCATGAACTTCTTGAGAGGACATGGGTTAAGATTACTGATGTTACAGTAGGGGCCTGCTACAGGCCACCTGACCAGCAAGGCCAAGCAGATGAGACCCTCCATAGACAGACAGAAGTTGCTTCACATTCACAGGCCCTGGTCCTCATGGGGGATTTCAGCCACCCTGACATCTGCTGGAGGGACAATGCAGCAAGGCACCAGCAATCCAGGATGTTCCTGGAGTTCATCGATGACAACTTCCTCCTCCAAATGGTAGAGGAACCAACAGGGAAAGGTGTTTTGCTGGACCTTGTTCTTACTAACAGGGAAGGGCTGCTGACCAACATAAGGCTGAGGGAGAACCTTAGCTGCAGTGACCATGAAGCACTAGAATTCAAGATCCTCAGGGTACTTAGGAGGATGTATTCAAAGCTCACAACCCTAGACATTGGACATGCAGACTTTGATCACTTCAGGGATTTGATGGTCAAAACACTGTGGGACAAAGCCCTAGAGGGGAAGGGGACCCAGGACAGCTGGTCAGTTTTCAACTATTACCTTCTCCGTGTCCAGGAGCAAAGTATACCATCAAAAAGAAGGGCAAGAAAGAATGATACAAGACCTCCCTGTGTAAGCAAGGCACTCCCGGACACATTGTCTTACAAAAAGAATCTATAGAAGGAGTGGAAGAAGGGACAGCTAGAATGGGGGACATACCAGGAAGCTGTCCAGACAGCAAGCGAACTGTTAGGAAAAAGCTCAGTGGGAATCAAATCTAGCCAGGGAGATCAAGGAGAAGAATAAACATTTCTATAGTTATATTAAATTAAATATTATATTATATGGGTGAAACTTAAACATCAGAACAAAGATCAGATTGTAGTTGGAGTCTATTACAGGCCACCTGATCAATTGGAGCATGCTGATGAGGCCTTCTTGCTTCAACTGCAGGAAGCTTTAAGCTCACTGGCCCTCATCTTGGTGGGAGACTTTAACCACCCAAACATCTGCTGGAAGACCAATACAGCAGGCTGTAGGCAGTCTAGGAGACTTCTGGAGTTTGTAGATGACAACNTGGAGTTTGTGGATGACAACTTTCTGGTACAGGTTCTAGATGAACCAACCAGAGACAAAGCACTGCTAGACCTGGTACTAATCAACAAGGAAGAACTCATTAAAGATGTCAAGATTGGAGGAAGTCTAGGCTGCAGTGATCAGGCCCTAGTAAAGTTTACAATCTCTGGAAACGTAGGCACGGCACAGAGCAAAGTCCGGACTCTGAACTTCAGGAAGGCGAATTTCCAGCTGCTGAGGGACTTACTGGGTGAGGTCCCCTGGGAAACTGTCCTTAGGGATATGGGAACCCATCAGAGCTGGCAGTTCTTTAAGCATACGCTTCTCAGAGTGCAAGAGCTTTCCATTCGTCTGTGCAAGAAATCAAGCAGGGCAGGAAGGATACTGGCGTGGCTGAGCAAGGACCTGCTTCTAAAACTG